>JAUBOD010000154.1:529967-544762 GCA_032353885.1 Nothura maculosa
TGCAGACCTTCATTTCCTTTATAAGAATTAGATATTTTTGCACGTGTTCATCACTCCTTCAGCGCCAGTCTGGCTCCATTCAGTGTCATCCTGCATTGCTGTCAGCAAGGTGGGGAGGAAGGAAATGTCTTGGTCAGGAACAGGCTGCAGTTGCACATACTGATGACTCCAATCTTTGTCTAATAGATTGACTGTAGAATTAGGAAGTGTATCAAATGCATTAGAGCACTGGAAACAATTGATTAGATATTACCTGCTAAACTGCGCCTATTTCAGCACTGAAACTATGCCCCTTCTACTATTTGTGTTTGTGTGGACCAGCATCTGTTTGTGATGTCTCAGCCAGAACCTGTATCTAATCTCAATTTTGCATGGAGGCTTGGATGAGCTGAAATAAGCCTAGTCATATGTATGGTATTTGTGCTCAGTGCCAGGGCAAGAGCCTTAATTGACTGCTTGCAAGGAGTGTGTGAAATTAAGTGCCACACGTTTATCTGATGGGCTGGTGCAGAATCAGTACATCTTCTTACTGCTTTTTCCAGCTAGTCAATCAGGAGCAGACTATGATTCTAGTAAATGAGAGGTCACCTTGAAATGTGCTCCCTATCATTCAGCAAAATAAGGGATAAACTGAAATGACTTAAGAGGACCTCAGAGAGTTTTTGCATAATGTAGTCTGAGGGTAAGATTAGGAAATTCAGAGGCTCTAGTAAGGAGAAATATCTTGTGCAACATGTTTTCTGGTACCAGTTGAGCAGAAGTTTCTTCATAGTTCCTCACTCCTGCAACATTTGAATTACACATTTCCCTGGTCTCACTCCTGTTACTGGTGTTTCTTGGCTCCTAATCTGCTGGGCATAATGGTCCAGCACAGTGCTCCTAATCACCAGAACACCTCTGAGGTAGCACATTGCTCCAAGCCCCAGCATTCCCACTCATTCCAGTCCAGCTCTACATTCTGAACAATGGTACATGCCGCTGGAAAATGAACAAATTCTCATGCTTATTAAGTCTACCTTAAAAAGCGCTATTTGCCCACATTTGCCTCACCTCCATCCTTCAGACACCCTCATTTGTCCTTCTCTAGACACATAGTGCTTTGTGGTCACATTTTGCAAAGCTTTTAGAAGAGGAACACGGAGGAAATGAAACTCACCACATTGCACAAATACAACGGAGGGGGCACATCATCCACATGTCTTTCGGTTGAAAGAGAATGTTTCTAAATTCTCTTTGCTAATGCCTCAAAGTAAACACACCTTTTCACAACCAAATCAACATTTGAACATTCTGATAGAATCTCTATAAAGAGGGCTCAGCCCTGCAACACTTCTTAATTTCACGGATGCACAGGGCATCAATGATTGCACACAGTTCCTGCTGGGGTGTTGGTAGTATGAAACATTACTGCCAAACACACAGGCTCGCAAGACATCATTGACACCGTTGTCAATGGCATTGACTTTGGGAGGGAAGCAGACATCTCCATAGAAAAAGGCTCATCCTTTCTCTCCATGCATTGGAATCTGCAATTACAAATTGCTGCTGAGTGGTCACTCTCAATTCACCCCTCCGCGCATGCAATCATTTTGTAATCTATAAAGAAGAGAAAATCACACTTAGTTGAGGGATAGCCCCACTCCACTGACAATGTTTCACAGGCAACCACAGGGCTGAGAAGTAGTCTCAGTATTTTTAAAGCTAGAGACTTGCATGACAGAGACCAGACCTAAATACTGTATGAAGTACCGTGCCCTGCTCCCATCCTTAGAAGACAGTTTCTGTTTCCAAGTATGGCTCTATGATGTATGGAACGATCCACGCACAAAGAGAGCAACAGATGATACCCAAGACAAAATAGTGAATTTATGGCAAAGTTTTAAACAAAGCTCAAGTGGCAAAGGGATGTGCTCCATATTTGCATTCGAGTCTGCACATATGTTGTGTGAATTTTGCAAGACTTTTCAGCAGATGCCTTTGAAAACATTCACCCAGAGAAAGCAAACAATGTCACCTAGAAGAAACTGATACAACCAAGCCTTCTGCTGCTCAGCTTCAGCTCATCAGAGCTCCAGCCCTCTGTCACAGCACCCGCTGCTCCCTTCTGCTCAGCCATTTGAAGCCTCAAACACAATGTCTTCTCCAAGTCGGAGGCAAACTCTTACAAAAGAATACGTTCCTCGGGGAAAATATGGTAGCAACGGATGATGTTTGATACCTTAGTGTGCCAAGCTGTAACATTTCCTCAGTCCTCCTGGAAGTGACATACCATAACTAGCACAGAACTGACATTTTCAAACTAGAAATGAAATTTACAACTTGTATCCTCAGCTTTGTCAAGGTGGTATATCTGTTTTCATACTTCTTATGTTACAAACTCTTACTGATAGACTTTTGCATCTCTTACAAGGAATCCCAGAGTTGAATCATGGCTTATCACTGGAACTCCTGGCACAAATACTGACTCGTATGGATCAAAAAGTAGGTACTGTGTTGTCCAGTCGTTCCTGATTACTTCGTTCATTACTTCATTTCTCACTTTCATTAACGTCCTGCTGCTTTACAAAGATACCAATGGACATAATACGTCTATTTGCTCTGTAGGTTATATTCTGGAGATCTCATAATCTTTTAATTTCCTCACATATATTTCCACTGGGGATAAATCTAATTTAAACAGTCCTTAATTGTTCTGATTTTGTAAACAGTGTCTTAAACACAATAGACAAAAAACTCAACAAATTGCTAGAGGAGATGTGACAGTATAGGGAATCATTTTCATATCTTCTGGGATTGCCTCAAATTGAAGCTTCTGGTCTGATGTTTAGAAAATTGATGCACGAGTTATTTTGGCAATGTATTTCCCCAAAGTCCTATTACTGTGTAGCAAAGAAGATGTCCTGAATTTCTGAAGGAAGGAAAGAAGGAACAATGAGATAAAGAGATAAAGAGAGCAAGAGAAGGAATGAGAAAGATAAAGGAAGAAGAGAAAAAGAAAAAGAGAGAAAAGAGAAGAAAGAAAAAAGAAAGAGATGGAGGAAGAGAGGAAGAAAGGAGAGAATGTAGAAAGAATGAAAGAATGAAAGGAAGATAAAAAAGATACATACATGTACACACACACACAGGAATTAGTTTAATATTCACATAGCTACAGCTATAAAATCAAATTTGCCTCCATCAGAGCAAACCGAGACATCATTTATGGGAAATAGTACTTGTCCAAATAAAAATCTTGAAGCGAAGCCATTCACTGCTTATCGTGGTTTGCTAAGTACTTTCAGAGATAATTACCAAATGCAATGAACTGATATGAAAATTACATTGCAAACTTCTTACTAACTACATTATTTACCAATTTACTTGTTTATTTATGTAGGTGTAAAAAATGTTTATACAAGACTCTTGGTAGTTTAACATAATTAAATATGCACTAACTATAATGAGATTAAATTTAAGGAGGTATAAAAAATAAAATAATAAGATTTACGGAAACCGTGCCCAGGCATCAGGGTAGATGTCTGTTGCAGCTAACGTTACATTGCCTGAGTCCTTCTCTGTACCCTATGCTTTTATATTTTCATATTTTATTCTTCTTAATAAGAAAATAATTTATGTGCTTATTTTGCATAAGGATTTAATAACTATACAAGATATATTAATGTATTAAGAGGTTTGCATTTCATGTGCAAAATTTGGCTGCACACAGAATCAAGCATTCTTCCTTCCCTAAGTATAAAATCACTACCTATTTCCAAAAATACAGAGTTTTTCACTTAGAATTCAAAAACTGCAGCTGATGTAAAACTAATATCTAGAGCTAATGACAACAGCATCAGATTTAGGACTACAGTGGAACTCTGAAGGTCTATAGTGAAGGTCTGAAGTACATCAGTGAGAGCAGTGTCCAGGATGAGATTTCCAGAGGAGTGCAGCTATCTTCACAATGAGATGTGAGTAGGTGGATAGGTCCTCAAAGTGAGTAGGTGCACCAAGAGAGAGACCTACTGCAGAAACCATCTTCCTTTTGGATGTGGGAGACTCCAAGTAACTACAGCTTCTACAGAGCCAACAAGGGCAGAAATTAAATCATGGTATTGTAGGCTATGGTTTATTATACCCACCTGCCTGAGGTCAGGCTTCTCAATCATCACTAGGAATTGTCCCCCACAACGTTTTCCAAACACAGAAAACATGTTTCACTCTGCTGTGACACCTCTCTGACGGACAAGCAGAGGGAAAAGGGACATTTTCTTCTAACTGCTAGCTGTACTACAAGCAGCACTGTGCTAATTAAATGATGGCAGCCTGACAGAGTAGATAATACACAATCTCGTCATTAATTAGTAGGCATTCCTTCCTGCATCACAAGGATTCAGTGTAACCATATCACTGATCTCACAGTTGGGAAGCCTCCTTCAACTGGGCCTTGCACTGAGAAGCTGCGTCCTGAGCACGGACCAGCAACCTCCTGTGTAGGTTAAAATAGGAATTTTTCATCTCTGGCCATAACTGAGGTCCATTTTCTTTCCTGATTTTTTTTCTGAGCATGGGTTGATCCTATTCTCTTTCAATTTGTTTCTTTGAAGGCAAAATGCTGTGATAGTGCTACAAAGCAGAGCATTTGCACATGGTGCTGTTAGCTGTTGCATGCACTCAACAGAGGGTCCAGCACAGTGGTGTCTGCTGGACCAGTGCAGAGGCCACAAACCAGTACTGATTCATGAAAACAGAAATTTACCATTCTTTATCCCTTCCAACCTCGAATATTCTGTGACTCTGTGAAATTCTACAAGAACTGCTCTCAGGCTTGAAGAGAAGACTGGACAGCACTATGATTTGACCAGCTAGGGTAACAAAAAGAACTTACGACTTACAATTCTTACCACTTTAGCCTGATAAATCTGACAGCAGCTTGTTGATATGGAAGTGAGAAAGGAGCAGCCAGACACAGGGAAACACAAAGCAAAAGACTGGGCCATATTTAAATGTGTGCAGTATTGAAAAATATGGTCCTATGTTTAATGTTAATGAAATACATCATTCATGCATCATTGCCATAGGAACTGTTCAGTTAACATTAAACATATTTTGATACCAGTAAATGTTACTGGTTGGCAGAGAAAAGTTACAACATGTGTAATTTTGCTCTTTGTTTTCTCTTACCATGTGTAGGTGTCTGGGTTGCACTGTTTAGTATCAGGTGACTATAATTTTGTTCTTGGTCATCTGAAATTCACAGAAAAAATATTCTTTAAAAAACAGCTTAGTAAACCCACTAATCTGCAGATGATAATTAAAGCTCACAGTATTTAAAAGAAATCTCAGCATGATTTAAAAAAGGAGAAGAAAATGCTTAAGAAGGCAGAAGACTCTTGTTCTGTTGTTCACTTAAAATTCCAGATGCTAAAAGAACACGGTAATGGGAAACTGCTCCCCTTCTCCTGAGCCTGCAAATTAGAGGTGTCTGCAAAGTTAAGAAGCATGTTCAAGCAGGAAGCAACCATGACTTATGTATCAACATCAGTAATGCATTCCTGGAAACTCCTGAGACTTTATCGAGCTAATTATACTGCCACATCTCTTTCCAACACAAAGCGGTTCATAACATTGGCCTCCCAAACCTGAAAAAAAAACTGCCTTGGATTTTCCATGTTCTCTGTTCACATTCATTCACAAAACCTTGCATGATATTTTCATTTTTCATGACACAAAATTACTGATTGACATCAAGCTTATGATCCTTTAGGACTCATTGGTGTTTTTCAAAGAACTGCTGCTTCTCCAATCATTCTTTAACGTATACAACATTTCTTTACTATTCCTGTTTAATAGCAGATTTTTACTCCACCACGTTGACCATTAACAAGAAATCTATATGCGACGTATATAAGCTGATCTATCTAGATGTGATATTTACTTACACTGTAAGTAAATATTACTACATAGATCACTAGATAGATAGATAGATCACTAGATAGATCACTATCCATCTTTCAACTGTCATTGAACCATAGATTCAGTTCAAGAGTGTTCTACGCAGAATTTTATAGTCCTCGGTTGCAATGGCAGATGCTGTCTACAGTTGCCATTAGAACTATCTGTGTATCATAAAAATCAACTCAACATTCCATTTTCCTCTTAGAACACTTCTTTTCTGCTGATAAGGTTAAGCTAGAGCAGTATGCTCATCTGACCATGCCCACTTGGGTTCCGAATATCTCCAAAGACAGAGACTGTTTCTCTGTCTATATAAGTACAGTGCTTGACCAGACTTAAGAGTAACAAGATATATATATTCTTACGCATTTCAGTTTATGCCCATTGTCACTTGTTCTGTCACTGGATGCCTCTAAGAAGAGTTTGACTCTGTCTTCTTTACTTCTTCCCACATCATGTACTTACAAACATTGATAAGGTCCCCTCTGAGTCTTCTCTTCCCCAGGAGGAAAAGTCTCAGCTCTATCAGCTTCTTCTCATGTAACATGTGCACCCTTATTCATCTTTGTGCCCCTTCACTTGATTTGCTCCAGTACAACCACGTTGCTGTTCTACTGAGAACCCAGGATGGGAGACAGTAGGTCTTCAGGTGGCCTCATCAGTGCTGTGGAGAGGGAACTATCACCTCCTTCAACACGCAGGCAACCTGCAGTCTTCCTGGTACAGCCCAAGACACTGTTGGCCTTGTTCACCACAGGGGCACATTGATGACTCATGTTCAGCTTGGCTTTCACTAGTTATTTTATCAGGTATCTTATCCACTAGTTATTTATTTATAATCTCTTTGATCTATTTTTGAAAGTTGCAAACTGAAGTGAGCCATGAGCCTGCTGTGTTGTCCGCTGAGCTCTCCTTTACATTTGATCTGATAAGTTCATTGAGCCTGAGCGAGTTTCTATACAGCCACTTCTACCCTGAAAAGACTTAGAAAGCAAAGTGTTTCCTCAGGAGGGGTCCATCTTGCAAACTGTTCTATATAGAAACTTGTGGTACCCATGTTGGTCTCCCTATGTTCAAGCAGATGTATGGTTACAGCTGTGGCCTTAGCTGTGGACAAGAAAAGCATGGCTAAGTCATAGCTAATTTAGAAATCAACTTGTTAAAGCAAACATACAAACCGTTTGTCCTTTTCTCAGCTAATTTTGCTCACACACTACTGAGCTGACAGATAACAGGCTAGACACTGGTGATAGAGACATCTCTCCATGTGGAAAGCAAGTATTTAAAACAGTAGCTGATAAAACATTAGCACATCATTGCACCAGAAGCATTGCACCAAAGAAAGATGTTTCCTTCTCCTGAAAACAAACAATAGTCTAACGTTCTGGCACTTGCTCTGGCAGCTTCACTCCTGGATAAAGTTGTGTCTTTGCTGAGGAAAGTGATAACACCCATACTGACAATAATTTGTATTCAAACTATTTTACAGTATTGTGATTCTGATCAGCTTTCCATTTCATTCCAGATTCGTTCCTCTAAAGAACTCAGGTTCTCTGAGGCCAGTGCTAAGATGCCAAAAAATGACATACAAATTGACATATAAAAATACTCAGACCCTGAATTATTGGTATTTTTGTGTGGCTGAGTTAATCAGGCTTCACAATGCAGCACTGGGCTTCGCTTACCACTTTTGTGGCCTGTAATAAAGACTTTTAAAGCTGTAAAATGCTTTAAAGGGATGGCTGATCTTGCTGCACTTCTTCAGGTTTAACAAGATAATGTCGTTAATTGTGAAGTGCCAGTTAGGCAGAAGCACATCTACTGCACAGATAGAGATCTAAGTTCCAAGCTGTTTACAAGGAAGCTCCACCGGGGAAATAAGGGCTGCATAGTGCTCTGAATCATGAAATCTCTGAGCACAGCTGGAAAAGCAATCAGATAACAGTAACTACAAGAACGGGATTTAACATGAGCAGAAGGTAAACAAGTGCTTCTAACCTCCTTTTAAAAATATCGAATTAATGTGGATGGACAGGGAGTGAAAAGGGTTCAGGTTTCTTTGCGAAGGACATGGATTCACTAATTGGAACAGAAAAACAACAAAATGCTGCATCTCAGATTATATATATGGCTTGTGTGTGAATCTGACAACTGCAACTCTGGGAAATAGAACTTCTCATCCAGGAAAAGGAAGGGAGCATGTGTTTACGAAAGGGGAAGAGAAGGTGTTGGAGAAGAAAGGGTCTGTATGCAGAACAGTAGTGGGTGGCTATGTGGAGGCCAGCGTAGTCCATGGGAGGCTGGAAAAGTTATATCCTTCTGCAGGGAGAAGAGTAAACTGAGTTTGTAGGAAGGAGGAAGGGATATCCATAGACTAGGATCTGCCTTGATGGCCTTGCTGCCATGCTCAGGGCATGCTTCATTTATCCCCCAGGCTGAGGACTCTAGTTGCTCTCAGTGCTACAGCATGGGACCCACTGCTGAGGATTTCAAGTTTCTCTGAAACTACACGCACATTCTGGGAAGACTTAGAGCATCTAGCACCTTCCATGTCCAGTGTCATCCAATAACTGCCTTTAAGAAATGCCAGTAATTTAATCTGCAGAATAAATCAGTCACTGAATTGTCTGTTTTGAAATTCAAAACCCTTGGTAAATAATAAAGAAAACTTTATAAATAGCCTCAAATTAACTCCTATTGTACTTTCTGTCCAGAATAACCTCTTAAAAAAGTCTTTCTTTTTGCAGAGAGTGCAAAAATTTAGAGTCTTTTCTACCTTTGCTTTGATACTTCGTTTCAGTCTTCTCTGGGGCATATATCTTTTCAATCTCAATCATTTGTTATGTGTTTATTGCTAATAAAAACTAGATTTATCTTGTTCTATAATGGGAAAAATAACAAGTGTCAAAATCTAGAAAGAAAATATTGCATTTTCCAACCTGTCTTTTCTAATAAAATTCCTTGTGAAAACTGCAATGCAAGGATATTTTTAATACTTGCCAACTACATTATAGATATATGATGGTCCTGGAAGTCATACAATATTTTGTGTTAGCTTTACAGAATTTATTAAAGCACTGGGAAGTCTTCTGAAATCTGCTATTCAACCAGAGAAAAGAAATAGGCTAAACAGGAGTAATTCACCTATGAAATACGTTTTCTTTCCTTCTTCCCTTCTGGTGTTTTCAGCAACCTTAGCATTTCCCTGCCTTCAACTATACAGTCTAACTGAGATTTTCAGAAAAGAATATAACAAGTGGTGTATTTTTCTGATGACAAGATAAGTGCTTGGTGTCTACATTAATGAAGAGAAAATCCCCTTCAAGGGCTAATCTTCCAGAGTACTTAAATATGACAGAAGACTTCAGGCTTTAGGAACTAAAAGAAAGACAGGCCCAGAAGGCAAGGAGTAAAGCAGATGAAAAAGTGATAAGGAAAATGTAAATACTTCTGGCATTAAGCTCCTAGTTTATCAACTGCCTGTCCCCCTTTGGCATTTTCTGCTCATAATTTGTAGTCCGGAGGGGAACTCTTCAGCAAATGTCCTTTAAGTTCTGCTCTGCTGGCCAAGCAAAGCGGAGCTGGGTGCCTGGGTGAAGGAAGTGCTAGTAAAGCATCCGCTACACAGAGCGTTTCCCTGTTAATTGGGCTTTAGTCCTTTAGAAGGGTATGAAATATGGCATTAGGGACAGAGATGATAGAATTTTTGACATGAGAGTGATTCGGGATTCAAAAGGACAAACAAACAAACAAAAAAACCAACTGCCTGAATGGGATGAGATCCTGACGGGGCAGAGGGACACAGAACAACAAAGTCAGTCAGCCTGTCAGGCTGTTCAGGAGCTAACTGGGAACTACCAGACCCTTGGGTCAAGTCACTATGTCACTCATGTCAGCGCTGGTGTCAGGCAGCATTCACAGCACTGAGGGTCTAACTCAGGGCCACCAAGCGCCTCATGAGGGATGTGTGCCCAGGCAGCAAAAAGCCCCAAGGGCCTTACCAGAGAGGGTGCTCGTAATTTAATACTTAGCCTAATAGATCATCAAATCCCAGCTGTCTTGCTTGCACATTAGGCAATAATTACTCTCTACTTTTATGCTACGAATATCCTCTTTGCAGAGTGCTTCTGCACCTGGCCAATGATATTGAAACAAACTGACCCCCCCTTCTCCCAAAGAAAAGGGACTGTAGCGAGGGTCACACAACACGAGCAAAGATTAAGCTACTACTAAAGTCAAAATATCAGTCACTAACAGGCTGGAGGTGCCAGATTAAAGGTTGTCCACAACCCCCTCATTTGATATTCATTATGTTAGATTTTTTGTTCCACTGTTCTAGCCTATTTTTCAACTGTAATCCTATGACTCATTCATTGAACAGGATGCTCAGGGAATAAGGCAACTATTCAAGAGTTATTTTAATCCTCATTAAGTGGTGAATGGCCCTGTTCTTTAGTATCCCACACCATCCAAAACCTGCACTGTTTATGGAACTGTTATTTTCCATGCAGGCTTCCCTCTCACCTCCTCTACGCCTCACAAATGGTTTTCAGACTCCCACTGCAGGGACAGAGGGGGTCTGTTTGCTGCAGATTAAACTGAGACAGCAAGCAACTGCACTAGCATTTTGCAGCTTTTGAGGAACCACCGTGGAATACGCAGGTCAGATTTTTCAGATCACTCAACGGATTTTTAATAAGATTTTGCAAGCACAAATCAGATGCTAATTAATCATAAAGCTTCTGTGGAGAAGGGAGGGCAGGTGCAATTATTCTTATTTTACACATGGGGAAAATCTGCCCATAGAGGTTGTGGAGTCTCCTTCTCCGGAGGTCTTCAAAACCCACCTGGACGCCACCCTGTGCTACCTGCTGTAGGTGTCCCCGTTGGAGTGGGTGAGTTGGACTAGATGATCTCTAGAGGTCCCTTCCAACCTCAACCATTCTGTTATTCTGTGATCCTGTGAAAATGATGAAGATGGGTGGAATCATGTCCATAAGGCCATAAAGAAGCACAGAGAGGAATGGGCCTGTTCGACCTCAGATTTGCTCCTTGGCAGAGGGGTTATATCATGTCTAGCTATGGTGGTGGCAGCTCACAGGAGCTCAGCACCTCCAATAGCCACACTGTGGGTATATGAAACTTCAGCAACAAGAAGCTGAAGCAACATGAAAAGGCTCTGATGAACTCAGCTTTGTCAAGCCATTCCCATGTAGTAGACCTGTTGTGTGACCTGCATCAGCAAAGCATCCAAAGGGCAACCTGGTGTCCCTCCATCTGACCATGCTGTTTAGGCACCATGTTTTGCTAGAAGAACAAGGTCAAACAGGAGGTTCACATTTCCCATACCTGGAGCCAGGGCATATTTGTCAGCAGAAACTGCAGTGTGGACTTGGCTGCGGAAACCTCAAGAGAGACATTTGGTTCACTTGGATGTTTGACAAGGGTTTGCTCTGTCCTGCCCGTGGGGGCCTTGTGCTTTCTGTATCTTCTTACTACCTAAACCTCCTTCCACATAAAGCAGTGAATCATGCTCAGAGTTACTCCCAGCAGTGATTAAGATAGAGTTCATTTGGAAAAAATAATACATTCTGTATCTAAACACTCTGTGAGTTAAGGCTTTTCATAAAACTTCAATTATTTGCCTAATCTTAAATCTTGCACCTTACACCTTATTCTTACACCTTAAATAAAAGTCCTTGTAAATTATAGTACATACCCACACACACAGTCATCTACATATAGCAGACTCCATGAGATTTGATTTAACATTCCTGCATTCAAAATAGCCTCAGCATTTTGCTGTATCCAACTATTTAAATCATATGCAATCTGTATAAAGCATCAGTAAAGTACGTCACTTTTACAGGCACTGATTCCCAGGGGATCACCATCTAAACGTGCTTAAAAGAGAAGTATTAAAGAAATGAAAAGGAAAAATCAAAATCAATCTCTACATGCTAAATACGCAGTGTTTTAAAAAAAAAGAGAGAAATCACAGAATCTAGGTTGATCTTGGGAAGGGTACTTGGTCTAAATGAGTAATGGATGTGAAACTAAGATTTTGTTGTTGGAATTGTTACGGTATTTCTTACCAGTGGGATTTATAGTATCAGAGTACACAATCACATCACACAGTCATGAGTCTGTGAGTCTAATAGCTGGCAATGCCCATCTCTCTACAGAGATCTATAGCTGATATAGATCACCTATCACAGCTTCATTTCTCTCCTGCCTGACACTCAATGCACACCTTTGGAGGCTGCCAGTGTTTATAGGAATTAGATAAACGGGGGAAAGCTGTCAGGAGTTATTATTGAGGATGGTTAATTAAGGAAGAGGCAAATGTACCACTAGAGATGGAAAAATATGTAGCCGCAAGGAGGACTGACCTTCTCGAGGTTCAGTCTGACAGAAATCTTACATGGAGCTACACCAAAAACAAACAGATGGAAAATAATCCTGCTGCAAACATCTGGGCAAAGACGACTGCTGGAAGAAGGACTGCATCCACAGGGGTCCACAGTCCAGGGAACAGTTAGATCACCCAGAAAATTATCCACCTCCTCTACTGAGGGTAGTACAGAGCTCCAGATACCTTTCTGCAAGGAAACCAGTTTATCCAGCAAACCAGAAACTCTGAAGCATTTTTGAAAAAACAGTTTTCTTGATTAAGATATTTTACCGTTCTGTGTAGACAACTGAATATGAGATCTATTAAAATCTACATTTTCTCCAGCATTAGTAGAGATGTGCCAGACTCACCAGTGGGAGAACCTGGAAAGCAGGAATACCCTGCAAGAGCATTTCTCAGCAGCTACAGTGACTTCCCCCAAGCCACCCCAACATGGAAATATTTGAGCTACCGATCTGATTTTAAATCTCACTACATCATCGCAATCTTTTTTTTTCTGGACTCCTATGATTTTGATACATTTAAGGCTGCTTACGCTTTCATGTTCCAGAATAAATAAGGAAAAAGAAATAGTGAAAAAAGAGGAAATCTAGATGAAGAGATGGAAAACAGTGACCTTTCTGGGACTGAAAACTGTGAGGCTGGTGGCAAATCCTTCCCACTAGACAATCAGTGCTGACAATCAGTGCCTGGGATCCCCTCTGTGTTTGGGAACTTCACATTGACACTCCAAATACAACGTAATTAGATAAATACGGACTGGTTTGCTCAAAAATCAAGCAGCTGAGCATGACTAACATTACACAGCAATGCACAAACAGCATCTGGGGAAGCGGTCCTGGATGCTAACCTTTGGAAATGCATTTAAAATCTACAGATCATGGTGAAAACATATGGTCAAAGTAGAACGAAATGTGTCCTTTAAAGGGCATTTCTGAAGATGAAGTTGATTTTGGAAGATATAAATAGTATGGTTTTCTAAAGGATTAGTTAAACACAATCTTATGTGGAACACAGCCAGCTATTCCACATGCAGAATGGCGAGATAATTATGCTAATACCTCCAGAAGAAACATATGGTTGTTTTTAACCCCATGATACTGGCAAGAAAGAGAAGGAAAGGGAACACAAAGTCCTCTATCCCTGTTTTTTTCCTCTGTTATGAAGTAGGGAGAAGAATAGAAATTTAGGATGAAATTACTGCAAGAAGGTCTCCCCAGTGGGTCCAGCGTGGTTGGACTGTGCTTCCTATTTGAGATGAGAAAGCCAAAACTGATATTAATTCTTGCACTTAAGGAGGAACACAGAAGTGCCTGACCACCCCACCTGGGATGGAAATCTGTCTAGATGTCTGAAGGTGTTTAGACAGAGAAGCAGAGACTCTCCCCTTATCCATCTCTCTGCTAAGGGCTAGGAACAAGAACATGCGTGTCAGGGTTGTTTGGAGTTTCTTTCCTCCTTTTACTGATTTTCGACACTTTCTGTCTCAAGATGTGGGACTTATTTGTAAGCATGTGCCTGCTAGGTGCTGAATACAGCTTTGGGCCAGCACTGCATAGAGAACTAAGCCCCTGATACAAGTAAACATTGCTCATATTCTTAATTTTAAGCATATAAGTCACTAATCAAGTATGCAAAATAAACTGTGTGCATAAGTGCTTTCCTAGAAGAAAGACAAAAGTGGCACCATGGAAGGAAGGGGCTAAAAGCTTTGTTAAAAACTAACATTAACACTAACAGCAGCTAAGCAGATGGTTAACTGTAACCATCTGCTCCAGTCTAGCTGAAGTCATATTGAACAGTGGCCTTCAAAAGTGTATTCCTATTGAAATATCTGCATGTTCTAGCTCCAAAATCTCACTTTTTACTGCTAATTGTAAATTCTGTTCTTGCAGTGTTTCCATTCCATCAGATTTCATGCTAGAGAAGATGATACATGTTCTTTGGAAGAGCCTAGGGCAGATACATTAGCTCTGCCCATAAGCAGCGCGATGCTCCTCCTGTCCAACACAGATCTCGGGATATTTTATGCATGCTTATTATTTTTTTAAATAAATACTTAAATTTAACACACCCTCTCCCTTTCCATATGTTCTACAGAGAAATTTTCTGCCTGGCTAATTCAAAATCATCTGAAAAAATAAACCTTTGTAACTATAAAAGAGATATATACTCGGAATATGAGATAATTTTAGAGGAAAAGAATCATTTAAAATAACAAGTTTTGAGTGTGGTTGGAAGTACTTTCCTTTTTATTTAAGCAGGAAGCTGCTCTCTAAAAGCAAATGCTTAATGTGTTGTCAGGTGTCAGCTCACAGGGTTTTCATAGAATAGAATCCAACAAATATAAGTGAATTTTCTTAATTTAAATGTGCCAAATTATGTGGGACACTGAAATGTTTCTATATAATAAATCAATCTCGTCTGACCACAAGTTACAGTA
>JAUBOD010000154.1:556085-570415 GCA_032353885.1 Nothura maculosa
TTTGATGCCTCCAATGCAGAAGTCTTCCTCAGAGATCCTGCCTCCTTTACAGGGTGGAGAAATGGGGAGTATTCACCCAGGTGGCCCTAAGATGTAGTCAGGATGCAGCTGTATTCACACCCAGACCTAGCAGCTGAGCAGTCACCAGTGCAAAAGTGATACCCACATGGTCCAGACAAAGAGAGAATGAAAGTCCTAAACATGACAGAATTTTCTAAGAGAAATCATGAGAGTTTGAAATCATGAGAGCTTTCTGAGGGAAACCTAAAATTTTTATCACATAAATTCCAAATTGTGATACTTGCTTCCACTCCAACATTATTTTATATATTAGAACTCGTTCTACATTCTTGGGAGCAGAATATGATGCACTCTGGTAGTCACAAGAATCCCTTATACCTTTGTGCTTCAAATCCTAATTCAAGTCCACCTGCACAACAGGACAAAAGAAGAATGTTACAAATCCTTGTAGTTCAGTTAAGTGCAAGAATCTGTTCATTTTGATACATCAGAGGAGTTATGTTTTTCCCTCCTGTAAATCTGCTTAGCTCTCTTACAGAGAGGGGAAAAAAAAAAAAAAAAAAAAAGCAAAAATGGGCAAAAGCTGAATAAGCTCAAAGTGGTTTAGCCTTGCCTAGTTCCCAGTATTGCAGAAATTTAGACCAACAGGAAGTTTTCCTACAAAACACAAGAAAAAAGTGAAGAAAGTGGTTCCAAATAGTATATGCTCCTGACTGTATAAGGGACATTTTCAGTGTGGATGGCATTTCGGGCACAAAGATGCATCAAAGCTGTTCAACTATGTGACCCGTGGCCACCTACCAGCCCAGGGAAATAAACTTCACTCCCTGCCTGCCTTCCTACCACCACTTTCAATCCTAAGTTTGTCGTCTGGTGAAACTCGAATCATTTGATCATGCTAAACAGACCAGTGCTGAAAACACGTCCAGTGATGGATAAAGTCAGAGCATTCCCTAAGTGACAGGGAAAGGCACAGAATAACCCCATCTACAAAATTAACCAACTTGGTGCAAAATTTGAAACCATCTACAATGAGCTCACTGAAAAAATAATATCTCCCAGGAATTCACAGGAGTTCACAAAACAACTCAAGTTTGAGCAGTGTCAAACTTGTCCCCAGTCATTTCTCATTAACACTTTATATATTTCTTCTGTGATCTTCAATGAAATTATGAAATACAATTGGCCTTAAGCCTAATCCTTGAGGATCTCTGTGGGAATCTCCTCCCAGTCTGACTCCACCTTTTAAATACCAATACTTGCTGTTTCCTCTTTATGCAGTTCCTCCTTTCCTTTAAAATTCTTCAGTAATCCTTGTTATTGCTAGCGTCACTAATCAGTTCTTCATGTGACACCATATCGGATGCTTTCTTAAAGTCTGCAGAGATGGTATCTAGGATGTTTTCTTTGTCTTAAAAATCCATTACTTTATCAGAGGAAGATATCGGATTAGCCTGTCACAATCTCCTTTGGATAAAGTCATGCTTTATTCTAGTTCTTTCCCCACTTACATCCATTCCTTTGCTTACTTCTGACTTCAAAGCATGTTTTAAAGCTTACATCCGACCGAGATCATCTTTCAGGCTCCAGATTAGGTTCCTTGACCTTCAGTATCAGGACCTTCTCTCTGGGGCAGACAGCATCATCCATTTTGCCCATGGAAACAGTATATTCAGGTGGATTGGTTGTGGCTGGGCAGCAGGGAGAAGGGGACATCAGTAATCGCCAGAAGATAAGAGATGTGTCAGCACCTGCAGCAGGGCTGCAGTTTGTGAAGAATCTGGAAGTTCTGCAAATTCCAGAGGGAAGCAGAGGCCCTTGTTATGGAGGCTTGTGGGCTGTAATTATTTCCCAATTCGTAATTCAGTTTTGTTGCCTTGGAAAGCAGCAGATGGTAATTATGTTCCATTGGATTTTTGTATTTACTGTGGAGCTGTTTCAGTCATTGTAGCATGGGATGGAGCTGGGGCCTTGCTGAATGGGCTGGCTGACCTGCTTACCAGGCTTTGGAGCCATCGGTGTCTCGTACTGTGTTGGGAAAGAATAGGATCTTCCATCAAGCAAGACTGGCAAGGATAAGAGGCAATCAACATTAGAAGTTAACTGTCTCCAAGAGCTTGTTCCTCCTAAAATAAAACTCCCTTCTTGTTCTCCAGGTGCTCATCACATCTAACACCTAGACACCTCCCCAAGTGAGCTTTCCTCATTGTGGCAAGCTTAGCTCCAGCAAGAAAACTAGAAAGACAAGGTTAAAACCTATCAAAAACTAGGTTCAAGGACATGAAACTCTTTTAAAAGTTCATTAGGACTTTCCTATCAACCAGAGTAATCCAGCCAAGATAGATTATGCTGTGGCTCTCTTTTTTCTGCAATAGGCTTTCCTTCCCATTTTCAGTAGACATAAGAATAAACAGCATGTTAGGCTCATTGGACCTCAAGTGTGGCCAAAAGATTTATTAAATAATAGTAAGCATTTCATAAATTACTTATCTGTAACCGAATGTGAGATTATTGCTTACCCTTGAGAAGAAAAGAGATGCATGCAAACAGACACTAGCAGCTGAAGTGAGAGTAGGAAACAGCAAGGTGGAATCAGCTTGGGAAAAAGATTTCAAAAACCTTCTTGAAACATAGAAAGTGAACGCCACTTATGAGCAGGAAGTGCAGGGAGCATAGATAAGAATATCTTGAAGTAGAAGACAACAAAATTGACACAAATCTGCACAGAGGACAAGAAACAAATCCTTGTGCATACCTGCAGGCAATATAGACAGAAAGAGTTCTGTATATTTAGGGAGTTCTGGGTGTCTCAGCACCACAAGGTCATAGACTACTAACAAGAGTGCATTCAGAATGCAGCTGCAAAATGGTTGAAGGACAAGCTAAATAGGAAAGATTAAAGACTAAATTATGCATGGCTTGGCCAAACAGTGATTAAATAACCAGGCACAGAACAAAATTGTTTAGTGTATTCTGATGACGGATTGCCTGAAATGAAAAGACAAGGCTGATAATGGTGAATGGAGAGTACACAAGAGGAAAAGTTTTCTAAGAAATGCTCTCAGACTGCCTACTACTGTGTTTATGGAACAGCAGCGCGTTGGTGGAAATCTAATTATTTAAAACAGGACTTGACAATGTGCTGGAGGAATTTGCACAAGGACAAAGGTGTTTTGCCCACGACAGAGCACCAGAACGGCCTTTGAAAGCTAACAATGGCAGTCTAGATGTGTCTCAGTGCTGGGTTTGTTATTACTGATCCTATTAGGAAGAGCATCCTTGTGGTAAGCCGTACGTCATGGGAGATGCTTCAGCTGCTTCAGAATACAGCTCTAACTCTGAACAAGCTCTCTTGTTACTTAGTGAAACTGTAGAGAGGAAAAACTATGGTAGAGATCAGGGGTTTTCTGTGCAAGAGTGAACGCTTCGGGCCTACAGGAACACTTCGGGCAACGGGGTCTCTAATTCAACCTCCCACTCAGGGCTGAGAAGAGATCACCTGAGCTGTGGCTTTGTCCAAGCCTTGAGCACCCCAAGGACAGAGATATCATTACCACTGAGTGACATACTGTACAGCCACATGCTCCCGATGCAGATTTTTTCCTGCTTTCCACTCAGAACCTTTAGAACTGAAAATTGGGGTTGTTACCACTTTTTTAGCATCTTCCGAGGGGAGTTTTTTTCCAAAGAAAACTAGGAGGAGTGGCTGACATAGCAACAGTATGTGTTGCCTTTCAAAGGGACCTCAACAGCATGGAGAAAAAAGCAGAGGGGAACTACAGGAGTTCAAATGCAAGTGCAACATCCATCCCAATAGGTTGTCTGCTGGAACTTTTCCAGTCAACTCGCCTCCTTCCTCAACTTGAAGACCCAAGACTAGACACCACACTCCAGTACTGCTCTCAGAAGAACTTGACAGAAGAGGTTAAAGCTTCCTCTGATCTTCCAAGCAAGAGAACCTTGCCCAGTTACCTACTGGATGAGTATTCCAGTCATAGACCAAATCACTGCCAAACACTATCAAACTTTTCTTTTTAAAATTGTTTTTCCTCAAGCTATAGCAGTGTGGCTGATCTTTTCCACATATATTATAGAAATGGGGAATGTGAGACCCAAAGGGAACCTTTAAGAATAAGGTTTCTTTCTAAGTGTGAAATATTATTCATGGCCATGATAATTATTAGAATAATAAAGAACTCATTACAGAAACAGCATGAGTATTCTCAGGTACTGCATTGAGTCATCCTTGGGAAATGCATCAGTATAAGCTATGCTGATGTTGCCTTTTAGCAGATACATTTGAACAACTTGTGCTAATTAACATTAATAAATATACACTAAAAGCATAACTGGAAAACAGATTACAGTATACAGTTTTGGCTACTGAATGAAAAATTGTACCACCAGGTAAAATTTTCTGCTCACTAGCATTATAGATCTTCAAGGGACTTTTATTATTTATGCTGCAATCAACATAACATTTGGCTTCTGTTGTGGGCCATATCTACCCAACTTGCACAGTTGTTGGTGTTCATTACCTCAGTATCCAGATGCTTCACATCCTGTTTTGTATTTAACCCTTCAACTAACCTATAAGTTCCATCAGCTATTTTCTCATGAAGACAAATATCACATTCTCTGGTATGTTTAAATATTCTTTCCTTGCTGGAAATTAAGGAGGTCCATCATTCACGCATTGTCTAATCTTGAAGGTTGTTTGTTTTCTACCTCTGCTGCCCCACTGCATATCACAGTTAGCAGACAATTCAGACCCTTGGTCATGCAAAAGCCACGGAGCCCCTGAGGACACTTTCAGGCAACTTGTTAAAACAGGACAAAGTGTCTGTGATTCTCCTGGTCACGAGCAAGGCAAATAACAAATAGGTCTCACTGAGAACAGTGGAGAACTGGGGTATATGGGCAGGACATTAACTCAGATCTGACCTACAACAGCTCTCCACTCATTCAAGAAAGGAGGTAAATGAATTGGAGCATATATTTCAGGTTAAGTTCCAACTTCCCTCATACCATAGAGATTACTTGCTTTTTCAGAAGGAACAAAGGAACGTTCCTTTCACAGATGGGAAAAGCAAGAGTAAGCACCTGATTAAATATTTTCCTCCAGGAGACAGCTCATGGCTAAGAGTCTTGAATGTATTGAAGTATAAACCTGGCCTAGGATTAGTTATTTCTAACATTCCCTTCCATATGTATTTCAGCCCCAGTTGCCCGCTCATTTTCTGAAGATCCCTTCCAGATGCTGGCTGGGCAATTGTCCTCTGCTACGGATACTATCAGATTAGCAGTGTCCGAATGAGGGTCATCTGTTAGATTCCTCACATACATAATAGGATGTTTTCTATGATCAACATAGAGACATTCCTCCATTACACAAAAAATGCAACAGAAATGTGGGGAAAAAATCCATTAGTAAGACTCAGTAAATTGAAAGAAAAAATGAAGAATTACAAAGGCAGGATGCATCTGAAACCACTGACTGATCCTCCACAGTGTGAGGATACTCCTTAAGACAAGCTATATTTAATGGGCTGGATGTGAAAGTCACCTTCATTTCAGATTTTGTACAGCTGCCAAGTGTTAAGACCAGCACAACTGTCCTGCCTCAGCTACGCAGACCAGCTGCTCCAGCACTCAGGGTATTCCCAACACACTTGGCACCAGGCAGACATGAATCCCTTTTACAGCATGATCACAGGGAGCGTATTTCATTTCTGAGTCACACAATCCCTGTAGACTTCGGGCTAGTTTTTGCACTTCAAGGAAGCACGAGTATTTTTCCCCACATGGCAACTTTCAAAATTACCTTAAGTGATATTTTAAAAGTTTAACAAATAACCCAGCCACTCTCTGCTGTAGTTCCTGTAAATGCTGAATGAAAATACCTTCCTCTCTCTCTTTCTCTCCAGCTAATTCACCTGCCAGCCAGGGTGGTGCTCCTATAAACTACAGGCTGGTGAGCAATAAGTTCCACCTTTCCCTTGATCTCTGTGGACCCACTGACCTCCTCCAGCTCTGCTGCTCTTGGCTGCTTAGCTATGACACCAACCTGGTATCCTCATCAGTGCAATGAGTATGCCCAACCTCTAATGCATTTATATCAAGTACTACTCCTCCTGCAGCACTCCCATCACCTCAGCATCACAGATGGGAAGCTGAGGCACAGGGAGAGATGCCGAGGGCTACCAATATGCAAGCTCAAAGAAAAGTGAGCTAAGTTTTGTGTCCCTGAGCTGGCATCTAGACCAATTCACTCCTCATGGCAATGTTACTGTGAAGCCAACAAAAGAACAGCAGACTAAGTCTGAAGGAGCAGTTAGGCATAGCTAGACACACGGCGGGTTGGAAAGGGATTTCTGGTTTAGGTGTCTGGCAGCAGTAGTCCTGTCCAACCACACACAGTTGTACAAGTACACCCTGCCCTGAATCTTGGGAATAGGGAAAAGGGTATATCAAGGAGCAAAGTATTTTTCTCCTGAAAGTGCCAATTTCTCTTAATTGACTAAAGAGGGAGCCTACGCACCTCACATACAATATGCTGCTAAAAGAGACACTTCAAACAAGAACTTGAAATTAATCTAGATTAATCTAGATCTCTCTTCTGTCAAAACACACATCCAAGAGATAAAATGGTAGATGAGATCGTGTACCAGGTATCCTAACAAATGCTGGTCTGAGGATCAACACTGCAGATGAGAATATTTAACTAAGCCAGCAATGAGAATATTTCACTGAGAGTCTCCAGCATGGGCAATCTGCATTAGTTCAAAGGGTTAGCCAAGCAGAGGCCGGAGCTCAGCTCTTCTAATTGACCTGTGCTACCTCTTATTATAGACTCATGTGATATATAATGACAGGGAGGAAAGATATTCAAGCTGTCACCATGCTCTGATAATATTTCATCTATGTCTTGCAAGGGGGCAGAAGGTTGGACCAGTCTTCCTTCTATCAGGGCACAACCAGATATGCATCATGGTGCTAAGAAGCCAGTCATGTGGCAAAATGTGCCTATGGTCTGCAGCGGAGCCACGCAAACATCTTTATGCAAGGGAGTACTCAGAATACCTTAATTCACAAAAATAAGAACAAAAATTTATATTTTCTAGTAGAATAAAACACACTTTTAACATGATTTTTTTGACATTGATATAAAATGAGATATTCATGCCTACTAAAAAAATATTTTTCTCTGAAACTGCACTCTGTGACACTATTTGGTTAAGAAATTAGAACTCTGTTTGGGGAACAGGATGTCTCCTCCCTGATACAGTAGCTAGAGAAGCTGCTTTGAAGTACTTTAGTATCAAATACACAGGAAGGAAAATGGAAATCTCATTGCGAAATCTAACGATCAACTAATTTATCCAAGTTAAAGCAAAAGACTGAGAACAACTCTAGACAATTCAATGACAAAATGATCTAATCAAATGCTGGTGTTAGAGCTTCATTTGTGGCATCTTTTATTACAGAAACTGTACCCAGGGGAATATGGATGTGAATACAACATTTCATTTTATGGCAGCAGAAGTAAAACAAAACAAAGAAACAAAATATCTGAGAGCTTTAAAAACTGTGCATGGGAGTGCAGTTGATTGGGAAATACTCTTGATTTAGAAAAAAAGATTTCCAATCATTTATGATAAAAGTGCTGCTCTTTTTTGGACCTGCCAGTCAGGACTATCAGCAAGGTGCAGTGCAGGACCCAGCAAGGAATCCATCCTGGAGAAAGCATACAGGGACTCATATTGGACTCATATTGGTCCTGGTCCCTTCAAGGATATGCTATCAGGCTCTTATTAAATAAATCTCAGTTTTCCATTGAAGCTATGAAATAAAAGTGCTAAGCAACCTCCTGTGGGAGCTGCAGCTATTCCTCACAGTTAGTCATCACCTGGACAAGGCTACCCCTTACAACCCAAAGGCTTTTCCTGATCATGACTCCTACAGCTGACAGGAGGTGTTAAGGGAAGACAGCTCCATCCATTCCCAGATTCAACATCTGCTTTGTTAAATGCACTACATATGGACGTAGGAGGAAAACAAAACAAAGCAATAAACAAATTGGCAAATTGTCCCAAATCCAAAGGATTTCACAAGGTAGGCAGATAGAGCTACCAATTAATTGGCTTCCTGGGAAAGGGGGGTCTGGAATAGAGATGTGGATAGAAGCAAGGAATCAATGTTCAAAAAAAGAAAGGAAAAAGAAAGAAAAAGCCTTTTAAACATCAAAGAGGAGTCATTTCAGAGAAGCTTAAGGACGCTTCCTCTGCAGTCTCGGACACCAAGGCGACACAAAAAGCTGACGCCCAACTAGATTACCTTAAGGAGAAAATAGATGAGGAGCGGAGAAGCAGTTCTTTAGATATGCTTTGAAATTTCATTTACATTCAGGAGGAGCAAGGTAATCACAATTACAGCTGGGCAGCAGAGAGGGCAGCTTTCAGAGCCAGTGTCACCTCCTGCAACTAGGATGTGATATACAGAAACACAGGGACAGATGGGCAAACAGTCTGAGTGTGTGCATGTGTGGGGGGAGACTTAAGACTGTATTTGTTCTTATTACTTTGTTCTTTTATAATTGTGCTTCCAATTTTTTAATTAGGAATACAGTGTTTTTTATAAAAAAGATACTCATGAAAATTTCATTTTGAATTTGCCATTTTGGATGGGGACAGTCCATTTGTCAAAAGAATGTAACCTCCATACACAGGTAAGTTCTTAGGCATTTGTAATCCAGGATGGAGTTTTAGAGAATTTTAGGATTTTTTAGCTACATGGTTTGCTAAGCTGTCAAGAAGGCTGTTTTTCTACTGATAGAAGTCTTATGAAGGGTACTAAGAAGCATCTGCTGGAAAGCAATCAGAGAGAGAACAATCTATGAAACTAAGCATCTTCTCAGAAACTAGGAAAAAACTAATGATCTTATCCTTGTTGTGGCCATGCAGCAGGCTGAGGAAGCGTGGAAGCCAAGGCTCTATTCCTTCTCTGTGTTAGTCCTTCATAAGAAGCTCTACCTCAAGAGAGTCATTCCTTGTTCTACTTCTCATGTAACTGAAGGTAGCACACAGCTAGTTGCTTAACAGTGGGGAAACATTTGCTTTTAGGTCAGGTAGAAACTTGATCTTGCTTAGCATAAGCTTGAACATACAAGATAGGTGAGGTGAGAAAGTACCCCCAAAGTGCAACATTTAACTCCGCGGAAGACAGTGCAAGAGCTAAAAAACTAATAGGAAGTCAAAAACAGGAGGATTCCTTTGAAATTGTTCCCAGCTGTGAACAACATATACTTGGAATATAAGGAGGAATCCAGCAGGGACCTTTCTATAGCTATGAAGCAGCAGCTTCCCTGGAGAGAGAAGGAGTGTAATGGGAATCAAACCTCTTGATGTAGTGGTATTGGACTACAGACGGCAAGGCAGAGAGCCCTTGTGTTTCAGACTGGGTAGGCTCATGTCCAAGTCACCTCCTTCCTACTGGTAGACTTCATACACGTCCTGCCATTCAGAAGAAGCACTTGCAAGTAAGATTGCCTCAACACTCCAGAGAGGCTGCTCTGCCCACTCCTACACTGGCACTTCAGAAATTCCAAGAAAGAGCGCTTTCCCAAACTCCTATCCTCAGCTCTCAGCTTTGAGTAAAAGGAGAGCATTTGAATTTGACAGAAACCAACAGATGCCTAGACTAGACTGAAGGCAAAACATAGCAACGAGGTCCAGAATTTCTTGATCACAACAAAGCATGCAGGGATCTGGTTTGTAAGGCTTCAGGAAGAGCAGCCACAAGCCCGTGATTTGTACTTCATAGGAAGTGTTATTTTTTGGAAATTCGGTGTATTACTGAAGTGACATCTTGCAAACCAGAAAATCTGATCAAATTTAATTTTGGCAACACTAATATGCAGTGTTAACAAAAACAGTATCTGTTCCCTGTAGTTGCTCAGTATAACTGATACTAGCTTCAGCAAAGCACAAGGAAATGTCTGTTCCTCCCTTGGGTTCCAGCCTCTGCTGGAACCTGGGATTCAATACAGACTCTTTTCATGTCCCTACTTCCACAAACACCTTGGGAGACCTTGTAGAGCTAGTTTATCCTAGACACAGGGCCTCTGAGATATAGTCCTAGGAGAGTCACTAGGAGAGACACTACTGTGAGTCTTGGAATAGCAGCCTTCCAGTAAAGAATGAGTTTCCTTGTAAATTAATTCAGAATCTTAGCATTTAACATGAACAGTGAGGAAAGAGGTACAATTTGGATTCTCCCTACCAAATATTGCCTTTGTATTTTGATTTTAAATCCTGGAGCTTCAGACCTCCCTTGCATTGGAAAGATGAGATCCTAGAAATGTTTGGATCCTGCAAAAGTTCATTCAGGATAAAAACCTCATATGAAGCAGCAGATCAAAGTAGTCAAAGAGAGAAAATATGGGGATGAATGACCCCATTAGCCCTGTGGTTTGAGCCCTCATCAAATGTCTGTGCTGAAGATGGAACAGGAAGGTCACAGCTCTGCCTCTGCAGCAAGGCAAAGCAGAAATGCTGAGCACATAAACTCTGCACATGGAAGAGCTCTGCAGACCCACACCACATTTGGGTCCTGGCTCTCTGGCTTCACAGGGTGAAGGGGAAGTCAGTTTTCACCTGTGGCTTGGCACAAGCCCAGAGGCAAATCAGACTACTTTCCACTGCCACAGCCCAGATAGGGACACATCTTAAATGTGGTCTGTAGTTTAGCTCTGGTCTAGGATGCTCTTGAGCAAATCTATATTCAACTCTAAGGAGAAATCTCTTGGAAGCTCTTTACCCTCTCCCTCCTGTTTTCTAAGATGGTTCCAATGTGAAAAAAATCAAGATGAAAGTAAACTTGCAGTTTTTGTTGAGGGCAAGGGAGAACATTACACATAATACACAGGCCAGTTAGCCACAATACAGTTTTGTATTTGGCTACCTGATGACAACCAGGCTTCCAGCAAACACCAGTCACATACGTGCACAAATAGATACTTAGCAGAGAAACAGTGCCCTGCAAGAGACCCATAGTTCAACTCCTCTCTAAGCCCATTGGTGCTTCTCACCATTACATGGTAGAAGAAAGGGCAGAGGCAAAAAAATTCCTGGAAATAGATGGAATAGCTACCATGGTGAGGGTTGTGGGCAGCACCAAGACACACAGATAATTTTGCTCAGAACATTTGTCTGCATGTCCATGCCATTCTACCATCATCAGAGAGTCTGACACTGCTCTGCTCCAGACATCTCAGCTTTCTCTATTCCTCCTCTTTTTGCGCCTCAAAGTGCTTCGTTTCATCCATAGTTGCCAGTAGATAATGACAAATATAGCTATTCACTCAGGCCATCTATTTCATTGAAATTTTCTACTTGTGAGATTGACATTCTCCCACACTTTAAAATTACTTTTTTTTCCCCTCCAGCATCTCTGTTTATTTCAAGATAATTTTCTGTCAATCTCTATTTACACTACTTGAGTATTTTTCAAAACATTTGATTAATTTTGCAGAAAAGTTTTCAGTGTGAAAGAGAATCAAAAGAAGACTATATAACATATAGAGACATCACTTGTTATTACTACTCTCTGTGCGCTTGTGATTTTCATGAGAAACCAACCTGAATACTACATTTATTTTGACATAAGGTTACAAAAGAAAGAGGTAGACAGATATAAGTAGGATACAATAGGAGACAGGAGTTAAAGAAACTGATGAAAGGAACAGGCAACAGATACCCAATATCTCAAAAACATCCCTTGGCAGTGCAAGGAATAGGAAGAACAAAAAGGCCTGCAGATGTTTGCAATTAGCCCTTCAGCACAGGTGCAAGCACACAGAGCTAACAAAAGCTTATATTTGCTCACAGTAAGTTTATAATACAAATATTCCAACTAAGCAAATAAGAATCCAGGACATATTATTAAGTACACCTCAACTTGTATAAACATAGATATGAATAATTAGTGCTTGACAGTGACATTAGTCTGGTGTTCTAGTTGCTGGACACACTG
Source organism: Nothura maculosa (assembly GCA_032353885.1). Lineage (NCBI taxonomy): Eukaryota > Metazoa > Chordata > Aves > Tinamiformes > Tinamidae > Nothura > Nothura maculosa. The sequence continues at coordinate 568,140 of JAUBOD010000154.1, forward strand.
CTCTTAAAAGTAGGGACTATACTATTAACACTACTGTGAGCAATACTAATGCCTCTAATACATATATTATATATATAGTATGCATACACACACACAGTAATAATAATGCTTCAGTTCTTACAATCCTGATTTTATAATTATTTAATTACAGGAAATAGGATGATATTTCTGTGCTCCAAGATGCTATTTCACCATTCAGGATTTTACCTGACTCTTCTCCACTTCAGTCTGATAACTGCCCATGGAAATCCTCACCATTTCCAGTTTTTGAAAAAGGTCTTATAACTCCACTGCCTTTAATCTTCATATTTTTTCATTGCCAATTAAAAAAAAACACCAAAGCTTACCAAGGATTCCACATTAAAAAAAGGAATGCAACTAGGAAAAGAGAATCAGTCAAATAGGAAGGAAATTACTGCCAAGGAAAACCTGGCTACAGCACCAAATCTCACAGAACATAAAGCTCATACCTCAGCAGTTTGGTTAGGAGGATATCATGAGAAATAGCATCACAAACCTTACTGTAGTGAAGGTAAGAAGTTTCCACTACTTTGTTCTCAAATCTGACCTTGCAGACCCATCACTCCATTTGTAGACCTGACACAGGGAACCTGGAGCCATGCAGATCTACCCAGTTGCTCAGCACTTCAGCCTCTTACTTTGTCAGAGTGACTGTAAAAGTTGACTTCACAGACCTGAAATCTCTTCCATACTGATTACTATTAGAGTTTAATTATCAGAATGGCATGATAACAGGTGGGGAGTATTATCATTTCTAAGTGGTGACAATTACAGACTCAGCACCACCAGCTGCTTTGACATGAGTCATGCAGGAAATACCACAATACAAGCACATTGTCCCTGTGTAAAAATACACATTTTGGTCCCCTGCCCCTCTAGGGAACATACACTGGCAATGAGTAGAAATTATACATACTCCCTATTATGTGTATTATTCACAGAGATAGCTGAAGGAGCTAAGTGCAGAACAATGTGTTGTGGTAGATATAGGAATTATGTTGATAGGAATAAGCAGGTCTTATTTTCAGGCAAGATGGTTTAATATTGGGATCCACAGAAAGACAGTAAGAGATTTCTGGCATGGGTGAAACATTGTTTTTTGTCTGCTCCATGCAGATGTATAGTAAACTGCTTGTTTGTAATAGAGTTCTCCAGGTAAAAGGGGTATGGGATCACTTACAGGAAAAGCAATCATGAGTGAAAAGGTAAAACACCAAGTTTTAATGGCAAAATTCAAGACGATTAAAGGAGACTGAAACAGCTCCGAGAACTCTCTACATTGAGCTGGACAGCACAATATAAAAGTGCTGTGGCTGATTGTGTGACACCGATGCCTCCATCAACCTCCTCTATGTTTGGAGCAGACAGACGGCTGCAGGGGGAAACTCTGCTACCACAGCAGGCTCTGTCGATATTGAATCTACAGAGAATAATCCCTGGAGACCTCAAGCATGGCACAGGAAAGTGGGGGCATTTTTAGTATTTACCATACATACTGAGAGGAGTTATTGACCACCCAGACTTCTCTATTAATAGATTTCCTTGTTTGGTGTTAATGATGCACCATGCTGCTATACAAATGGAGAGCACAAGAGCACTAATACATCAGGCGGCTACTTGGATACGAGCACATAAACAGTTATTCCATAGCAAGATGCAGTCATCTTCATGACAGCCATTCTAAAAGACTGATCCTGAACCGAGCTTAATTAATAAACTAACTAGATGGCATGCATTATAGCTCCTCAATATTTTATATAAATCCACTTTAATTAAAATATATATATATGTATACAGTCCGGGTAACTACTAAATTATTTCCAAACATTTCCCCTTGATTTTAATTCCTGGTGTGTGAAAAGAAATCAATTCCAGCTTAAGGATTATTAAAGTATTATTCTATCTGAAGATATTATTAGAATGAAATGCACTAGGCTAGTTTTAATGGCCTTGCTCTAGTAATGTCATCAGTTAATTAGAATCCCTGTGATAGCATGTCTGTGCTGTCCTTCACTCCCACCAAGAAATACTTCCACAGCAGGCTCTAGCAGGCACGCTGCATATTGGTGATGTGCCTCTCACACTTGAAAATTCCACCTTATTCTACTCTTCATAGCATATTGTCCCAGACTCTTTTGTTTTCTTTTCATTCAAAAATTTCTTTGAGACTTAAGAAGTCCATAATTGTCTGTATTGTGCAGGGAGAGTTGGAGTGGGCAGAGCTGTGAAGGACAGGCTGCCCCTTGCTTACTTGA
>JAUBOD010000154.1:583662-602724 GCA_032353885.1 Nothura maculosa
TTCCCCTGACCTCTCCCCATAAAATTAAAACTACCTAGCAATAAAAATATGCAGAAAGTAGAAAACATTGCTGATTTAACATTGCTGATTATTTTATCTTCCAGTATGCCCTTCTGACGCTAGACTCGGTTCTGCTTGTATCTAACTTTTTTCTTTCTCCTGATGGTGAAACTGGTGTGGGATTTGAGGATTTTGCTTCAGGGATGGTGTTATTTAGGAATGTGGTCTAGCGCGTATTGGTAATGGAGTCAATAAGTTTGTGAAGTTCCTGCTGGCAAAAACGCTCAAGACACAAGCAGGACGCAATGTCTCAGTGGAGAATCGGGGATCTACATGAGGTATCTCCTTAACTCCCTCCCATAAACCCATATCAGTAAGAATTCCCCAAAGCCTTCTCTTCTCAAGGCTAAACAATTCCAAGTATCTCCAATTATTCTTATACGGCAGATTCCTCTCCTATACTGTGGGGACCACAAATGGATACAGGACTCCAGAAACAGTGTCACCAGTGCGGAGTAGAGGAGATGGCTGATCTCCTTTGACTTGCTTGCAATGGTCTTCCGAATGAAGACCAGGATACTGCTAGCCTCTGTCACCCAGGGACTTTGCTGGCTCATAGTCAACTTGGTGTCCACCAGGACTTGCAAGTCCTTTTCTCCAGAGCTGCTCTCTAGAACACCAGTCCCCAGCCTGACCAATTATTGTTGTCTGGATGGTACCAGGAAGCAGAACTCATCTTAAGATGAAGCAGTTCATGCAGGTTACCCGACTCTGTTAGTGACTGTTGTTATTGTTATGCTTATACGGTCCTTTTGCTTACACAGTAGCCCATCACTGACACAGCTATCCATTTAGCCTGAGACACATTTCAGCTCCACCTTGAATCAAGGTCCATATGTATTTCTTTCATCTTCTACAAGCAGCAATTATCAGGATTTGGACAGTCTACACATTAAACAGTAATTCAGCCCCACGGGCTCTGTGCAGCAGGGTCACCTTCTCCACAAGAACATACAGTGTATTAATGAGAAGGTCAGTTTTAGCAGTTTTACTGCAGTCTACAAATGCATCTGCAATCCCAGGAAGCAAGAACCCACCCCAGCCCTGCCCTGTCACAGCATCCCCACTGCTGCTCATTTGTATCAAAAGTGAGAACTGTTCTTTGCAAACCTTTTCAGTGGTTTAGGTCAGTGAGCTTAAGACAGTTCCATTAGGGGAAATTGTTCAGCTTTCCTCATTTACATATCCCTGCATTTACAATGCTGCCTTCATTTTATTCCAGTTTAGTATTCCAGAAATATTATGATTTATGCAACCAAATTTCTTTGATCTTAACTAGCTCACAAAAGCTTTCAAAATGCTCTGCGTTTGCAGTCTTTGAGCAGGAGTTACAGGAGAAAAGTTCAGGGGATGGATGTGCATTTTTTAGCAAGCTGTGACAGCAGAGTCTTTTCTGTAGAAATTGCTGAGTAGGTTACTTGATTAGTCCAAATGGGAACTCTTAAACACAGGGCTCTATATCACTGCAACGAGCGGCCTCTGAGGAGCCCCAGAGACTGGTTAAGCAGAGCTGCAACATTTGTGTATTGCGTACCCAAGGAACAACTATTTATCCAGGTGGGGCTATCTGTGTTTAATTAAGTTCTTGAAAAGATTTGGGCTTATTTCACAGAATGAGTGAATCATTCAAACTCCAAACCTGAGAATGCAAGGCTAAATTCAGAGAGCAGAAAAGGACCCTAGATTAGCCTCAGCATGCTTATTAAATTGGTTTAACTAAGTTGTCAAAACAGACAGTTTTTCAAACAAAAAAGTGGTCCAAAGTTGAACATTATTATTAGCCAGATGCTTGCACTTCCTTTGCACAGGAGCCAGAATCAGACTTAATGACAAGTAAAGTATTCATGTGAGGAATGTCTAAATAAGATAATGATAATGACAATGATAGTGATGCTAATAATAATAACAGCAATGACAAGAACAATAATGTCCACCAAAACTCCTGAAGCTGAAACTGTCTTTGAAGACAAGCTGTGCTGATTCTCTGAGTCTATTAATAATAAACACAGTGCCTCAATTTCATTTGGCTTAATGAGAATTTGTTATTTTTTTTTCTTTTTTTTTTGTGTCCTTTTCCAGACTGGTATTTAAGCATGTGCTTAAATATCATCCAGCACTTTCCTGAGCCAATCTCTACATTTAAGAGTGACCCTTAGTGCCATTATACTAGGTCCATAGATTCTGGCCAAAGAATATACTGAAAAGACTACTTATTTGCCAAATTAGCATCTATGGCATCACAACAGAGACGAATGTCAAGAATGAAGAAAATTAACTGAAAAACATTCTGAGAACTAATAATCAGCTAATTATGCAGCCGTTCTTGCATCAACAAAGCAGTATATCTGGCAAGATATGTTAGCAATTATGAGGCTGTTTCTGTCACTTCCTGTACAATTCTCATATTTTAAATTCAAACTACTACTCTGGGCAGCATACAACCAGATAGAATATTACACAGCCCAGTGAGTATTTGAATCCTAGAAATAAGAGATGCTAAATATTCATTCAGCTTCATCTAACTACTGCTGACTACCATCTCCGTTCAAATCCTTGAAGTCTAATTTTAATTAATAGGAGTTATTGCTTAATATTTAGACTAAAATTTCATAGTATTTCCCTTTTTCCTTTTTGGATGATGTTAAATATTCATGGTCACTCCGAATTTGCATTAAACCATGAGTGGTTTTGCTTGTGATATAAGAATGGGTGCTACAAGTGTCAGTGGAGCTGCCTCAGGAGAAGTCATTTAGGCCTCCTCTATGTTCCTCCTTCAGCAGACCATGAGTTCCTGATCCATATTCTTGAAAATTTCTGCATAGAATCTCTGGCACCAATGGAAGAGAGATAATGATAGTCTATAATAGGTGGAAGGAGGAGTCTGGGAGGGTTTCCATAGTGATTCGTCCATCATCGGAGGTAGTGGGTGGAAATGAAGCAGCTGCCAGTGGGAGAGCTTCCACCACCCTGAATCTCACATAGTAACGTGTGTTCAGGCAGATTCAATGCTGGTGTTAGAAAGAAAATTGATGTGCAAAATAGAAAAGAATTTGTTTGCTGTAGGTCCATTTCAGAGCAGTCTCACCTCTGCAGAAGGGAAAAATTGCCAGTGAAACAGGAAACTCTCAGAAGCCTGATGTTTTGAAATCCACAAAATGAAGCTGAGCATCTGAAAGAATGAGAGACGCAAGAGACTTTGACACATGTTCCAAGGTAAGTCCTGTTGTTACACAGAATAAGAAAAGCCTGAGCCAGAAGTGTCTGAAAGGAGTCTTGGTGACAAGTGAGAACATCTGCTAACAATGCGCCCAGAACAGCAAAGGCTTCAGGAAAGTTAAACACATAAGATCTACAATAATTGAAATTAGCAGACCTGATCACAACAGGACTTTCTCCAGCTCATTTTCCTGTCTGGCCAGGGGCCAGCAATAGATGAGAAACCCCACTGTGGATAATTATCAAATAGAGTGCCCGGGGAAAATGTTCTTTCGGAATTGTATCAGTTAACGGTGATCAGCTTGTACTCTGAAAGATAACAGATGATGACCCACAAATATTTCCTACGTGCACACATAAACAAAGCATCAAGAGAAGCTTATATAAGCTTCCCAAAGTAGTTTATAAATAGGTATGGGAATAAACACACACTGTATTTGAAAACTATTTGTATCTGGATTTGTGGGCTAAGAAATGTCACTGAGGTATTTCTTAATTGCCATTTTAATTCTATTGTGCATTATTATTGACAGAGGAATGTCCTAGGAAAGTCTTTTATAATCTTGACCACTCAAATAAAAATCAAATGTTGCCTCAAGCCAGGCACAGAGAATGGGCTGAGCTGTGGTCAAGGCAGCTCCACCTGTAAGTGTGCTAGCTCAGGAGTGGGAATGAGCTCTCATTGTATGAAATCTCCAAACAGATATCCTCACCTAAGGTAAGTGATAACCATCTATATCGACAATCTGTCTCATGAAACACGATCTGATGTTCCATCTAGCTATTGCACCTTGGTCAATAAGCCTAGATATTCATCTCAGTGATTTTCAATACTTATGCCACCAAAGCATGATTCAGGGGTCAATACTCCTGGGTTCTTGTGCAGTAGGAAACTAGGCCTAAAATCAAGCAGGCTTTTCATGAAAGGTTTCTATGGTACCAACTCAGCCCTCAATAATGTAACATAAATGCCAGGATACTGTCTACCTTCCTCCTTTTCATGTTTCCTTTTTCATCTTCTAGGTAAGACCATCTTCATCACACCAAGTAGGATAACTCTCACAAGATTTCTCAAGTTCTGTAAGCAAATCTGAATAAAAATTTTCCAGTTCAGTTTTTCCTTCAAGTTTTCAGGATACTACACAGCTGATAAGGTCACATAGCATTAGTCTAGTCCAAGGACAGTCAAGCATGGAACTGCATGTTTCAGGAACATAACCTGCTTTCTTCCTATATGTTGTTATCCATCTCTTGTTTCCCATCACCCTTGCTCCTTTTCTATTATGGCCCAACGAGACATAGAAAAGAGCTTTAAGTAAAATTTAAAACATTTAATTCTCTCTTGAATATGCTTGTCTGTGGCTTTTTTTTCCCAAATCTTGGGTTGAGGGAGGAAGGAAGAGAGATTTCATTTTGAATTGACCCAAAAAACCCACCATCTTTTAGTTCAGTCAGCAAACTAAATTATCAATTATTCAGCATGTTTCACAGCAGTATGAGATAGGCAGTGCTGTGCTGGTTCTGGGGAGGAGTGTGGGAAGGCAGCAACATAATGGGAGTGAGAAGATGACACTAAAAGGTATAAACTTGCTCTGAAGCCAGGTGAATTCAGACAGCTTTTGCAATGGGACTATTTTTAACTATTGGCCTTGCAATTTGGGACAGGTACCAAGTGAGAATCCCGAGCAGGATATGAAGTTCATTGTTCTTTTGTTTGTATAGTGACATTGGTCTTCAGCCAGCGCTTCAAGGAAGAACCATTTTTTTCATTTCACCATGGTATTGGGATAGGATGACATGTCCATTATCTAGGCTGACTAGTTTGTTTCATATGTTGAAGCATTTTATCCGCTTGTTGAGTCATCTCACCTTTGTGTGAGATGAAGAAATAAAGGACAGGCTTTTTGGTAGATCTTTTAGGACAGAGCTTGGGGAGTAATGCAGGGGTGAGCTCCCAGAGATATTCTGCCCAGCTCACCAGGGTATCCTCTTCAAGCAAGAGCATTACGACTAGTGTCTGGGCAACCTGCAATCATTTCTTCTGCTTCCCTTCACCTTCCCTTTCTGCTTCTTCCCTACCTGCTTCCCTTTGCTGTGTTGACGCTTCTTCCTGCTTGCTAGCACTGCGTCACTGGGTGCTGTTTATAGTCAATCTGGAATACCCTAGACCTCTTCTACCTGCACTCAAGTTTCCACACATTTCAAAGCATGAGAAGAATAAACAGATGCCTCTTCACCAGCTGGTCTGAATCCTTGTTTCATGCTGTGCAGACTCAGTAGTTCCCAGGGAGCCGACAGCCAAGGGGCAACTGCTGCAGAAATAAAGGTTTATCTTCACTTGTGCCAGAACAGCTTCCAGTGTTTAGTAAAATTCTGTTGCTTTTTGGAGCATGAATCCAGACATTCTAGGCACATTTCTGCCCTCTGCAAATCAGCCTTTTATTCTGACAGGTCTACAAAACTTAAAAACAAATCTCTAGACCGTGACATCCTTGTGGACTGCAAGTATTGATTTCTGCAGGTACTGCCTAGGGTCCAGAAAGTAGGCCCGAAAACCTTTGTATTGACAAACGAGGTCGGTTTGTCGATGATTTTCAGCCAATGCTCTCCCAGAGATGAGTCCTGTATGGAGGGGTGTCAGTCCCTGCTATACTCTCCATTGATAATTTCTAAGACTTACCTGAGTCTCAGTGATCCTGAAAATAGGAAGTGCCGTCATGAGTTATTTCTGAAGTATTAATTTAAATTGATCTTCAAATGACAATTAAAAAACAGGGGGGGATTATTTGGGCAGGTAGAAACTACTGCAGGTCCTACTTATGCATCCCAAGAGTCTGGGTGACCCCTGAGCCAAAATATCCTACAACTGGTTTCAGGACCCAGAGGATCCAGAACCCTTCACACATGAGGCACTAGCGTGGAGGTCCCTGGATCCTGACTTCTGCTAGGGAGTAGATTACAGGTGTGCTCTGCTGATTTAATTTACCATTCACCAGATGCAGCTTCAGATAAAAGCAAAAGTACATCTCATCCGATTATGATACAAATCTACCATCATTAGGAGCTTCCAAAAGATTTCCTTGTTTGTTTTTCTTCATTCTGCTGTAATGCTAAGCAAGGGCTGTAATTTCCCTTGGGAAATGGTAGGCCGAGAACAGATTTCAGCTGTGCCAAATGTTGGCCCCAGGACTTGTAGAGCAGAGGATCATCCAGAAACAACAAGCAAGTTATCCCTTGAACCGATAATACTCACAGAGCCCAGAGCATGGGAGGATGCACATTACATGTAGTCAGAGGCAACAAATGGAGCAACTCCCTCCCTGTACGGGAGGTGAGGCCCTGTTTCCCTAACTGTATAAATGACTATATATTGACTGATAATATATATGTTCACATTTAATATTCAGTGTTTCTGAAATTCTCATGTTTCTGAACTTTGAAGATGCTTTTCTTTTGTTTGTGTGTTGGTTTGCTTTTGTTATTTTTGATAACAATGTGCAAGAAGTGAACCAACTTTCTTTTTGTGTTATGCCAAATAAACATTGTATTGAAAATTACAATTAAGTCAGTTTTTCACTTCACAGAATTACCTAGTGGTGCTTCCCCAGCACTGGAAACACAACATGGACAAGTCAGATTTTGCCAAATTTTTACACAAATATGTGCCTCGGTCTCACCTGTCCTGCACCTTTCCATTGTTCTGTTAGTGGACGTATACTAAAATAGTACCTATGTATATAGGGTCACCCCTATCTACAACTTGCCCCTTCTGAAAGGGGCAGAAGAGATGAGTGGGTCAGGATGGCTCCTTGACACTGGAAAGGGGTCTCATGACGGTGCTCATGGCAGAAATTTTAAGTTCCATGTTGGTAAATAGAATAGTTCAGAACAGAATAGAGAACGAAAAACACTACAGAAATGTATAAAAATGTACTTGGTACTTCATCTGAGATAGTTTTCTTCAGCTATTACCATTAATTCTGTTAATAGAAATTCTATCAATAAACCCAGCTCTTTTTGATGTCTTCCTTCTTAAGCTACATGGTGGATTACTGCAGTAGGTCACCTTGCCTCCTCCCTTACCCTTGCTAGAGCATCTTCCTTTGAAATCTGTAATTATGATTCTCAGATAATTGATAAAATCATTTGCAGTCCTGGAGAGATCTTCAAAACCTACTTGTTTATGAAAGCAAATAATTCAGGTTAATCAAATGTTGGGAGATTTCCACTCTGCCTGGCTAGGTCTCTGCACATTTAAATCTGCATTTTGACTGTTAAGCAGTCACTCTAAAAGGTGCCTTTCACCACAAAAGGCACATGTGGTAGAAAAGGGCAATTTGACATATTTAATGAAAGTCTCAGGTCTCAATTACAGGGAAGGTTGTTCCTAGAAGAGACATGAAGAAAAACTAGACAGATGAGCACTGAGCCTTTCCAGGGCCTATGGAAACCAAAGGAAGCTGCAGGTGCAGAAGTGACACTGTGGTTGGTGAGGGTTTTCTGCATCATTTGGTGTTGACAGAGCTCTGCCTTGGCACAATCCAAACCAGAGGAGGAATCTAGGAATGCTGCTTATGTGGGCAGTGTGTGTCTTGGGGCACTGCATGATCCTGATGATGCCCTATTGGTGTTGATAGCAGTGTTGTACTGTCAGCCTTGCCCTGGCCCTGGGCCTCTGTTGGAATTGTTCTGTTTCATGTGTTTACTCCCTGCACAGCCTGTGTACTCGTCCTATTTGATGCTTCTCAGGTTGGCATAGTTCACCACTGAACATCTCTGAATGTTGAAAACCTGAATTTCAGGACAAAACATGCTTGATCTGAGTAACCCTGGCCATTCTACAGATCCAAATCCTGGAACAAACTTAGAAGAAAACAAATACAAAACCAAATAGAGGAAACACCAGGATCATCATCATCACCATGTCATCAGTCCAGTCACAATTTTGACCCATTCTAGATTACACTTACCCACCTCTTTGTGTACTGGGGAAAAAAATAAACCTTCCAGTTTGACCTCCACAAGCCAGGAGCAAGAGATGTCATTAGCCCTCTACCTGCCCGATCCTATAGTGGAAGAGGAATCACTGATGGTCATGAAAATATCTGTTCTTCCGAAGTTAGTCTCCCAATCTCTTTGTCTCTATAAAGTCAGCGAATTACCCTAGTTTGCCCCCTGCAGCCAAAATACTTACGTAGGACAAATATTCAAATTATGCTGTGTTTGCAAAAAGAGGACCTTCTCTCTCATTAAGTATCTGGTGGCTATAAACTGCACTGTGGGCTTTGCACTAAAACAATAGTAGGGCATAGACATCTATTTATCTAACCCCATACACTCTATTTTTGATTTTAGCAACACATTATCTAGGTGAAGTTGTAGAGCTAGAAATAGAAATGTTGTTTTCTTATGCAATAACAACTCTTCAGATTTAGATGTGCACAGACTTTTCCAAACATCTACACAGTTTTTGTTAGACCTCTGGATAAAGTATTCCTCCTATAACTAACTCATTTTTTAACACTTCAGTGCTCATCTGAAAAATTCTCTTCTCATCCTTTGTCACAGAGATGACAAACGCTGATGTCTTGGTAACTCTTGACAAATCTTTAAAAAGAAAGAATTGCTTAAATGCCCCATCAGATTTTGAAAAAAATACATCTTTTTCATTCTACATAGGATTTCTTTTGAAAATATAGTTATATTAAAGAAAGAAATAACAAAAAAATCAAAACTGAAATGCAAAGGTTAAACATATATCCCATATTTCTGCTATCAGTTTTAGGGATTATCTTTAAAAGGAAAAAGGAAAAAAACCCACCCAGATCTCATTATTTCACCTCCATAGCTCCCTCCCAACTCCACTTTCTTGATTAACCATTTCTCAAAGTAGGCAAAATAGCAAGCAAGCTGCTTTCTATTGCAGATTCACTGCTAAGAATGGTGGTTCCAATCTGGATGCCCCATATACAGAACACCGGTGATTTATAAATACATGGCTGCAATGGAAGCCCATCTCTAATTAAGTTGCTGTAATATAAACTCTGTTTTTATAAGGTCTATAAAATTTCATTCTGGGAGTGGACTTGGCATCAGCATGGGACCAATCTGCTGCTGTTTGTTTTTTTTATTGATCTGTCAAGGAAGTAATATACATTGTGTTCTAATTCCGAAATACTGTTGCTGTATAATTGAAGGAGGCACTTTTTGGTCTAAGTTGCTATTTGTAGACAATTATATGTTGTTTTAAATATATATATATATCTTATGAAATTGATTTCTTGTATCTCTTGCGAGTGATGAAATATAAGTTTCAATAAAAAAACATATAATGGCCAATGCTGAAATTGACTTATAAAAAATTTTTCTCTGCTTCTCAATAATCTGAGTCTGATATTGCCTGCTACAAGGAGAGTGAAACAGCCTATTGCAGTCGTACAGCTCAATAAATAGAGTTCAATGGTACTAAATTAAATGATTCTACCCATTGCAATGCAGGATTATTTGCTGCTGCTTTGTAATACGCCAGCATCTAGACCAATCCAGCTTTATTAACCAATACCAGATATCAGTCTTACTGGCTGGACAGAAATGTATTTGTCATATCGTATATTAATCATCAGACTTGCACTGCAAAAAGTTTCTTTTAAATTTTCATGCTTTTTGAGAGCAATTTTATGATATTTTACTGCTAGGGATAAGAAATATCAAAAGGATGGTTGCTCTTTTCTTCTCCTTGTATTTCACCCACTTTCACTTCCTGCCTGTTTTGTCTATTTAATTCCTTCAACTAAACAAAAAATGTTTATCAATATTACTGTTTCCTTTATAAACTCAAATACACCATAAAGCCAGCATTTCTAAACAAGAACTTCTCCTATCCCTGCTTGCTGGTGTTCATCACATCAGATCTACAAGCAAGATCACCAAGAACATTCTAGCCAGCACTCAGAATGGTTAAGGTTGGAAGGGACCTCTAGAGATCATCTAGTTCAACTGCCCTGCTCAAGCAGGGACACCTAAAACACAGGGCACCCGGTCGCATCCAGGCGGGTTTGGAAGATTTCCAGAGAAGGAGACTTCACAACCGTTCTGGGCAGCCTGTTCCAGGGCTCTGTCACCCTCATAGCAAAGTTCTTCCTCATATGGAGATGGAACTTTCTGTGTTTCAACTTGTGTTTCAACCTATATCCACACCTCGTAACAGTCTACAAGGAAGTTCATGGTCCATCTTGCCTTTGCACATGTTAGGATCACCTGGAACAGCAGTGGTGTGTCCTCTTCTGAGCCACTGAGCACACATCCTTAGGGCAACATCTCATCCTTGGCCAATCTGGGAATTTTTCCAGACAATATGATACCATTTACAAGTTACAACTTCACTGTGATAACTAACAACTCATCACAGAAATACAGCTCGGAATTAAAGTATTTAGCACTTGGTACTGATAAGGAAAAAATATGATCCAACAATGCATGTGTTGGATAAGTCAGAACATGAGCAGCCTTTTTTATTTTATTTATTAAATCTCCCCTAAGAACTTTACCCTTTCCGGAGAGTATTCAAGAATCTGCATCCCTGACATATAACTATTTAGCTTTAGACTGTATAATCTAATAGATGAATAAGGAGCATTACGCAAAGTATAAACCCAGAGTCGGGTCGACTGATGTATGGCATTCCTGGGAGAAAGGTTATATATTTTATACAGGCTTTTCACCAGAGCACTGCTGTATTTTCCTGTTCCAAATCTCTGCTCTGTTGTGCCTCGGTGCTGTGATGTGCATCCTTCCCTGTGAAGGAAATACAGCTTGGACTCTATTTCATTGCAGCACATTTTGGCCCTGGGATCCTGGGTATATATTCACACACTTTGAAACCTCTTACAAGGCCACGTATCTTGAACGTAGGAGATAAATAACACAGATATAGTCATTGCTTTTTCTATCAGGAGGACAAACAGACACTTTTTTTCTACCTGCAGTCCAGTGGGGATTGTGCTAATGAGATATCTGATGTAGTCAGATATACCAGGCAGCTGGATTTTAATATTAGTCTAGATCCATTTCTTCAGGATATTAGTACAATCTTTGACAAGATCCTGACCTTTGTGTCAGTGACGGCAGAAGTGTACAAGGAGATGAAAAGTACGACTCATTCTCTGAAATGTGGATTAAAACTAAGTCTTCAAGACATGTGAAGTGATCTGGTTTGCTGAAACACCTAACACCTCTGGACCGATGGTCCATCAGGTTTCTGAAAATGCTTCTTAAAATAGAGCACTGTCTGTGGCAGAATTAACCCTGATGTGAACTCTGCCACTCAGATCTTCCTCAAGCAAATCTCATCGCTCCCCTTTGCTGTAAGGGAGAGTTGCTGGAGGCCACGGAAACACAGACCTAGGTCTGCCGATACATCTAATGCTTTAACAAGAAAGGATCTTAAATAAAACTTGCATGTGAAGACACACGCTCCACTCCATGCACACACTGTCCCCTTCATCACTGCTTGCTTCCTTGCTCACCCCTTCAGGACAGAAACTCCTGTACTAGGTTTTCAAACAAAAGGTTTTTAAGCCTCAATCAGCTGATATCTTTAGTGGCTAAAAGACAAGTATCTGCCCCCCTGCTTCCTCTGGAAGAATCTTCCCTTTCTTTTAGCTCATTTTTAGCTTTGTTAGCAAGATCTAAGCATACTTGGCCCCCATCAGTGTAGCTCATCTTGCCCCTGAGGATTTGTTTTCAAGCCCATGCATCTGTTTTCTGCTCTTCTCTCTAGAGTGTCCCTTAATTTCTGGTTTTCCTGCCCCATTCCAGTGTTCTCGGCATCACAGGTGCTTGCTATTGCCAGAGGAGAGCAAGTTGGGGTTTGTGCTTCCAACAATCATCAGGGGACTCCTTCCCACTACAAGGAAGGCCATATGTTCAGGTCCCAAATCAGAACAGCAGCGAAAACAAATTAAAATCAGACATTAGAGGTAGTGCAGCACTGTTTAACCAATGCATTTAATTCCTTTGGTCTGAGGAACATACATACTTAAACACTCCTTTGTGCTAATACTGCATGCACTCTCAATCAGTTCCTCAGCACCTCATTCCTCCTGCTAGGTTTATATCACACCTGCAGATCCTGCTGCTTGGGATGCATGTGAAGTGCCACACGTTACTATTGTTCTGTTGCACTTTTGTCACTCACCAGCTCTCCATCATCCACCTGCACGTAGGAAACCCTGCCACATCCCAGAGCTCGACCTGAATCACAACTTGGTTCACATTGTGCAGGTTTAAGAGAAGAGGGGTATGCAATTTAACCATGTAGTGCTGCCAAACTCCATTGCTGCAGCAGCCTTTTCAGTTTATAAGCACAATTATGGGCAACACATTCACATTTGAAACTGCAGCAGAGCAAATAAATCTACAGGAAACAAAGGTGATTAAAACCAGAAAAAGTCATACCAGGAGTGCATGATGAAGCATGTTGGGAAGAGATAAATCCTATGGATAGATGGATAATTTGTATAGCTGGGTGTAATTTCTGCCATGTATAAGTTTTTTTACTTATGCTAAATGAAGTTAGGAGGATGACATGCATAACATGATACAGCATACAACATCATGCTCTGTTCCTTGCCTCTAACGAAGCATCAGTCTAGGCACAGCAGCAAGCAGTGCCAATGAATTAGCAATGCTCAAGTCATTTGTGACCATGCCTATCAAGCCCAGCAAATTGTGCAGCATTTATAGAAATAAATAAGTAGGGCTATTTCACCTTGATTCCTCAAAGATATAGAGATCTTGGGAATGTGACTATGAGAACGAAGCAGCAAAGAGGTCCATGTGCTACAACCCAGGCCAGTTCCTTGAAAGAAAGACTAGCTCAAGAGGCAACATCATATATATTTTTCACAGATGGAAGATTTTTTTAAACAGTGATCAACAGCAGTGGAATTAGCCCTACAAGATGCAGCACTTGCACAGAAGCTTAACAGCCTATGCAGGGAAGTTTCTTATCTCGGAGGAGTTAAGGACTGAGACAAAAGAGTCTTTGAGATTTTGCTGTGGGTTATGTATGTACTTAGCAACGCTTGGTACTAGAGTCCTAAGAGCATATTATTCTTTAAGAAGTAAAAGCAGGGCAGGGAGGAGAGGATTTCAGGACTGAACTGCAGGAGGAGGAGAGGAAGAAAGTGTTTCCCTTGCCAAAGAGAGCGTTCAGGCTGACTCTATCCATCCTCACACCAAACTCATTGAGTCTCATCTGTCCAGAAATAAAGCAAAACAATCCAACTTTCTTCAGTTCAGAACAACAGAATCATTTCCCCTTGACATCTTTGTAACAAAGTGTTTTGATTTTAAAAAATGTGTAGTTTGCCTTTCTTTGTTTTTTTGTTTGTTTGTTTTAATAAAGAAAATGAAAGAAAAGCATTGAAGCTAAGGCCAATAATCTTTTCAGACAATATTTTTATATTACTTTCCATTTAGTCCCATGGAATCAAAGGATACGTCTCTCCTTCGTGCTTGCACAGACTGATGGGATCATGACTAAATAAATCTGCTGTTCCTGAAATTTACTTCTAGTCCTGTACACCTATATCTTATAGACAGTTTGAATATTTCTTTCCTTTTGGTAATTGTATGGTCTTGGGTTCAAATCATGCCCTGTTTTTTAGGACCACTGAAGCTCAATTCTTCTTAGCTTTATCTTTTCTATTATTTTTTTAATTGACTTTCCCACAGTCATGTAGGAAGTCCTTCTGCATTTAGGCTCATTTTTTACTAACGAATGCATGTAAAAACAGAGTTTGTTGTGTTTTAATGAAGGAGAAGATCAGATGTGAACATGGTCTCCTGAGAACTGAGACTAAGAGCACACAAAATGTCTCAAGCAAATTGCAAACAAACAGTTAAAGCAGATGTCAGATACCTTGCAGTCTGTTACATAACAGTAATCCTATAGTGACTCCATAAATCCAATACTAGTAGGTTGTCTTGTGGAGAAGGACATCCGTGTCTTTCTGTATTTGTATAAATGACCTAATTTACTAAAACACTCCCACAAATTCTGCTGGGCTGGAATTGTCCCCTCCTAAGCTGGGACTTCTATGAACAACAAAAGTGGAGATTGCTCATTGGCATCACCAGAAAAGGTAGAAAGGAAGGATCATTGCCATTTTTTTTGAGAAAAAAAATATGTTTTTATATATATATATATAAAATATTGTCTGTTCTCCTTAAATGAACTCACTGGCTAAAAGTACTGCACAGAAAATAACAGCACATTCTGAAAGAGAAAACATCAGGTACTTACTGCAGCCTTTTTCCTCTAGAGGCTTTAAATCCAGCCAGCTCTCCCCAGTGGTAACGCATCTTAGTTCAAAGCTCTCCTGTGGTTCTGGGCTGTTTATATATATATATATATATTTATATATATATGTGTGTGTGTAAACATCCAAATCCTTCCAGACCACCCTTCTTTATGGAAAGATGTCCTGTTTTTCATGTGCTGAAAAATGAGTGAGTGATGGGAGCAATCTCCTGTAGAGACTAGTGGAGCAGAAATCCATGGAATGAACAGCAGCTGTTGGAGGAACAGTAATTCAGAGCAAGACTATCCCGTGCCTCTGCTGACATACTATGACAAATGTCTTTGGTTCCTTCCTGCAGTTTGGAAAGAAGACATTCCCAAAAGAGTTTGGCGAGCCCAGTTTTCCAACTAAGATAAAAGAATTCCACATGTGACTCTCCTTCAGGCAAAATAAAAGGAGGCACCACAGCACTGAGACAGGCAGCGAAACACATCTGTTCTGGAAGCAGGGGGATAATGAACTTAATAACTGATTTTGACAACCTTCAGGTGTTCTACATTTCACAATTGAAGGTACTTTCCCTGCTACCTTGCACAAAATAACTGGTGCCAATGCAGCTTCCTCTTGCACTGACACAACCCAGTGATATTAGACCATATGGGTCATGATATCTTCACATCTACATCTTCCTTGGACCACTAGCAGAATGAGATATGTGGAGCAGAAATGGTGATATGCAGAATGAACTCAGAAACAAAGTCAGTTCACACCATCCCTCTTTAAGCAGATAAAGCAACATTTATTAAGGAAGACGACTGGAAAAACAGTTGCCCTTCCTCCTTCCGGGTATATTCTTCATCAAGTCATTGCACAAAGAACTGATCCTCTTAGGCCTGGATAAAATAGCAAATATCTTATTTTTGATAATAAATATTGATAAATTAATTAAGCAAACAATTAAATATTTATTGAATATTATTAATTCAATAAATAAAAATGATACGTATTCTTGATATAAACTCCTAGGAGTTTATGCCAGCCTTTTGAGATCATTTCCAACAGGTTCTCTCCACACCTTAGTTTAGGAGCTAATTTTGCTCTCTGTTGAACTTGCGGAACTTTTCCTATTCATTTTATTTAATCTGGAAAACTTTCTTCATAAAACCTTGTAAATTACTGCCTTCCTTATTCTTTTATTAGAAGGCCTACCCAGTATATTTGGTGCAGTGCTGCGTTTTTGCAGCAGATCCCTATTTTATTTAAGAGCATTGGCAATTTAAAAAGAAATAAAATGAAAGATCTTTGCATGTTTTAACAACCTTCCAAATGAGACTTGGAACAACTTGATTAGAAAGCTCTCAAAGCTTCAACTGCTCCCTCTGGACTGACCAGTAATAAAGGAAATAATTAGCAAGATCAAATTTAAAAATGACTTTCACCATAAATATATCTTTTATTGAGGGTGTATGAACCCAGAGCCAAATAGGTAAATATCTGGAGAAGTGGAACAGGGCGAAGAACATAGAGATGAATGAACTTGCGGTACTGATCATGGCAATAGAGATATTTTAGTGTAATACTGAAACTCTGAGATTGTTCTCCTCTTGCACCTTTACAGGATAAAATCCAGGGTGATGTATTGGACTACTAAAGGAACCTCTAGCATGTGCTTTGGACCACGGTGTGCCTGAATGTATCTCCTCCCTGCTTCATGAATGGCCTCAGAAGCCTGTGCCTGCCCTGGCTACATTCACCCATCTCATAAGTCCTTATCTTCCTTTCTCACAACCACCTTCCAGACAACAAGATGGTCCTTGGTCCATTCTGCTTAGAAGGGCCCCACCCCTGCCCAACTCAAGGGCTTATAAGTCTAACGTGCAGCTGGACTCCAGGCTGAGGCCAGGCTTCTCGGAGTCAATAAGTCCCCCCAAGATAATAAAGAGTTGTCCTGGAGGAACTGCACTCTTGCTTCACATAAAACCCCTGCTGCTTTAGACATTAGATTTGCAGTAGTCATGCTAACACGTAGTGGCTCTAGCATTGCTTGGGCAGCAAGAAATCATGGAAGGGCTCCATCCATTCAGCTTGAGTTTCCATTGCTGGTCAAAGTATTGGCCAAATCTCTTAGAAAGTGTTCTGCATGGATTGCTAGCTGTTCCACTGCCAGGGCTGCATATAAACATATTTGGATAAACAGCAGACAAAACTGACAATTTTGCTGTCTGCTTGAGAGATAGAGCCGAGCAGAGTGTGTGTTTGTTTCATGGTTTCTTGATGCTCTGATGGGGATTAATCAATCATGTCAGCTTTTTGACCTGCTCTGCAATTTAACCATTTGCACTCTTCTGTTTTGCTGCTATCTGTCTTCTTTCTTGTTAAATGATACTTTGACAGTCCCTGGCACCTCTTCTTAATGCATTGCCTGGGCTTTGTGGCATCAATAACATTATTGATTCCCGTTTTACTGGACTGCTGCCTTGCAAGCTGGTGTCAGACAACCTATTAATGACTTGCATACATCCACAGCACAGTGGTCAGCCTGTTTCCAGCTCTTCATGTGCAGCTCTACATTGATATTTTGTCTTATGGCCAGTAGCAGGATTGTCCTGGATTGTCCTGTATTTGCTGGATACTGTGACTTCCCAGCTGTGAGAAGGAAGAAGCCAGAATGGATCACAGAAATCAACTCCACTTGTCAGCCTTGACACACACCAAATGCACGTCTATCCTTCAAGGAAAACCCTGCTCATAGCTCAACTATGAATGATTCCCAGAGTTTCTTCCCTGTGGAGCTCCAGAATATGCAGGTGGAGATTCCCAGCAGTACATCTGATATGCAATACCTGTAGCCAGATGCACTACTCACACTGGGTCCTGGACACAGCCTTCGAAAAAGGGGACCAACTTCAAAAGAGAAGACAAAATTGCATCTCCTTCCCTTATTCTGGTTTTATGGTTTTCTCTGTCCCTTCTACCTCTCCTCTTTGCTCCTCATACCCTTGCAACTGACTGGTGCTGGGGGGAGACCACTCAGCTCACAGACCAGCCTCTATGCTTTGCTCTTAAGCATTCTGCATGGAAAGCTGCTAGCTAATAAATTCTTTCTATTGCACCCTAAGTTAGGCTGAATCCTCATTAGATATCATAAATTGTCCCCTTCCTGGGATTAACCGAACATCTGGGCTTTGCAAAGGCACCTAGTGAACAAGATAAGGCAGGAGGAAGCAGTGAGGAGTGGGGCAAGGACATTGCAGAAGAGGAGCAGAGGGCAGCCAGAACAGCCAGACCTCAAAGGAGTAAAAAAGGGCATTTTCTAGAGATTAGAGCAGAGTTCACATAGCCCTGGAAGCTGTTACAAATATAGCTCTCCCTATGGCTGTTCTAGCACATCCCAGGCTACCTTCTTGAAAACTTCTAGGTCATGTAAGACATGAGTTGGGGCTACAACTATCTCATTTAATTGACTAACCAAGAAAGAATGACCAATAATTCCTAGAGCCTAAGCAAATTGCTTTTTAGTGACTTCTCTGGTGCTTTTTAGCACTAAATTTCTTTTATTTTGGGGCACCAAAGTCTTTTTTTCTTTTTTTCCCCCCCTATTGACTACACTGGCATCTGTATGTGGATAGCAGAGATGTGCCAGAAACGTGCAAAAGGAAAGAGTGCAGCTCTGCAACTCTGCCTGGCTTAGACTGTTTCTTGTAGACCAAAAAAGACTGTTTCAAAGATAGGATGATCAGTTTTTCACATAAAAATATCCCCAGTTCCATTGGTCTATGCACAAAAATCATCTCTCTCTTTTTTTGTTTGTTTTGTTTTGACTTTTTTTTTTTGCTATTCCTCCTCCTCATCAGAAAATCTCACCCCAGGCTATTTTGAAGCTCCAACATGTCGCAATTCATTCATATTTTTCCATGTACTACAGAAACATGCACTTCTGAAGTTTCACATCTGAAATGTGTGAACTTCTCTCTACCGAAAGGAGCAGCTGAATTTCTGAGGGCCATCACCTTTTGTCCTGTTTTGAGGTAGTGTATTGCAGGGAATACCCAAGACATCTCACAAGGCATAAAATATCCCAGAATGAGGCAACTTGTGTGAATATGTGGTAGTCTGCTGTATGAATTGCCTTGGAAGCATTTACTGTTTCCCTTCAGAGGAATGAGTTTGTTCCACAAACAGGGGAAAGAAGGAGGTTTATAAATCTTTATTCCTCAGACTGTCCCAGCAGACAGGTCAGGACAGGGACAGCAGACCCAGGAAAGGGCACACTCTGGACACTATAACTTGAAGATAACCATGGGATCAAATATCTTCTCTGCCTCCAGAGACCATCAAGGATTTGAGTGCCAGGCATATCCCACATTCTGCATGGGCTTTGTGCTGGCTTAGATAGTTGGTTTTGGCCTCCTCCTCTCTAAGAAATGTCCTCTGGCTTTGAGATGTCCAGGATGGTAGAAGAACAGGTAGGCAGAAGTCC
>JAUBOD010000154.1:647929-666037 GCA_032353885.1 Nothura maculosa
TGAGGAAATGCTTCCTGAAGTTCCTGTGGAACTTTTGGTGCCTCAGCTTGCAGCCATTTCCTCTAGTCCTATCGCTGCTACCACATGGTTGCTGTCTGCAGGAATCATTGACATCATTGCTCATCATCCTTCCCCACGTGAAACAGCATCAGAGAAAAACTACCTTTTCATATTGTACTTCCCTGGAATCACACATGGATATTTCAGGGGTGGTTGGGGAACTGAAACCCAGAACCTTAGACCCAGAGGTCTAAGAGAAGTCAGATAAAACAACAGTAGCAACAGATTGGCATCATGACCAAGACCAGGCACCTCAGCCCAACAGATTCAAGTCCTCAAGCTCCGTGTATGCTCTTTGACATCTCCATCTCTGAGTGAAATTAGCTGTTGTCTGCCACCTTTCCATGTCCAGGTGTACTAAATGGCCTCCAAGTGTTAACCCTCTCTGAGAACTGTTGATATTCGTAAGTTCATAACCGCAGTCATCATCTGACCAGCATCCCAGCAAGCTAGTAGAGTGGTCAAGTCCTTTCTATCTGCTCTTGCTTCTCTGCAAATGGAGCTCCTCTGCCTGCACAGCAGTGATCTGTGAATGAAGAGTGATGTACAACTGCCAGGTTTCATCACGACTGAGCCGCAGAGCACACCCAAAGCAAAGCTCCTACCCACCTACCTGATTTCATGACACAGAACATGCTACCTTGTCATACACAATTTCTCTAGAGATTTTGCATCTTTAAGCCTGGTGTTACTATAAAATTTAAATTGTTCTTTCAGACCACTGTGTCTTACCCTCTAGTATAGACTCCCTCCTGCTTTCTCACTCTCTCTTCTTGCTTATGCTTGCGTTTGTGTGCTGCAATGCTTGCACACACCTAGATGCACACAGCCTAACAATATTTTTCATTAAAAGAAATAGGCAGGAGTTCAGGAAATCTGCATGCTACCAAAGCACGGGAACGTTAGTACTTATGCTAGTTAAATTTTCCAGAATGCATTAAAATAAGGAGAATATGATATATTTTTTCCTCTCTCATTTCATTAAAAGATACAGCAGGGGCAGAGAGTGGATGAGTGCTTTTCTTGCTACACAACAAAGATATATTCTTTAGGGCATACAGCTCAAAGAGGGAACATTTCATTACAATTGCATCCTACATAACACACATATGGAGCAAACCCAGTTGCAGGCAGCAATTACACCACCAGTTTTGGTTTAACAGAATTATTAGAGCTGAACTAAAATGCTGTTATCCCCCTTTCAGAAATGTTATTACTGAGGACTGATTACATCACCCTGAGAAGGGCAGACAGGGACTGCTGTGGACAAGCATTCAGATGATATACTGTGGAATTGTGACCTCATCATTTTCACAAGATTTCCTTGGGGAAAAAAAAAAAAGAAGAAGGAGAAAAAAAAAGAAAAAAGAAGAAGAAAAAAATTCTGCACTCAGGGAAGCACCATCATCCCAACAACTCAGCACAAGCATCATTCTCAGCCAGATCTGAGAGGAATGAATATCAGTTTCAGGGGGTGAAACTCGCAGCCTACCTGACTCTAAGGCTGCTCATTTCTACTGGAATGGTTCTTTTGGAGCTATTTTACACTTTTCAGCAAACTGAGACAAAGAAGGATTCTTAGGTGTTTGTTGAGCTCACAGCAAAACGCTCTGTGTTCTTCTGGAGCTGGGCGACAAACTGCTTATTCTGTCAATCAAATGCAAACGTCTTCGACTGCACGTGTGACCGCTGGTCATAAAGACTCTGATTAAATTACAGCCCTCACCTGGCAATAAACTAGGCTAAGCAGATTGCACAGGACGGCCTTGTCCATCTCCTTGCCGGGCTTGCTGTCCATGGCACAGCAGGAACCGTCTTCTAGGTCAGGGTCCCCATGGCTCTAATGTTTCCCAAGGCTTCTGCAATTTGGTTTGAAAGAAAGGCAGGTGAGAAGCCAAAGCTAAGCCCTATCCATAGTGTTCTGGGCCATCTTGTGCCTGCTGGGGCTGCTCTCACGAGCAGACATGGGATCCAACAAAGGAAATGGCTCTTGCAGTGAGTGAGGTGTCACAGAACTGAGTGCCTGCTGCATCAGGCCAGGTTCCATTCCCAGCCAAGGGGGAACTTGGGTTCAAAGGAGAACCTAAATCAGAGCATTACACAGTTCTGCTAGCTCTGGAACAACTCTGCATGTTTGAGACTGACTTGAAAATCAGGAAATTTTCATCTTTCCTTTGGATTTCTTTCTTTTTTAGTGTGACTTCTGGCCTATGAGCTTTCAGAGACCGTTTGCATCCCATTTTCCAGCCTTCTTTACAACCAAGAATGCTTAAAGCTTGCTATTCACAACTGAGTGCTGAAGCGCTCAAGTAAAATTATTGGCCAGAAATTGGACTTTATGGAAACTTATGCATTTTGGAAGACTTCCCACAACATCACAACAATGGGGAACAGGTCTCCAACACTGTGTCAATCCAAACCAGCAGTTGTGCCAAAAATATTCCTATATACTGCACAACAGAGCAAGTCAAATCAAGGTTCCTGAACTGCATGTGGCCAGATTGTGTTCACATATCTTTTTGGTATTAGAAAAGATGTAGAAAACAAAGCTAAAAGCTGTACTAAGTTCTCAGATAAGTGACCAAAGTAATAGTTCCCTTCATAAGTTGTTTTTCAAATACAGCAGTTGCTCTTGATTTTGCATAATCCCTGGAAGCTGTACGAGTTTTCAGGAATATTGCTTTTTGCTGTTCTGTTAGCTTAAATAATGAGAATCTGTGAAAGCAAAATACAGGACTGAATTGCTGCAGAGTCTCACTGGCAACACAAAATGTAGATGACAGAAATATAATGGTGAACTTACATTCTGCTGAAATACCTAAATAAAGCACAAAGCAGGAGGATGAAATTGGTAGAAAAATATAATAAGGCACCACTTTGAGGCTGCAAATAGACTTGCATACGATCAGAAAACCCTACTGAGGTTCCTGCTGGAAATAGAGCTACTCTGCATGGGCTGATTTTTTGTCAACAGATCATGCCTTATGGATCTGGGATACATGGCATATCTTGAAGTATTCTCTAAAATTGCATAGAGAGAAATATTTAAGTGCTTAGAAATGAAGAAGGTTCACCCCTTCCTTCTGCAATATGGCAGAATCTTGGAAGAGACAGTGGAAAAGTCCCCTCATGAAATCAGTGATTAGGGCTCACACCAACAAATGTCTTCCTGGGTTCCAAGGCTTCCCTTCTCCTCATCCCTTTTGCTGACACTGCTCCACTTGGCATAAAAAGAAATAAGTCCAGACAGATGAGGGATAAAGGATCCTGATCCTTCTGCTTTGGGAAATGAGGGTCATTCTCCACCATTGCAATTTAAAGAAATGCCATTGTGTAAAATGCAAACACAAGTAAATCAAGACTGACTAATATGTCTATAAAAAGACTTGGTTTCAAAATTTACTGCATTGTATCCCATTGTAACCCTTACCAAGTGAGCACAAGAAAACCTGCAAGCAAACAGACGGGCCTGGAGCTCCTGTTCTGAGGAGTCTCAAATACTTAATAGGCTGGTTGGGACTGAAAATCAGTTGTTCCCACTGGTATCAGGGAGATGTGTCCTGTTGCAGCCCTACATATGCAGCCCTACATGCTATGGCATCTGTCCTGCACTTGGGTAGTATTAGATAAGACATGAGTCCAGAGCAGAAGTCATGATGGGCTTCCAAATAGGTATATAAGGCAGTCATGTATGGAGGGAACCTTCTAGCTCTAGCTGTCAAAAACATGACATAGCAGCCCTTAATCTTTCTTCTGTCCTTAAGCACACTCTATAATTGTACAGTCAGTATATAGAAATGGCTGGAGTTTTGTATGACTCAGGAGTGAGAAAAACTTTTTTCCTGTTCTTGCCAGGCCGTGAATCAGTTCATTTATCCTTACTACTCACATATTTGGACTTGCCACATAATACCTCCTTAGCGAAATGTAATAGAGACTGAGAACTGTTTTATCAGCCTACCAGATTCCATAGCAAGGAAACAATTACTGCAAGTTGATTTAAATTATTCCATACCAAGAATATCAGTCATGATTAAATGCCGTGGGTTTTTGCAGTAATGAGTGCATGGCTTTATCTACCTAAGCGCTCACCTAGAATGCTCACCCAGCTCACAGAAGAGGCATGTTTAATTTCCTTGTTTGCAAAAGAGAACTTGAGACTTTGTCCCTTCCTGCAAAGAACCTAACCTCCAGACTACCGTTTTTCTGTTCCCTGCAAAGTGTGATTTTCCAGTATCCCTCCTCCATCCCTTTTCAATGGATGCATCAATAAATAAGAGATTGAGTGGGCACATCAACACTGGCTACGATGATCATCATCTCCAGAGCGACATAGCTGTGTCTGCAAGAGGTGCTGAACTCTTCTGGCTGAATTCAGGTCCAGTAGATAATAATCCTGAATCAGAGCATTTCAACATTTGTTGGTAGTTAATGGCATGTGCTTTTCCCCATAACCCTTCATGCTGGCAGGTCTGTGTTGGGCTGAGATAGGGGGATTTGGTGGTATTCAGAACTATTCATTCATACTTAAACCCAGTCCCATTTGGAAAAGAACCACATATCTCCCAGGCTTCAAGGCATGAATCTGTGCTGGTCTGTTGTGAGATTACTAGTCTTTGGCAGTCTTCCCTGTTTCCACCTACTTAGCAGCAGTAAAAAAGAAAATAAAAAATCAACACTTTTCTGGCAGTATTCTCCCGAGAGCAATTTCAGGAGTGTGACAGAACAGAAGGTGTGAAACACATCATCAAACCAACCATCGGTTCCACGGCGTTTCCTTAGCATCACAGAAAGATCAGTGCCTGGTGGAAATGCCATGGCACTGCTGGCTTACCAGGATCTGCCCTTCAGAGCCAGCCCTCAAAATACATTTTTTATTATTGCCAGTAAAAGGTACCAGGCTTTGTGCTGACCTGACAATGTGGAGTCTCAGAGTTGACCTGTACTTGCTTGGGTTCAAGCTGGTTTTAGCTTGTTTTAGTTGTGCTATCAATGCAGTGATTATCATCTACCCTGGGTGCTATTGGTGTCAATATCGTTGCAACCAGTGTAATAACAACTGTTTGTTGTATTTTGATTGCACTATTAAAACATCAGTTAGACTGACTAAATCTTTAGCTCCACTCACCTCCATATGAGGCGAGTTCCCTTTGGCCATAAAATCATTTTGAGTATAATACTGTACGCATGGTTTGGTCATAAATCTGTTACCTTTCTCTCAGTACTAATTCCCAGATAGGCATGCAAGAAATTCAAAGTTTCCACTCAGACAAAATGCCAGTTAGATCTACATAAAATTATTTGCATGACACATTACAGAAACTACTTAATTATGTCATAAATATATCTGTTGCTTCCTCCATAGCAACATTAAATTTCATGGTAGACTTGTCCTCCCCAGTAGCCCTGGGCAGCAAAGGGTGGACCTCATAAGTCTTAGCCCCATGCAACTTACTGCTGGTCATACATCAATGTACTTCACTATCTACTCCTACTTGGCTGTTTGTTTTCACCTCTCTTTATGCTGAAGTGCAGGAAACAGCACAGAGGCAAAGCAAGCTTTCTTAAGCACAACTTGGATTTCTTATTTGCTGCACAGTTACAGTCACTTGGTTTCCTTCGATTTGTTTCCTCTCCAGAGGAGGTTGGATATCGCTTCCTTTATTTGCGGTCAACACTCTGTTGGATTTTAGTCTGCTTGTTCAGTAATGAGTACTGATGTTACACCTTCAAGCCTCTCACTATAGGTCTTTGTTGTTAAGGAGTCTTAGTTCCACTGAGTTTATCTCATATTCTGCTTTTAATTAAGGTAACCACCAGAGGTGGTAGATCTGCCACAGTTAACTACAAGTGAACTAAGATAACTACAAGTAATCCAAGATATCTCAAGTGGCTTGCATGCCAGACATTTTTGCTATGTCAAGAGAATGAGCTCTATTTCCTGAAGACAGGTACCCAGACATGGGAATTGATATAGAAATCAGGAATAATGCAGGATCAATGACAACATGTGCAAGTAATCATTGAACTCAAACATGTGTTGGGGGATGTCAGGTTTCCACCACTTCACCGATGACCATATATTGACAGGTATCTTTGGAAATGTAATAGGTAGAAAGGTTTTCAACCAAAGAATTATAACAGAGAAAGCTGTTCACACTAACAAACTGAGGTGTTACACTGAAAGAGCCCTCCATTTAAACACTACAGCCAGGTTTCCCTCTCCCACATTGAGTCACCAGTTGAGTATCAGCCTGTGAACACACACCAGGTATTCAAAGCTCTGTAAATACAAACAAGTCATTACAGTCCTTTGGCTCAATTCCACTTCAGCACATCCTTCTGATCTTCTGATACAGGGGCTCAAAGTGAGCCTTGTGCCTATGTGTTCTCCTGATGCAGGAGAACGGGTCCTGAGTTACTAAGATGAGTTTAAAGAGCTCGCTCTTCATGTTCCTTATTTAAAAGTTTTTGGCCTGCAGCAGGGTAAAACATAGATTTTTCCCCCATTTTAGCTTGGAAGTTATAGTCTATATCTAACCTTCTGTTTACAACTATGCAGTCACCTCCTTTCCTGTTCTCTGTAGGAAAGCTCCTTCCTTTTACTGCAGGCACCTCTTTCCTGAACCA
Source organism: Nothura maculosa (assembly GCA_032353885.1). Classification (NCBI taxonomy): domain Eukaryota; kingdom Metazoa; phylum Chordata; class Aves; order Tinamiformes; family Tinamidae; genus Nothura; species Nothura maculosa. The sequence goes on from JAUBOD010000154.1 coordinate 654,620, forward strand.
CGTTTTTTAAACCTTTCTATGGAAACAGCTCCAATTACTTACATGAAAAAATAACCTGAGGGAAGTACTGAAGGCTTTTCTAATTTTCTGTAATGTGGTTTAGCAAGTGGGAAGAGAAGGAAAGAGTTAATACTTTGTGACAACAAGTGCTCAGGAAATTATCTCAAGAATCAATACACGAGAGAAACATACTTCTGCAAAGGGGATGAGCTTGCTGCTGCCAAATTACAGGGAAAATGGAAAACCTCCAGAAGATAAGAGAGATAAAATGAACTTTGAATCATTCTGCAGTTTTTAGTCTTGAATTAAGATTTTTTATTGATTCAATGGGCATCTGAAACTTTGGTTCTTATTGTAAGAACTCTAGAGACAAATTAGTGAAACTGGATTTATGCCTGTAATTCTAACAGATCTTAAATGCAAATATTATTCCCAGGAATGTTCAAAATGTACAATTTATAATGCATTTACAGTAATCTTATTGAATGAAGAAGCTAAAAAAATCTGAAAAAGTCCCCAAATTTATTTAGTTTATGAGGTCACTTCTCAACAATCAAAAATTTTTGGAACTACATTACCCTTGTATTACTATTACCACCGACAATGCAGAACACACAATTTTCCAGTGACTTACAGGGAAAGGAGTGATGATATCTTAGTTTTCCTTCAGGATAAGTCAGTAAAATGAAATGTATCTAATGCTCTCCCAATTACCACTTCACAGCCAAAACCTTAAAACACATTTTCTCAGAAAATCTCTAGGAGATAGAAAATAAAAGGAGAAGAACCTATAAATATGCCTTAAGCCTAGTCATTTTCTAAAGGGCCAGGTACTGTCAAGAAGAAAGAAAATAACTTTCTTGTTGCAGTAAAAAAAATATTAAAAGATATTAAAAGATGAGAATTTGGTTAAAAAAAAGCATTTGTTTTTTGATTACGATGGGAGGAAACACTAGCTAACCAATTATTACTACTAACAAACCTCAGTGAAATTGGAATTGAAGAGATTTTAGGAAGGAAGAAAACGATGTTGACCGAACAACATGATTGATGAAGCACTTGATCTTTGCTGAGTAGCTGGGAAGAGCAGGATGGTTTCAGGTGCTCTCTCCTCATAGGCAGAGCCAGTGAAGAGGTTACAGATTCCAGAGGGCTGGGACATAGATCTGCACAGCATTGAATACACATGCAGACTATCCCAAAGATGTCCAGCTCTCCGAGCTCCATCCTATCTTCTCATTCGGAATCCCAGAACTGATTATGTCACTAAGACTAAGCAGCTCTCATATATCTAAGAAAGATCCTCATTCTGCTCATGTCAGGATACTGCAGTAGAGAGATCAAATTTCAGTTTTTACTGAACCTTTTATAAATTCATTCACTCTCTTAAAGCTGTGGAGAAAAAGAAAAGTGCCTGGGTAAAAAATAGAGTGGTAAAGGTTACAGTGTGTTATATGCTGGAGGTAAGCGAATTCCTTCAGACTCTTGGTCTAATGAGGTTCTGTCATGAAACTCTTCTATTGCTGTTTTCTTTGTGAGAGGAGAGCAAACCAGCAGATTCAATACCGGAATCATTAGCAGTTGCCTGTGTATTAATCTCCCAGCACTGGTGCTCCCCACTCCTGCTGTGCTGCTGTCATCAGGAATGTTCCTCGGAAATCACAGAGCCACGGGTACATTGAGCTGCACAGCAGGGCTCCACTTGGGCCTGTCTCAAGCGTTCAGCAGGGCATCCAGAGCTTCCGATTTCACGCAGCAGTGGAAAGTTCAGACGCTCAGCAGGTGCTTCAGACACTCACCAGAGGGGATGCGGAGAATTCCACATTGGTGGAATTGCAGGCACATTGCAACTGGACATTCTTGACATTCATAAGGTCAAGATACATTAGACTGTTTTTGTTTCAGAAACCTTTTCTTTTTACCACTCTGACCCCTTTGAAGGCTCCCCCTTCTGCCTCTTGGATTTTTATTTCCTCTGCTTACTCCTAAATCACCCGGAGGCAGCACTTTGTCGCTCAAGTGTATCTAGTAGTTGTAGATACTTTATCTTTGTGTTGGTGCTCTCTGGTCTGGATTGGCACCCTGTGCAGCTATCCACGTGGAGTGCTCATCTCTTGCTTTCTAAAACAATGTGTATGCTTTTTTATGGCACACAATGAGATTTAACAATTTCCCAGGACTGCAAATTCCTAGAGGAAACTGCAAGCTGCACTGGTGCTGCCTGTTTACTTGTTTAAATGCTTCCATGGTTTCTGGGTATTTGATGTGGTTTTATATGATCATTCCAGTGCTTACTCATCAAGGTCTCCATAGCTAGGAGGAATGTTGGTAAATACTGCTATGCAGAGCCCCACATCCAAGTAACATCCATTTATGGGGAGGAGTTAGATAAGAAGAGATATGGCAGGAAGACATCCTCAAAGTATCATGAAGCCACAGTTGTTAATGAGAGATACAAGGCCACCGATTCCCTATGTTGTTCTTTGAAATTGTGCCCTGCAGTGCCTTTGGCATGGGTTGCTCCAAGCCTAATCCACTTCCCAGTGATGCTGTGACTCTGAATACTGTGTGCAACCTCTGGAACTGAGCAGCTGCTCAGGAAGCAAACAGCATCATAACCAGCCAGGCGATATCTCCTCTGTTAGAAATCTACTAGCCTAATTTGGTGAGAGTCTAATATTTCCCTTCTAATTAATTTGCTCTCTTTGCCTGCAACTGAACTGGCTTTTGTTCGTTGGGAGCGCCTCAAAAATTAGATGCAATACCTGATAGAATTTAATTATATAGGCTGGGAGGAAGCGATTAAGGGCAAAGAGAGGGTTGATCATACTGCAAACATGCTTCAAAGGTATCAGCAGAAAGGAAGGTAGAGGCTGTTTTTTGCAGTTTCAGGGAGAATACTAAGAAGCGATTGTCACCAGTAGAAACTTTCAGGTTAGAGATAAACACTATTAGATATCCAAATGCCTTTGGAAGGATCAGATGTGTATTATTAGAGTTGTTCAAATCTATTTTAGATACCATTCTAGTGAAATGAGGTCTTCATGTCACTTGTGCAGCCATTCTTGATTCTGATTATCCTTTATCCTTTCGGGCACTCAGTGCTTCCACGACAGGGAGAGCGGAATGCAAGAGAACAACCACCCAGGGTGATGAACACAGAGATGTTTGCTCATGATCTCTGCTGAGGATGGCCTGAGCTAGAGCTTGGGAAATCTTAGGTCCAGTGGGAGAACTGTTGCCCTTGGGGCTAAACATCAATAGGATTCAAGAGTGAAGGCTCTAAGGTCAAACTGCCACAGGTAAACTGAAACTGTACAAATTCCATCAGAGCGTGGAACTGGACACAGCTGGGTCATCCTCTGCCCTCTGGCATTGGAATGGCTCTTATCCAGAAGAAAGCGGTGGGATCCTATAAAAGGGTGGCTTATGAAAAGACAACAATATAAAGAAGGGAGAAGAACAGGAGGAAGTTGAAAAAATGAGTGATTCTCATCACAAGGCATCAACTAGCCCCGTCAGCAGATGGTAGTTTCCCAAGAAAAAGGTGGATGCAGCCTACTTGAGCACAGTGCTGGTCCAGGGATAAGCTCAGCATGAGACTTACAGGAAAACTCAGTGGACAGAAAGGTAACAGAGAATCTGCCTCTGCTCCCAAATTGGGTGGATCATCCCATAAAGAAGCATGCAGGCTGATGGAAGGGTTCTCTGTAGAGGGACTTGGTTGAGGGAATCTCCTCAGCTGTGCTTTCACACCCTAGTGTCACCATTCACACAAGTCCTAACATAACTGGAAAGGAAGCAAACTGTGTCAGAATGTTCTGCCTTAAAGTATATATAGTAAGGAGCCTTCCACACCCCAGGAAAGGTCTTTTTAGTGGTGCCCAATGACAGGACAAGAGGGAACAGTCACAAGCTGAAACACAGGAAGTTCCGTCTGAATCACAGAATCATAGATCTAAGGGAATTCACTGAGAAGGTGACTGGGCACCTGGAATAGGTGGCCCAAAGAGGTTGTGGAGTCTTCATCTTCAGAGATAATCAAAATCACAGAAACACAGAATCGCAGAAGGACTAAGGTTGGAAGGGACCCTTGGAAATCCTCTAGTCCAACTCCTTGCACAAGCAGGGTCATCTAGAGCACATTGCACAGGATCGTATCCAAGGAGATATTGAACAGCTCCAGAGAAGGAAACTCTATGACCTCTTTAGCTAGTAAGATTCCCTTTCAGACTCTTCTTCAGGCCCAGATCTGTCAAGCCTTTCCTCATATGATAGATGGCCCAACTCCCTAATCATATTTGTAGCCCCGTGCTGGATGCCAGAAAGCTGGGACACAGAAAGAGGTGCTGCAGTCCTTCTGAACTGCAATACTGGCATACACAGGTGTATCCAGTCCTGGATGCTCCCACACAACTATTATCTAGGCAGCAAAGAGGACAAAGCTCCCTGACCTCCTGAGCTCACCGAGCACAGCCACATGGTCCAGGAGATGCTGTAGTAGCTGCTCGCAGATTTGTACAAGAGAATCAGAGGCTGCTATGAAAATGATGTGCTTCACAGTTCACATGGGAATACATGTTTCACAGTTTCACCCACTATCTGTGCAGATGGTTGCTTTGCTGCCAGCTGGTGGTACTCAGACAGGATGCATAGGTGGGTGTGCTTCTGCTGTCCTGCCCACTGATGCACCAGGAACAGACGATAGGATCTGCTCAAAACAATGAGCTTTTAGATGGGGAGATCTGGTTGCACTTTGTGCTACCATACAGCCCAGTTCTGCCAGCTTGGAGGATGATAAAAGTGAGGCCTTCCAGAGTTTGAGAACATGATGACATGTTCTCTGACAGCTTAATCCCACATGAATATCACAGTTCAGAAATGAAGTCAGACACAAGTTAGCAAAGTCTTTCAAGACCATAGGGTCTTCCAGACTTCTCCCAGTCAACTGCAGCTGTCTATGAGCTAATGGGCTGCATGTCGGATAGTGATTCCTAGTTACAGAGCAGAAATAACAGGACTGGGCACAAACTTCCTTCTAGCAAAATGTGTCCTGCACTGTTTTTCACTCTGCAGTCTATCCTTGGTTCATTGGTTTTCAAATTCTTTAGCCGTTATGGAAATATTGTCTCATTTTACCTTTCAACGTGCATCATTTTGGCCTTTACCAAGAATTTCTATGGGTTCTAGCTGTACACATAAGATATCAACATAATTAATTAGCTCTCTAAGGAAGGAGGTGGGAAGGATGGAGAATGTGGCAAATGGAGAAGCTTGGAAAGGGAAAGCCCTGAAAGAGTCCAGTATGAAAGAGATCAAACACTGAGCTATGGAGATAGATTTGGCAATGATGTGTAATGGTGCATTAAACTGTCTGGCCTGCATGGTCCATTTGTTTTGCTGCTTCCAAGGCATTTCTGCTAGTTTTATGGTTTTACGGCTGCTTAACAGCCATACTATTGACCACTCACAGTGTTGATTAGTACCTGACACCTCTCACATGGCTCTGCTGTCAGTGATGATGACCAGGAGCAATCTCTGGTGATTAGGCAGTCACCAGAGTCCTTGTGCTTGACTCATTCTCTTGGTTTTCTTTTAGAAATACGAATTAAACAGTGTATGTAAAAAGGCAGAGGAACCAACTACAGAAGGGCAATAAATTTAGACTTCAGTTTGTTCTGCTCAATTTCTCACTGTATGTTTTAGAGGAAAACACAGATTTATCAGGTGACCTACAGGAATATGTTTCCCTTCTCTAGTCCCCATCGCTGTGGCTCAATTCTGTGGCTTTTCTATTTCCCTCCAACCCATACATGAAACACAGTTACACCCGATTTTACAGCTATTTGCAGCAGGAACTTGGACTTGAAGGCAGGAGAAGCAACTTGGATTCCTACGGCACAGTTCAGCAAGGCAGCCTATTTGGAAAGAAGTACAGCTGCAAAAGGCCATGTTCTTCCCTAAGAGGCCTAGGGACAAAGACAAACCCCAACGCACAGTGAAATGCAACTGCATCCAGGCTGTGTCAGCCCAAGTCAACATTCCCTCTGTGCTCGGAGAACTGCTAACATGAGCAAAATAAAATACGAGCTGCTTGGAGACGAAATTCGCTGCCTCTAGATGCTGCATGTGTGTGAACTGTGCCCATCTGTGCCTGCTCCACAAGAAAGAAGGGACCAGAAGACAGCCAAAGGAGCTTGCTCTTCAATCTAGCACAAATATTTATCTTCAGAGAGCTCAGAAAAAGCTGGAGGGACTTGAGGGTTGAAACTGTGCGTACATATGGTGTCTGAACATTACAAAGAAAATAAGACTTTCTGTCAAGCCAATCAAGCCTTGGTTTTCAATTATTTTTGTACTTTTTTTTTAATTCAGAGTATGTTGAATTCACAGCTTATTTTTAACAATAAGCCTGTTATTCTCTTCTCAATCTCTCTTCTGTTTGGAGAATGTCAATCTTAAATACAGAGTGTTGAAAAGAAAACCCACAAAAGCTTGCTTGCAGATAAGTGTAACAAAACCATCTTTTGCTCCTAGAAAGATCAGCCCAGTATAACCTGAAAGGCAGAAGCCACCACAGGAATGTCTGCAGTGCTCTACAGCCAGGGTTCAGTGTGTGCAACAACCCCAAAATACTGAGAAAAATTGCCCTGGGATCCCAGAGTATCTTGATAATAGGTAAAGATATTAAGAATAAAAGACTTTATATATATGTGTGTGTGCGTGTGTGTGTATTTATGTGTATATATATACATATATTTACAAACTTTAACTACTGCAGATGGACATAATCCTCCACCTTCTTGTAAAAGACAAGCTGAGCATCACCAGAGTTAAAACATGAGCCTCAAATGCAGGTCTGAGAAATTGGCAGTTTTACTGCTCCCATTCTGCTCAGGGAACTGAGATCAGGAAACCTACTTCTGTTATTTAGCTCTGTCACAGATTCTCACATGAATTTTGTGACAGTACAGATTGTTCAAAAAGGAAGATTCTCAGAGACACCATACATGAGATCCTGGCTGTTCCCTGCTGAAGGCAAATAGGTTGATGCTCTCACTGCTTGATGTGCAAGTGGTGGCCATCATATGTTGAGCTGTAGTCATGGAATATTCACCTGCTCATATCCATGACAGGGCATGGGTGTAGGTCCAGGACCTCCTGTGATGTCTCTAAGAGGCTGCAGGGTTACAAATTCCAAATGAGGGCTAATAGAAATCACAAACTGCGCACTGTAGGAGAACCTAAATCCTCCACACTCCCTAGGGGGAGTTTTTGTGCTGCTGCATTGCTCACATTTGTGCCTTTTCCTTTCTCTATGTTACTTGAAAAAATCCCCACTTGTATGTGGGTGATACAGGCCTTTCTATGCAAATATCACTGGCCTACAGTGAAGGAGATACCTGGGTTGGGAGCCGTCCTTCACAACTAGGGAACAATCTGTGCTTTCTAGGATCATAATACTGATGTGCAGTTGGCGAAGTCATTGATCAGTCCTCAAGAACGAAATAATTAGGCTCTATATTCGTCATCAACATCTCACAGTAGTGTCTTAAGAGCAAATAAACAGCAGAGTTGTGAGCTGCCCCTTTCCCTGCACTGCTGCAGCCACTGTAACATGCTATGCAGCCAATGCTCCACTCCAGCATGCTCTGCACCCTGCTACTGCAGGAGGAAGGGAATGAGCCCTTGGGGAGCCATTGTCCTTGAATGAGAATCAGCTATCACAAAGGGTATTGTTCAGACACACCATAACAACAACAACAACAAAAGAAACAAAATGAGAAAGTTCTCTTTTTGCTACAAGGATTAATGTGCTTCTTGGACATGCTGCTTTCCAGAATCAGCTAATCTCAAGCTAGGCAATATACCCTCAACAACATGGTCCCAAGGAGGCCTGCTGAATAGAGATGGAGAGCTGATATACTAGTCCTGGTGCTGTTACCTCCATACCATTTTTCTTAGGTTCAAATATCAATGAGAATCCTATTGTCATTTTCTCCATCTGGCCTGTATTGAAACTTCATACTTATATTCTGTTTCATCCTATCTTCTCCCATTTCCCGTTTCTCCTGCTTCACTTACATGACACATAGGAGAAAGGAGGGAAAAAAAAGAAGGCAATGGAGAGACATAAGGGGAAAGCAAGTTGAGGAATAAAGCAGAAGAGAGAGGCAGGAATGAGATTGGTGTAATAATTTAGCCAAACTCCACTAAAAAATGGGCTGAGAGCAGCTGTTTTTCCAGGATAGCCATATCCTGGAACTTCAATAGCCATATCTAAAACACTGGGCTCTTGTAAAGCTCATAGAAGGCTTTCATCCCTTTGCCTTTAGGCAGAGGCCTGGCCCCAATAGTGTTACATCATCATTAAGACAGGACTTTGGTCAATCTCTCCCTGCACTGCTACTTTATTTTTACTAAGATTTTCTTAATCAAACATAGAGCTCATTTTCCCTTCTGTCTCCAGGAAGCGATGGATTTGTTTACAAGATCCAAGCACTTCTTCCATTCTGACATTGCGTTTCCATCTGTTTCTGATGATTCAAATCTGGTTCCAGCATTTCTTTGTTTCTTTTGGTCTTACACATAGTTAGCACAGCGAACTACAAAGGTAGCTCACACATCTGATGAGGTGAACACTAACTGGGTTACTTCATGTACCGCTGCATCTCCGTACTGTCTACCAAGCTGCTCAAAATTCAACACATCCCTCATTTGACAACGTTTGACAGGATTCCAAAATGAAGGAAGAGTAACAGTTTCTCTTCCATTTCTGATGTGATGCTCCTGTTCCAATCCAAGTGCTAAGAAGGAGTAAACTCTGTAATACCTCTCCCAGGTCTTGCCTCTGCAGCCTAATGTCACCTGCTGAGAGGAGTGATCTAACCCGGCTCTCAAGAGACTAGAAATAAGGGAAGTGATCAGCCATCCATGCACTAAAGACCTTGCCCTTAAGAAAAGCAGGAACACTTTATCACTTCCAAATGAACAGCATAGCTTGACAGATGCCAGCTGCTGCAGGTGCCTTTGGTAAAATGATTCTACTAAGTTGAAAGGGAAACTCCAGATAGGCTTGGATGGAGAGCTCTCCTTGCACACCATGCTGTGCCTTGTGGTGGGAGCCCCTTTGCTCTTTGTGCTCAAGGAGCTACATGTTGTAGCACACCGTAGCAATGGGCAGACAGCAGTGTCAGCACTGCTGAACAACAAAGGATAAAATTCTGATTATTTTTTATGACGGAGAGGTGTTTTTTTTTTTGTGGGAGAGAGTTGCTTTGTTCTTCCTAGCAGGACACAGGCTTTTGATTTAGGTAAACAGGAATACTTGGATGGCAAAAAGCTGGAAGACTTTCAGGGCATGCTGTAAAGGGCCTGGGGGAAAGATGATCTATCTGAAGGCACTCAGACTTGATAAGACCAATAGGGAGGAATTAAATTGCCACAAGAAATGCATGCATAAAATAAGACTGTAGTTGAACTCCAAAATATTTTCTCTGAAAGCATTTGTAGTGTCCAAACACACTAACCAGGCTTTGTGTGCCAAGTTTAAGAAGGAGCAGGGGACTCCTGATTTGGAAATTTTAGCTGTAAAAATTAAAGCTCGTATTGCATTTACTCTCAAATAAATAAGGTTCCTGCAGATGGGATTCGCCCTAACTTAGCTCTTGAGACATTTAAGACTCCCTCTGTCCACTGGTTCTGTTTTTAGAACTTCTATGTTCAGTGGAGAGGAATGAAGACCTTCATCCTAAGATAGCACAGATGAAACCATCTTCAACATTGTGCACTTCATTGCACATAGAGTCTTGGGAGACCTGCTCAGCCTTTGAGGTCTGATTTTGGTCTAAGAGATTATTCTTGGAGATGACAGGGTCTGGATGGAAAAGTGGAAACTCTGTCTTTGTCTGATGATCCAGACATGCTGGGAACTTTATAACTTGGAAAGTTATTGATATTTCCTAAGAATCAGAAAACCACCTCTTTTTTTTCTGAAGGGAGTTGCCCTGAGCAGTGCTTTTACTATCCAGTTCTCTCATATCCATTTGCAATAATCCCTACAAAGCACAGTCCTTAAATCCAAGTGCTTATTTATGCGTATTTCTTCTGCATTCAGTGTTTTCCAAGTTTGGTACCAGGGCCCAGAGCTACTGTCCACTATTTCTGTTTAGGCTCCATGATGCCTAGATGAATTTATGAAATGGTTCATGTCTCCTAATGAATCAGTTTTCCTATCTGTAAATAAAGTGTGGATGTTGATTCTTTCCATCACCATCAAGCACTTGGAAACATACTGGAAACAGGACTGTAAAACCAAGGAATGACTGCTCTGGAAAGAAAGCCAATACTGCTTTAAAAATCAGTTTGGGATAATGGAGATGATGGCACTGCCTAATTGTCAGAGATTCTTTTACTGGTTATCAGCTGATGATATTTTCATGCTTCTGTATATACTAGGCTTGGATCCCTGTGAAAGCAGCTCAATTTTTTACCACAAGAGCTGCTCACATTTACAAGCAGTGGGTGACCATGAAACAGCCAATGTCTTGCACTGAACAGAGAACATGCTGTAGTAGCTGAGCTGGTTCTTACCTGTTGAGCTGTGTTGCGAAGGGTCCCAAAGCCAAGGATCCCTAAGGAATCCCCCCTCTACATTATGCACGAGGTGGTTTTCACAAAGCAACTTGCTTCCAGGCCTGTTCTGCACTTTAAATTGCTGATGGGAATGTGCAGTCTACACCCCAAGGAAGAGCAAGTAAAACACTTGAAATCACAAGTTCAATGGCCTGAATGTATCAGCGATGCCTCATGCATCTTTGCTTGGCATTAGTGGCTCTTAGAGGTGTCAGCAGAGCAGTCTGGAGTGGAGTGAAAATGGCTACATGGCAACAAAGGGAAATCTACTTCCAAACAGATAAAACTAAAAGAGAAAGTTAGATTATAAATATAATCTTGCTGAGTTAAGAAACAGGTAAACAAGTCTAGCTTAAGAGGTTATTGAGAAGACATGAAAGGACTGAAGAAGATTCCCAGAGCTGAATGAAGAGGCTGTAAGGACTTACGAATGGGAGTTTTCCACCACCACTGAAGCAGCAAAATACTAGTAAAACAGTCGGTGCAGACACCTGGACACACTTCAGTGTGTTTAAAGGAGGGTGGAAGTGTATCCAACCTGGCTGCAAAAGGCCAGCGTGCTAATACAGTAGATTTTAAGAATGAGCAAGTAGCTGAACTCCACTATTCTGATGTATCACAAGTGACAAATCAAAGCTCTTTTGAAGGTAGAACATACTTCTTGACTTTGGCCAGTCAGAGATTAGGGAATGAGAAAACCGAAGAGATTCATTTGTGTTTATGTCAGGGTGCAGGATTCTGCAGGGTTTCTTCATGCCAAGCTTGAAAGGAGAACACATGAGC
>JAUBOD010000154.1:673695-689329 GCA_032353885.1 Nothura maculosa
GTGTGGTTATCCCTGTGCCTTTCATGCTGTTTCAAAGAGTAAGACCCACATACAGCCACTGGTTTCAGAAGAGGCAGAATCAGCAAACTGCACATGCTGTGTGCTCCTCGTGTCAGGCAGTGACATGATGCAACTCGGCAGTGATGACAGCAACAGTAAGCATGGAAACTGAGTATGATAACCTCAAAGATTATCAATGTCTAGCCTGCAGGCAGCTGTGGGATGCCTCCGAGACAAGTAGTTGGAACTTCTGGGCTGCAGCCTGCCTATTAATAGTCTCTGCTGCTGTCCTCACCACCACTCCCAGCTTCTTGATCTTAACTCAAGTTAAGATTTAACTATGACTTGATAGAAACACGTGTTCTAATGGGCAGAAAAGCCTTGATGCCACACGCCCTGCCTGTGATCTCAGATAGCCCTGCAAAGTATAAGCGTGCTCAATATTACGCTTAGCCTGCAGCATGGACACATCTCAGCACCTTCCTTGTATCCTCCAGCTATCACAAGGACCAATTGCTTTCAGGAAACCCCAGAGATCCTTCTTGTATGTGCCACAGCACCGCTTGCTACAAGCAGGCCAAGATCTTCCCCTGAGTTCTGCCCGAGTGCAGGCTGTTTGTGAGAACCACATAGGGATCCAGCAGCCTCAGGACTAGTCTGGTGTTCAGATCCCTCTGGCCAGCGTGGTGTAAACAGCATTAACTGCGCCCAGCATGTGGTGCTTGCTGAGAAGTGCTTCCGAGGTAGGAAACGCTGTGGATCCAGGGAGGATGGATGTGAAATGAAATAATGTGCCAGAGAGACTGCGTTACTGCGGTTTGAGTTCACTGGGTAAAAAGCCCCAGGTCTGTGTGAATTAATATTGCTCCTGCTGCCTTTCAGTGTGATCGTTCTGAGCGCTGGGGCACTGATCTGTGACTGGCAGCAAAGGAACATTTTCTGTGGGGTTGTTTAGAGAGTAACAGTTATCCACAGAAGTGATTTGACACTGCAACATAGAGGTGTTGGCACTGCTGACAAACCAGGGACGGATTTGGGGAGAGACAGGCAAAACACCATCCACATACATTAGAAATATTTCTCTTTGAGAAGGATTTGATGAGATATGAATTACATTACTTGCTAATATCGCAGCACAGACTGGTCTGAGGCCCGGGAGAGTCAAAGGAATTTTTCCATTAACTTCTCTGATTCTAAATAAGATTGTGACAGATGTTCTCCCTTTTCCTTTCTCCTCAAATATTTGAAATCAAACAGAAAGAGCAATTAGATTTGTCCTTTTGTGGTTGGACGAGCTGGTTCCCATTCAGATCTGCTCGCTTAGTAAATAGCCACATGGGAGGCCTTTCAGATACCTGCAACAAGTAAGATGGTTTGAGGATAACAGAGATGAATCAGAGAGGAGGAAGTGAGGCAAGATGCTCTAGATTCTCAAGCTGCATGTGCAAGGCTGCTATGCCAGAAGGAACAGGTACTGTGCCAATAATAAAATTGAGCGACATCTCCTGCTGGAAATATTCTCGCTCTCTCTAATCAGTCTTGCAAGGTCTCTGAAATCTACACTACTGGATGCCAGATGACCCAGTCAATATGATCTTAAAGAGCCATTTACAAAAAAGTTACTCATGATTTCCTCAGTATGACTTTTACACGCACAGCTCTGTGAGCTGGGTACATAGATTTCCATGGCAAGGTGGCACGAGTCACTGGGACTTTGTAGAGCCAGCACCCATGCTCTTCATGGAGGGGATGACTAGTGGTTTGCTGTGGGTTTTATGGTCTCTGGCCAGACACAATGCCAGGGATAAGGTGCTGAAACTGTTTTTACAGAATGTTTCTGCATAAGGTTCAAGCCAATGAGGACACTTGGGAAACAGAGAAAGGAAATTGAAAATGATGAAAACAAAGCAAAGATTGAGCTGCAAAAGATAGGTAGGAGTCAAATGGGAGGGGAATGAGAGTGTGTAAACTATGCCATGTTCTTAACTGGATTATTGCTTCCCACTCCCCACCTCTGTTTGCATTTCTACAAACTGTAACAGGGTCAATAGCTATGAAATCAGAGGAAGTTCAAAACACAGAAAATGCTTATAAAGATTGCATTCCTCATAGTGTCAAAAGCAAATAGTCGCATGACTTTCTGGAGGCCAATTTAATTGTTGTCAATACAATTTGCAAATTGGCTTTAACATTTTAAATTGATGTTTTCTGTAAGCTGCTTTGATTAATGGAAGAAGATATTTTTTGTTTCTGCCTTTTGCCTGAAGATCAACTGCATCTTACAAAGAATATTTGATCTAGCAACACACATCCAGGTGGACTGCTGCTGGATGACATCTTCATGAACTGAATATGACATCCAGGGATGAGGACAGGGCCTGACATTCCCCCTTCGCCCTTTCCTTAGATGTCAGGATCCATAACTGTTTTTCACCTGTTTCTGCATGGTTTGCAGAAGGTGCTCCTTGGCCACTCCCAACCCAGCCCAATGATGTAGGAACTGGGAAAAGCCTCCTGATATGTCAAGCTAGACCTCCTACATGAAACATGATTGTCTCCATCCTCCAGAAACTCCTTGCTGTTCCTGCTCAGCATTATGACATTCCTCTATCAGTTCCAGTCAGCTCAGGAATTTGTTCTGAAGCCAGCAAAATTCAGGAATTTGTTCTTAATCCTGCCAAAATCAAGGCTGGTTAGGAGAAAGAGGCGGTCCCGCTGCTTTGTGTGTGCAGCAACCAGGTAGCACCGGCAGCAGTGGAGCAAGCGGCGCCCAGCACCATGCGCAGCATTGCTCAGTGTTTCCCACACATGCCCACAGTCACTCTGTCCCCTGCAATACGTGGGGGCCCGGGCTCATCACATGCCTGCGTGAGACTTTCAGACACTCTTTCCATATTAACGCCTCTTCTCCACTGGAGCACGGTGCCAGAAAAGCCCGATTCAATTAATTTCCATATTCTCCATGTGTTTTCTTGTACTCTCTTCAGCTGGCTGAGTTTCACTGTGAGGCTTTGTTTCAAAATGAATTTAGATGCTTAATCCGCCCTCCTGCTCGCAACTCATATTACTCTCAAAAAAAAAAAAAGAAAAAATGAGTTACCATGGTAACCTACAGTTTCTAGATAGCACTGTGGATGATAAGCACCAGCGTGCCTGGCCTTGTGGCTCTGGGACTGCATTCTGCTCAATGAATGCTAAATTCCACCAAAACACTTCTACCAGTGGTCTGATTTATCCTGCAGCTCTGGATATTGCTCTGCTACCTTGCTGTAGTAATGTGTCTGATTTGAGTATCTTCACATTACACACATGCATATATACATGTTTTCCATCTACTGAGGTTTTTTTTCCAACAGTATAAACTTTATCCACATGTGTGTGTATGCTTTTATAAATTTTCTCATTCATTTGGTCTTCTGATATGTGAAGCCCTGACATTACTCATAGGAGATATTTGGTCATAAGAAACAAAAATCTGTTATAAATATTGTTGCTTTCTATTTGCCTGTAAGTTCACAGAAAAAATATATATATATTTGCAGTGAGGATATTTTGTTATCTCATGGGTCTTGTTAGTTGGGCATAGTTTTCCCAAAGGTTCCTAACAGATTACCCTAAAACTTTACAGCTCAGTAAAATACCCAGGAGGCTGGAATAAATCAATATCAAAACCCACCTGGATGCCACCCTGTGCCACATGCTCTAGGTGTCCCTGCTTGAGCAGGGGGTTGGACTGGATGATCTCTAGAGGTCCCTTCCAACCTGAATCATTCTGTGATTCTGTAATATCTAGAAGCAGATGCAGATGCAGTCACAGCCTTATTGAGGGTGGGAGGGAGGCTTCTTGCCTAAGGAGAGATCTCTGTTTTGCCTGTGTTGGTGGGCAGTGTGTGTTGAAACCTTCTGCTGCTCACAGCTGAGCATCTCCACAGCATGAAGTCCTAAGCTCTTGCAACAACAGAATAGGGAGGGAGGATGCACGCTAAGAAGAGATAAGCAAAGTATTTAATAGTAAAAAAAAAAAGTCCATTTGAAGTCAAGGGAATGGACATAACAGGAGATAATGCTGTACCTCATTCATGTGGCTTTTCAACTCAGACCATCTTCTGTGTTCCTTGGACTACAAATACTGTGGACAAAGAATTTGCTTCCTAACACAGCTTCAAAAGCTCTTGAGTGCTGTTATGATACAGGATTGAGGATGGTCATGTCTACGCCTCTGTGATGATGCAGGGGGAAGCTTCCCTGCTCCTTCAGGACAGGACTAACGGAATCAGTGCACCCTGCAGCACACAACACCTTCAAAGTGACCATCTGCAGGGAAGGTTGGAGTAAAATCCTCTCCATAGCTGGGTAAGGTGCATTAATTACTTAGGGACAGATATTTACATGGCTTTAGCTATTTATCTTGAAGAAAATGGTATCCTAAATACCTTTTAGTGTGGTGTCTTTGGCCTCTGTGCTGTACTTCCTCATCTGCAAGCTGCTGACAGTATGATATAAAGTGGGAGTTAAATGGTCCATCAGCTCCCCCAGAATAGCAGGGAGCGATGTTGACAGCCCATACGATAGGAATTAACTTAGGAATTAACACAGGAATTAACTTAGGTGTTAAGTGAGGAACCTGCATGCCTATGGATACAGCAGCCAGTTCTCTATCCTAGTTGCCCTGTACTAATCTGTGTGACATTCCCCTCTCTTCTTCCCCTGATGGACTTGATTGTCCCTTTTGGCAATGTTATCATGGATGCTTGTAAGCCAAGTAACTCTTACCTTTGAAATATTCTGATAAAAAAAAAGTTCAAGTTAAGTAAAAAAAAAAAAAGTTAAAATAAAAAACTTTGTTTGTTTTTCCCTAGCTGGTCACAGAAAACAATGCATCTGGGTTAGGTGCAAAAGGTGTTTGCATAGGTGCAAAAGGTGGGTGAAGTATTGAGAATTACTGTAATAGGGATGCACTTGGAAGAAAGAGCAGATGGAATGGTCTAAAAATCACCTTATCTTGTACATAAAATATAGGTTTCAAAGTGGAAGCTACTTCTTTTCAAAAATCAGTGAGCGTGGATAGGAATATGGCAAAAAGAACAATTTTGGTCCCAGAATTCTCTGGAATTTTTCCAATCCATGTGCCTAGTTCTTCACACTCCTGCACCTTAACTAGTGTCTTAGAGTGGAGCAGAGGGTCTGTAAACATTACAGCAGGGACTAGGGGGATCTTTTTACACCTGCTTTGTATTCCCCTGAACAGCTGTAAATGACAACACAAACTGTGAAACGGCAGGGGATCCAAACACTTTCAGCATCCACTCCTACCCTGATCTTTGGTAAATTAATTCAAATAGTTCCTGGGGATTTGGAGGGAGAAGCTAGAGAATTCACTGAGAGGATAAAGGAAGAAATTCAAAGCGGAAACTGGCTTAAGAATTGGGAGAAATGTGAAAGGGAGAAAGATACAGAGTGAGAAGACATGTAGAGTGTGGAGGAGATCTGAAGATCTGCCTTGGCTTACGTTGGTCTTTACAAAACGATTAGTCTGCACGCTGCAAACAGCAACCATTTCCCCTTCTCTGTAATGTTTAGGATGGAAGTGCTCTCCATGCTGCTCTGTCTCTATTTGGCTAGAAATGTTAGCTACAATTGACATAAAGATTAAAGGTATCTCCTGCATCTTTTCATATTCAGAACAAGCTCAGAATATACCCCTGGGTAGAAGAGACTGCTGAAAACAGCACTTTGGGTATCTATATCTCTGGAACAGTCCCATTTAAATGGCTTGTTAAAAGCCTTCCCCAGTTCTATCAGGCTAATCAGCACTGGCCAGGGTGGTTCACTGCATTCAAAGCAGTAATCCTGTCAACACACCTGTTGGCACTTCACACCTGCAGGTATTTCTACCCTACACATTTCACACCTGCAAGGAATTCTAACCCTAACACAGGTGCAGTAATACAGGCACAAAACCAGCCCATCACAAAGGTCAGTTCTTCACCTGGCTTGTTTCAGACCAAAATCAGTGTACTCTATTAACGGGGCAATTTGAGAATTAAGAAACATTGCAGGTCTTCTTTCCAATATGCCTAAAGGTGCCACAGGGATGGAGACATTAAAAATGCCAGCTAGATGCATAGCTAGATGAGATAGGTTTGCTATAAGCTCACATTCATCGTATTTCATGTGTTACTCACAATAGCAAACAGTGAAATAACTGAAGGTTTGTGTGGGCTGGAGGAACTTTCCTGTTTACAAAGAGTGCTATTGCTCATCCTAATTAGATGGTGCACAATTGGAGAGGTAGCTTTGACCCAAGCAATCTGGAGGCACAGCTTTCAACTCATCTCATTTGCAAAGGACCTACCAGCACCAAGCCAGCAGCACTACGTAAAAGCAATGAACAGCACTGACGTGGAGAGAGGCGAGGTGGAGACTTCAAGCATCCCAAAAAGCCATGAACTTGATGCTCATAGGAAAGCAGAAGTGGTAAGAATCTCTGGAGAAATGTCCTTGAAACACATGGGACCCCTAGAACCTGGAGAATTCAGTATGGGAAAGACATTCTGCTTCTGGCAAACAGCCATTCCCCACACCACCTGGGGAAGGGTGCAGTTGTAACACAGCAGGCTGAAGCCTTCTGGAAAACCTGCTGCTTTATTTGGAGAGTGACAGTTGTTCCTATGTCTAGGTCAGAAAGGCCTACTTCCTTTTTCAGAAGATCTAGTTAGTCCTGGGTTCTTCTGTCTCAGAGTTCAACATAGGCTCAACAGAGATGTACAGTCTAAACCTAAAGACAGGTCCTTACATCCAGCTGCAGAGTTTTTGAGCGCTTTAAAACCATCTGCTGTGCCATGCCCAGTGGAACACACTGAGGACTCTTCCTGAGCATCTACCTTACAGGCATCTGCAACATCTGGAGATAGTGCCTATTGTTTGGTGCAAAACTACAGTATGTAGCTTTATGTTTCCATCCTGTGATCTCTTTCTTTAGCTATTTGAGGGCTGTCTGTGTGCTTGCAAGAAGAGAACCAGTTTTTGTGTGAGAAGTGGAGTTCTTCCCATATTTGCATCAGCCACCACCAATTCCCACCTCATAAGCTGTTTGCTGCAGGGCTTGCCCACGGCACTACCTGTGCCCGCTGCTTCATTTGGACTCTGCTGCCTCGCACAGTGGCCACCTCAATTTGTCATTGTCACCCACAATCATTCTGCTCGCTGACACCAGGCAAGCTTAATGGAAAAATGAAGCCATGGTTTATTTAACAAGACTTAAGGTCTCCCTTCTCGTTACAAGTTTGGAAACAAAAGTTGGAAGTAAAACAAATATAAAATTCAGTCTTAGGCTATTCATAACAACTATGGTCCTGCCTGGTTGTTTAACCTTTAATGTTTTGGAGTCCTAAGCCAAACTACAGCCAGCAGGGCTGATGCTTCCCATCCATGGCAAAACTCTGCATGTGTGGATCTTTCCAAGCAAATTTGCAGCACTAGTAAGCAGTGTTGTGCCTGGATCCTTCTACTACTGGGTCCATTTTTTTCCCTAGCTTTCCCTCTTTCTACATTTTTTTCCCCAAAGTGAAGGTACAGATGGTGAGTCCTCATTCTTTCTGTTACTCTCCGAATTGATTCTAGTTTTACCTTGTTCATCCATGTCTTGTTGTCCAATGTGCACTTTCCTCCTAATCTAGAAGTTTTTGATGTTTACTCATAATATCTTGTGTAGTACAGTTACCTGAAGACTAGTTGAGTAACTGATTTGGTTATGGTGGAGCATCTTTGCAGATCAAATCCTATAACAAGCATTATCTGGGTAGCTTTTTAGTGGATCATGATATTTCATAAGTGATTAGCTTTCTGTCTTATATGATATATAAGGACATGTTAATAACAGACACAACTGAGCCAGGAACAAGTTCTTTTGGGCAAGTTACAAGTCTTCTCCTCCCAGCTTTGGCAAGGGCTCCTGTGTGATGTCCAACTGGCTTCCCCAAAGCCAAAGTGATCAATAACCTCTGCAACCACCTACAGAATGCAGGAGACTGTGACGGCTGCACAGGGAGTTAAATCTCCTCTCCTCTACCTGGGTTTCTGAATATTTTCCCTTGGATGTTCCTGCTGCCCTTTGTCTATCCTGCCTACATCAGTCCTGACAGCAGCTGCTTTTCTCTTTCTTGTGATATGGGCAAGCAAACAGGCAATTGATAGTCTCAAAGCAGGTGAATGGATAGTCACCTTTAACACTGTCTTTATCTTTCTAGCCATTCCTTTGCCTTGGCTATCTCCTATCCCAGTCTCCTGGGAGGACCAAGCCGATTCCTTCCAGGATGCCATCGCTGTGCTGTGCAGCCATTTGCAGCACCACTCCACTCGTACCTGTGCTCATGTCCTTGCAATCTGTGGTGCCTCCACTGATTTTATAGTGAGTCATGAAAGCATCCATCAGCTCCTGACAGGCACCAGAAGATAACACTGAAATCATCTATTTCCCTCGCAAACCTTCCCACTTGTTGTTTTCCAGCCTTGACAGTGCCTAATATGACAATTAATTCTGGCTTTCTACATCCAGCTGGTCTCTTTGGCTGTTGCCACCAAGAAATTTCTCCTGCATCTTCATTTGGACTTTTCCTGCCCTCACTTAGGCCCAGTTGGAGCCAAGAGGATGACAGGACATCCTCAGAAGAAGGTTTCTCTCCTACTAAGGCTTATGGTACATGTGCTCTCTGATATGCCTGTTACTATCCACTGACCACAAATCCTTCTTTCTTGTGTTGTTATCACGAGGCAGAGCCACAGAACCCTTCATGGGCCAGTTTCAAGCCCTCTTCTAGCTAATTCAAATCACACACATGTGTATATTCTATTCTAGAGGATGATAATTCTTTGACATATAAAATCAGGGGCTCACTGTCCTCTTAATGATGAAAAATAGAACACAATAAAAAATCCCTTCAACTTTTCAGGGATTTTTTTTCCATCCCCAGAAGCAAAAGAACATTCTGGTCACACGATCTTGACTCCATAGGGTTATACACACAGCACTAAAGCCCTACCAATAGTCACCTCAACTAGACAAAGAAAATCAGACTGTCACATCCCTCGGTCACGGGCCCTTTCCACAAAGACCAGAGCATATCCAGTCCCGCGGCTTGTAAAGCAGTCGGAGCTTCCATTCGTTTCCTCCAGAAGGTTCCCTAGAAGGGGCCATTAGCAAAGTCTGCTCTGACCTCCGGGTAACAAAGGCCAGGAAATGCCACCCAGAAACTTCTGCAAAGCTCAATAGCTTGTGACTGAATGAGGGCACATCTTGGAGACACACATCCAGCTGTGACTGAAAGACAGCAGGCCATGGAAAATCTACCACATCTCACTTAACGAAGACGGTCAGCACCGTCAAGATACTGTTTTTATAATTATCTATATATGAAACAGTGGAGATATCGGAATACGGTCTCTATCGAAGAGGCTGCCCTCCTTAGGGAGCTAGGGAAATCAAGGCAAGGAGCAGTCAAATGAAGAAAACGTGAGTGTCCAGTTCCCAGGTGAATACTCCCAAAAGGATCCTGGTCAAGTTTCCATGAGCTCTTAGGATATCATCCACGTCATCCTCTATATATTCCTCCTAGCACCTTTCTATAATTTACCTGCATTCTATAAATTACCTTAAGGTATATATATAATTTATATTTATATAAATATAAAATATATATAATTTACCTTGAATTTACCTCAATTAAGAGAATTTCTTCCTTCTCAGCTGCTCTGTAGTTTTGCTTTATGGCATGTGTGCTTGGTTGGAAATACACCGTATTCTGAGCTTGGCACGAGCATTTTGGTACAAGCTGATATATCTCATTGATTCTGAATTTTTAAAACACCTACAGAGAATAGCCACTCCATCCAGCAAAAACTTCTAAAGAATCCTCACCACAGATACTTGCATTACTCTGCTCAATTTGCTCACTTTTTAAAGCCATATATTATCCTCATTTGAGGTCTCAAAATCCAGTAGGGTGAGGTGGGATATTCTACTCACTTCTAGCAAGCAATAGCCCATGAAGAAGCAGAACAGGAACGTGGCACTTACCTGGGTTGCTTTTGGAGGTGCGCACAGGGGTGTAATGGTTTTTGGAAGATGTCCTGACTGGGGTGTTTTCTTTGGGGGAGGTATCTATGGCCGAGATAGTCTCTCTTTCACAGTGTGCTATTGGGATTGGTCCCTGCTGCCTTAAGATGTCAGCCAGAGCCCTGGAGAGAGAGGGGAAGAGAGGAAAAGGCACATTTACACAAAGCAGGATATTTGGTATTTTCACTTCTACAGTCACTTTATAAATCTATCAGTACCATACACATAAAAAAGCAACAGTAACAACAACAACAATGACAACTATGGCTTAAAAGCTCAGTTTCTGTGTATGTGTGTGTCTGCTGCATAGGCCTGGCAAGGTTTCATCAACCCATACTGCCCAAATCCATTTGGTCGGGTAACACTGAATCTGGTGAGAAGGGCAGTCCAGTCCCTACACCCCTAGATCCCTACGCTTTCTGCAAGGAGTTCAAAAACCAGTGATGGGAGTGGGTTTCTCAAAGGAGAACCAGTAGTCCACAAGAAAACGGCTAAACCAATTTCCATGGCTTAATGCTATCACAGCCATTAGCCCACCTTTAGCTTTGTGTCCATTTGGGAGTTATCTAATGGCACTGAGGCCTCACCACCATTCCCCAAGAAAAAGGAATGTCACAATATTCAGTTGGAGCCAGTGTTTTCCCCTTGGATGAGCGGAGCCTCAAAGATTTTCCTCCTCTGAATATCACGAACACAGTGGAGCAATTACAGCGTGAAACACACTGAAGTTTTTAGTGCAGCCACAAGCTATATCTTAAGCCATAGGAACAGAGTAAGAGAGTGAGCTGTGTGGATTATAAGGAACAGAGGCATTTTAAAGATGATACAGTTTGAAAGGTTATTTTCTCTCGGTAGAGGGAATATACCTGATGTCACCTCAGGTACTAAGAAAGATGTAAGGAGGAGAAATTCCTTCATTACATATTGATGAGAAAGATGCTGATATTGTTCCTATCTACTAGAATTCTTTAAACACCGTATTTTTGGTCTTTTATGTGAGAAATAGTTTGGGGCTGGAGTGCCTTCTGTTTTCTAAATCATTCCCTCTACAGACTGCTGTTCTTGTGCATAATGAATTGCAACACTAATGTGCTCTACAAAAGAAACTCTTCTAAGATCTCAGAGGCTCCAGTAGAGAATTACATTAGTTCTCAGCTGCCCTGTGCAGAATAAAAATGCTACAAACACTATTGGATTATTTATTATTTGTAGAGAGAGCAGCCATAGAGGCTATAACCAGTTATATGATGTGTGTAAGTGCACACATACTAACAGATGGAGTAAGAGATTGTCACATTCAGAGACACAACAGCACAAATTTTTCTTGTGCTAAAGTATGTGCAGAGTGAGGTGAAGGTGGCAGTAATAACAGACAGGTACTTAATTCTATTTGCTTCTATTATTACTCACTGAAAGAGTGGACATAATATTTTCTATTCTCAAAAAAATGAACTTCCATTGCTTGATATGTAAGGATAGATGCTCACCATCTTTTACAATCACACCTGAGGTATCACAGACTGGTCAGCATATTTCAGGACATTGAGATTTTCTCCCCTTGACCAGGTTTATACAGAAAGTGAGTGGTAGGACAAGAACCAGAAGTGAGGGACTGAGGTCCCTGCCCTGTACAACTGTGCAGTTCCTTCCTGAAGGAGGATTCACTCAGCACCATCAATCTGGAAGACTTTTCTAGGCAAATACCTCCCCACTGCATTACAGATCTTGCTGGTTGCAAAGAATATTGGAGTTAAACCAGGTCTATCTATTTGGCACCAACATCCAGTACATCCCGTTGGAGACAACCCATTTTCTAAAGACAGCAGGTTGGCAGAACTGAGCCTTTAGTGCATATCTTCAAGATATATTAAGCATTTGATGACCATTTAATGATATCTGCAGTACAGAACCACTAAGAGTCATTTTTCAATCACGGAGATTGTATTGGGATTATTATTTACTAGCCCTTGGTGGCTTGGGATCATTCTGAGCACTTGTAGAAGACAATTCTAGTGTCAAGAGTGCAATTACTCAAATTACAGCGGGAGAAGACTGTGGATAACACTAAAACACCATTTACCACTTAGCTTAATATAGGAGAGCTAGCTGGACAGGAAAGGTCAGGACAGGGATTAGACACTCAGAAGGGGCTGTGTAGGATAAGGTGCATGGGGACAGTGCAAGAAGTTTAAAAAAGTAAAAAAATAAAAATTAAAAATAAATAAAAAATAAAATCTGTATTGGGAGGTACTGGTGGAATAGTGATGAGGCTAACTGCCCCAGGAGCTGAAGTTTTCAGGGCCTGGAGAAGGTTAAAAGAAGATCTATTTGTATTCTCACTAAATAATGTGGAGCTACAAAGAAAACAGAGACAGTTTCTTCTTGGAGATGCCCAGCAAAAGGATATAAGGAAATTGTAACAAGTTGCAATAAGGGAATTGCACTGGGCTATAAAGGAAAAAAATAAAAGCAAGAAAAAGAAAATAAATAACAGTGAGTGGCAAAACTCTGAAACAGGGACTCAACAAGGTTGATGGATTTTCATCACTACCTCCATTATCCATCATAAATGGACAAGACCCTGAAGGACCTCATGAAGCAGCAAAGCTTTGCTTTCAGCAGATGGCAGGACTAGAGAACTCAGAGATTCCCTCCAACCAAAGCTCTGCTGTGACTCTCAGCCACCACGTGTTTTAGGTCACCTTCTTTCTCCTGATACTTTCATCTGTTCTACTGTTATTTCTCTCTGAATGACCTTTTATATCGTCTAAGACCATGGCTTCCTTACTTCTTGGATGGACAACTTGTCTTTACTTGCGAAAAACACCTGAGGTAATTAAACGTGAATATGTTCTGCAGGTATCAGAACCAGTGAGAAATGTCTCATCCTTTCTGCCCTTTTCCAGCCGAGCCAAACCCCAGGGGCTGGTTGCCTACTGTGAGCACTAAAACATGTGTTTAGAATATACTGCAATCTGTGCACCATTTCTGATAAGGCTGTGCTTTGTTGAGCCTTTGTTACAGCTAGGACCTGAATTCACTGGACGTTGTGACCATCACAAATAAAATCTAAGCTAAGAAAGAAAAAAATTTCTCATGTAATCCATTACTTATTTCTCATTCTGAAATAACAGTAACTAGAGCTACTCCTCGGGTAGTCGTTGGTCACAGTATAACATGGAAATAATTTCTAGTCAGGTGAGAGATGCACGGAAGGGAAAAGACTGTTGCTCTCATAAGAAGTGACAAAATCACAAGGAACGTTCAAGAAAGTCCTAGTCTTTCATTCTGCTGCTGCATTAGTCTCTACAGCAGATAAACTGAACAAAACTGTCAAAGGCTGACGTAAATCATGAGAGTTTGCATCTAAAATGGTGTGAGTTGAACAACGCTGAGTGATCTTTCTGTGTCCTAAATGTACCGAACTGTCTGCCCTGAATGTTCACTTCAAGAAAACTACTGTAGGTGGAAGAGAAAGCCAGACTTGGAACATGCTGGTTCACGGCTTGTTAATGCACATTGCTGTGTGTGATCAAGTTTATTTCCATAAAACACAGTGGGCTGAAACCAGTGATGATGGAATGTCCATCACTTTCACCTGAGGAAGGACCTGGTCTGTGTAAATCATTTATTTGCACACAGCTGTTTAACTACCCACTAAAAGTTTCGAGTAGAGTGACAGAGATATCATAAATATTGTGGTCTAGTGTGTGCAGCTATTTGGGTACAACTGTCACTAGTGTCACTGATGTCAACAGCATCCTGTTTCCCTCCACAAGGGCCATGGGACAAGGCTATGGGACACCCAAAAGTCTTTTTGTGCCAAACATCCCTTATCTTGGAAAAACAAACCCCATTCAGTGGAACAAGTTACCTGTGCCAGAGGACAGAGAAGCCAGAGATGAGTAACTTTGCAATCATATCCTGAGATAATTATTTATGACAGCTTTTTCATTAATGTCATTAGAACAGTAAAGCTCCTTTCCACGTAAATCCAAAATAGATGCATTTACATCAAGAGTGTTAGTTCAGACTAATGCTGGACTAGCAGCGTGGGAGCAGATTCTTGATGTCTGAATAGCAGGACGTCTCCAAGCGCAGTAGGTTGGGTCCTGTTCTCAGGTACATCAGCATGGAAGGCTCCCAGGTAACTCGAGATTAGGGGTGGCTTAAATGAGTTTTGGGGAAAGAAACGTAATAGGATGAGCACAAGGATCAGATTTATGTTGCAAAGTAACAGCTGTGAGCTCTCCAAAAATGAAAAATAAAGGTTTGTTGGAAATAAAAAGGGCCAGTAGGGTTGGGTATGGGCGAGAGGGTAGCAAGGCTGGGTGTTGGCTAGGACTTGAAGACGAAAGCACAATCAATAGGCTTTGCTATGAAGAAAAGAGGTTTAAGGTAAGGTAAGGCAAGAGATGCACAATGGCAGGGGTGGTGGAAGACAGAAATAGAACACAGCAAGTGCAACAGTCTACAATGAAGGAAACAGAAACATATGGCAGCAAAAAGGCAAAATGGGGAATCTTGCAGATATGTGGAGAGCATCCCTGTTTCAGAGCCTCAGAACAGAGGAGTGGAAGGCGACACAAAAGCTCCATTATGCAACAGGGCTGGAAAACCAGGAATGACTTTACAAGCCCTCATCATCATGGGGATTTTAACCATCCTGATATCTTCTGTAGAGTGCAACACAACACGGCACAGGCTCTCACAAAGATTCCTTGAGTCTGTTGATGTAATTTCCTGACACTGGGGACATAGAAGACAAGAAGGGGAAGTGCTCTGATGGGCAACATACCCCAAAACAATCAGAAATTTGGTAGAGGTGTGAAATCCTGTGACAGACTTGGTTGCCGTGAAGTGCTGGAGCTCAGGATCCTGAGAGGAAGGAACAAGGCTATGCACAGGATCACAACATACACTTTAGGAGAGTGCAAGTCTTGCCAAAGACTGGGATGTGCCCTGGGAAATGTCAGGTGTGGAGAGATCTTTGGTGGCTGGATGGAAAAAAAAAATGTCTATTCTACACACACAAAACTTCATTCCAATGTCTTCTGAAAATGCCCCCTCCTGGGTGACCTGGCTTCCTCACGAAAGGGCAGGCGGGGATTTAAACCGGAATTGCCTGTTCCAAGTCCATAAGAATTTGGGGAAGAACGGAAGTATGTCCAAGTGGATCTGGCAGGGCACAATAAAGAAGATAAGTGTCTGGCTGAGCTTAAAGTCTGCTAAAAGCATAGCTGTGATGGAGTTGGTGGCAGAGCTCCAATTGACTTCAGCATGGCCAGGATTTCACTACGAATACTTATAAAAAAAGAAAAAGGAGGTTACAGACTCCCCTATGCTCTCTCAGTAGCCAGGCAGTTAGGACCAGGAGGTGATTCATTCAGTCGTGGAGACAGCTCACCCGCAAGGGACAGGTATCTCCAAGTGAGAGGGATTTTGGGCAGTGGGCAAGTCCATCCCAGGAGGACCATGCATTATTCATGGCTCCATGGGGCATCTGGCTCCAGAGCTGCC
>JAUBOD010000154.1:792871-803420 GCA_032353885.1 Nothura maculosa
TGGAAATATTTAACGGGCCTGTCTTGTTCCCTAGACCATCAGCAGCTGTTGCCCACAGCTTCTACAGCACAGCCTCAGCAGCAAGGGAGGGGAAGACCCCCAGGAACTGACAGCCTCTTTGGTGGGTTTTGAATCATCCTGACAAGCCAGAAGCACCTCAGGCCCATCTGTTGATGCCAACAGGGCTTTTATTAACACCAAGCAATCCCCCTGTGTGTGCATCTCAAAGCTGCTCCGCAGCCTCCTTCACACTTCCAAATCCTGTTTTCCATGGCTGCTCAGAATGAAGATGAAGTAAATTTCAAGGGCTTTAAGCTCCCATTTGTAGCTAATTTGGTGGAGCCTCTCCAGGCAATTAGTGCTGGAGAAGCTCCCAGCACCATAGGCTGCCTGTGCTTCCAGCATCAGACCTGGGCTCTGTCTTGTGTATTTGCAGTTTGGTGGGGTAGAGATATGCTAAGGAGCCCAAGCACTTAATTTAAAGTGAAGTGAAAATAAATGGGTGACTGTAATTAGTTATTACAGTTTATTAGCGGCTCATATCCTTTGGCGGATACACTCTTTATTTGTTATTTAATGGGATTAATAATTTCTTAAGTAGGCATGTGACAGACAAGAGCACTTAAAGTTTACAATTGGGAGAGAGAAGCCCTCTAGCCTTTAAAAATAAAGAATAATTTTAAAAGTGCTGAGTTATTGGCATAGTCAATCAATAAAGTGGGACAAACAATTAGATAGTTTCTTTTAAGCTTTTAGCTTGCCCTGATAAGCAGAGATTCTCAAGTCACAGAGAATCTGCCACAAAATCCACCCTTGGCCTCCTGACTCCCCTGTATCCATATCCCTGTCTGATGCAACTTAGATAACTCAAGTCTGGCATACGTTGGCTTCCGCTTCTCTGCTTTTGTCCCATGATGATGTTATGGGAACCTGTCTCAATTACTTCCTACTGAAGTCCTTATTTCCTCCCTATCAATATTCCTGGCCACACTCTCTGCTGCAGGAATGAAAGGCTGCTTGACACCCGCCCCTGTGGCTTGGGACCATGGAGGATTCCTCCTCCTGCAGCCTGTTCAGCCAACAGAGAGTCAAGGAAAGAGCTAATCTTTGCAGTTCCCTGGCCCCTTTATGCATACGGGTTCAAAGAGATTCTTATTCCCACTCCTGAGATGCAAGTCACCAGTTCAAAGAATGACTCACTTTCCTCCAGCACTGGAGGAAGCAGCTCAGTTGGAACAAAAACATCCTTCCTCTGGAAAGTCCCCAGACTCTCCTTATGTCCTTAGGAATCCAGCCTAGATGCTGCTATGACCACTGAAAATCAGGCTGGGTTGTTTGCATCACCAGCTATGCCTAGGGACAAGGGGTCTCCTGGTGGCAGCATCTCTGTCCTTCTCACAGCAGGAGCAGCCTCAGTATGAGCAGCACTGTAGGACTCCACTAGCTCCTGCTGGGATGAACTGGTACAGATCCCATCTCAGCATCCCAGTGCTGTGGGCAAACTGCACCCCGAGGCTCCTGTTTCTTTCCTCATGGGAAGGTGCTGAGCTCAGGTCGGGACAGCAAGTCTCTGAGAGAGGACAACTCGTCTTTCACTGCCAGGGCAGTGACACCAAGGAAGCAAACTCAATACTGCTTCATTTACATTTGTCCTGGCAGGCTAGCAAGCAACAAATTATCCAGACAAGACAACAAGAACGAAAAGTAATGAAATCCAAGCAGGGCTCATAGTTGTCCACAGAGTGGATTCTAAGAAACTGAGTGATAGCAGCCAGGAGTTTCTTGGAGATTCATTTGCTCCAAGTGTTTGCAGTTTCTTGGTAATAAAAAGCAGCATTTGGAGAGCTACCACTTCCCCTAACCCTGTGAGATGCTTCAGCATTTGCTATTATTTCTAACTTCCTCCTGGAAAGGGATCTACACTCATTTAGACAGGTCATTAACTGTCCATTATTAGTGCATATATCCCATGAAGATTACTACTGCAAATGGCTGGCAAAGGGCTAAACTCCTCTCAGATGTTATTTGCTGCAAATGAGCATGCTGTATTTGCTCGTTTTGGGAAAGACCACTGGGACAGGAGGCACACATATCAGCATAAATGACCATAAATGCCATAAATGACCGCGGTGAGGTGGGATGTTACTAACGGTGGCAAATGCAATAACCAACAGGTATTTGTCAGGACTGCATGCAGGAGGTGTTCATCCCTCACCCCATGGCCATCTGAAATGTCAGAGTGTGGAGTGTCATTGGCTTCCAGATCAGAATACCTGCACTTAGATGTCCACCTGCAGACTTCTTTAAATATAGAGTCTCTCTGCAGTTGACAGAAAGCAGCTTCTCTGGAGATGATAAAGTTTGCTCTGGAAAGGTGCCTGGAAGCCTAAAACAGACCTCAGAAAAATGCATAGTCTCAATGCCTAACTGGTTATGTTAGTTATGTTACAACTCTCACCTCGATTGCATGTCTGACTTTTTAAATTAAATGTCTGGTTTATACTTAATGAAGCTCTCAGTTTCTAGTGCACACACCACACTGTCCTGTTTATGAAGCTCTATTACGCTGCCTCTGAGTCTGTCAAGGTTAGTTTAACAGGATATTACTTAGCGGCTGAGGATAAATCTCGAAATATTTGTAACTATTGAGGTAGAAAGATCTTAGGATCCTGTAGGAAACTGTTTCAGTGAGATGTGTCTCCTGGCCTGGACTGAACGTGTGGTCCCGTTCAGTATGGTCATGCACAGCCAAGGTGTTTCGGTGATGTAGATAAACTCAGGTGCTATATATGGATACCTTCGTGCTCTACACCAGACCTAAGGCACCTGAATCTCTTGGTTAGAGCTACAAATGGGTTTGAAATATCTGAGTGCTGCCAAGAGCAGCTGTTGGGACCATTCTTCATGGGAGCAGGATCAAAGTCCATCATCTTTCTAGGTGCTACAGGGCAATCTATGGCTACTTCTAAACTAATGTATGTAGATCTAAGGGTCTCCAAGGATATTAAAAAGAGTTAACTAGGAAAATGATAATATTTACTATGGGACAGTGAAATATTCACTGCACATCTCACAGACTGCCCACCTCATTCCTGTGTTCATTGAGGCAAGTCCCATGGGGTGATTTATTCACACTTAGGCCTGTTGCAAAAGTATTTGCTCTGTTCTCCATTTTCACTTTGCTTTAAACTTCCTCCTTCATCCACACTATGAAGTCCCACTCTCAGCCCCCTCCCTGAGCTAAATTGCAATGCAGAATGTGCCATCTCTCCATGAATTGCACGTATGCAACACTTTATTCATTTGTAAAGTGCTGTATCTCAAAAAAATGTGGCTCCAAGGAGTGTTTTATATCACATTTATGCTTCTCAGACACATGAAAGATCACTCACAACCTGACAGAAGAGAAACGATGTCTCTGCCAGTGGGTGGTGGGGTTTGCTGCAACATCAGCAGAAAGTAAATTAGCTCCCAAGTGAGAGTTCATAGAGTTTCTAGCTGTCATTTCCATCCAGCTTTGGACTACGCTTGCATCTTTTCTCCTAGAGGGAGGAATAGTTCCTGCAAAATCTCTGGTCAGCACCAGGTACGCTAGCTACTGATGCTTGAAAGAAAATGAGTTACAAAGATGATCAAACATTTTCTCTCATTAAAGGGAAAGATAAACCTGCCGCTGAGGTGCTCTGGCCATTCTTGCCAATGAGGTCAACTAATGAACAGAAACTTTGTACAAACAACCCAGCTCTGATAAACAAAGCCCTATTTGTCGGTCTGATTTGCAGGTTTCCAACAACTGGTCCTTTTTCTCCATGCACTTCATAGCAGTTCAAGCACAGTAAATAGGAAAGTCTTAAATTTCTTATCGGTGTCCTCCTTGCCAGGAGCTAAAGCACATAGAGGTTAAATGGGATGGCCAAAGTCACAATAGCCACAGAGAAGGAAGTGCATTGATTTCAGCTTCCACTTTGCACTAAGCTGCCTTCAAGCCACTCACAGTCTGCTCAGTGGAAAAAAAAAAGTCAAGAACTTGAGCAATGCCCTGAGGGTAGGAGGATTCTGACTATGGAGGTCAAATAGATCTACAAGAAATATTTGTGAACAGGTGATAATATCAAGCAAGGCATTTATGACTAACATATTAAGGTGTCTAAACAAAATAGAGGTAATAGGCCCATTTCAGAAGTCATGAGGTGAGCTAGACATCTGTCCAAGCCTAGCAGATACAACACAGTCTGCTCAGGAAACTGTCCTTCTGGAAGGACAGCTGCAAGATGGACAGGATAGCCTAGGGCATCTCAAATGGCCTCAGCCATCTATGTTCAGTTGGCTGAGTCCTACTTGCAGCTGAACAGGTTGCAGAGGAATGAGGGGCTGTCACTGACTTACTTCCAAAGAGGCTGAGGTCCATATGGAGTCCTGGATGCAAATTGCATTTTGCTGAATTGCAGCTTGCTGACCCTCCAGTCCAGCTGCTATTGCAAAACTTGGAAGCAAAGTCAAACAAGCATTGCCCTTGACACAGTAACTGCCCTGCAGAGCTCCCAACTGTAAATTTCTTCACTCCTCAAACACATGGTTCATTTGTCCGTTTCACTCTCTATCTCTGTCACTTGGTGGCAAGGAGTTCAGTGATAAACTGAGGTCTTTCTTCTATCATTCACTTGAGAGCCAGACGAAGATATTAGGTGATTTCTCTGCATAATGGTGTCAGCAGGTAAGACTGAAATGTGTGGGCTAAGAAGCATTTTCACTATCCCTGATGAAGGACAGTCTTTTACTTTGAGCAAGAGGTCAGACTGGCTGACAAGTTATCCTAACTCTTACCATCTCTAAATACACAGTTCTGATGCTTTCTGTTTTGAGAATACATGTCCTATTCAGAAAGAGTCAAGAAGCCAGTAAGACCCTGGAGGGACAGTAATGCAAATGCCAGGATCTAAGGATTTTGTTTTGGGGGGATACAGGGGAGTCGGGCTCTGGAAGTGCACATCTCCGCTTCTCCCTGTATGGTTTTAAAGGATTGTTTGGCTCCAGCCTTGCTTTTCCTCCTGATTATTTCTATCCTTCATCTACCCATGACCAACAGTTGAGCGCTGGCAGTGTTGACTTCCAGAGCAGATTGGCCTTTATAGCAATTCTCTCTAGCCTTCAAAGTTTGCCATTTCTAGGTATCATGTCTGACTTAAAAGAATAAATGTTACAGGATCTGCTCCAGAAATCACGGGCTTCATGTCCTGCCTCCACTCCAAGATAGTTTTCACGCTGAAAATAGAAAAAAATCTCTGCTGAAATTTTCAAACGAAATCTTTACTTATAGAGAACAGTTGGCGTGGAAAAATCTCTCTTAAGTGGTGCTTTTAGAAAGCTATAAAAACTTTTATCACTTTGAGAAGATGTAGATAATACCCTGAGCTTTTATACTCGCTTTATTTTTGTACACTTATATTTTTATACGTCCTACAGGAGAGCACTACTGAGTCAAGACTTCAGCCTGAAAATCTGGACTCTTTGTTACTGCAGTTATTGCTGTTGTGGATGAACAGGTGATGAGCAGATCATCTGGAAGAGCCTTTTTCCTAAACTTCAGAACTGGAAAAATAAAAAAAAAAAGAATAAAACAAAACAAAAAAGAAAGCAGTGATGCATGCAGTTAAAAAGAAATCAGAAATACAAAAAAAAGGAACGTCTCTGAGTTCCTTGATGCAGACAGCTTTTCAATGCCTTTCCCTCCTTAGATTTAGATGATCGTGTCTATATTAGGAAAACTAATTAAACACTTCTTGGCTAGTTTGCAAACAGCAGGCAATTAACTGCAAACACACACTCGCTGCTTGTTCAACAGCAATAGAGAGAGTGTCCCAAACAATACAAGTTATTCCATGGTCCTAAGTCTTTGCTCTATACTCCATGTACTGCAGCCTGGAGCTAGGGAAGCTGCACTGCAAGCAGGAGCCTTTGAAGCAGGTAGGACCACTTCATAAGTACCCTACTCTTGCTGACCTTAGTGAAATGCCACCCCTTCCAAATGCCATAACCATTGGAAAGTCTTCCCATAGGGCTGAAATCAGGAATCAGAGCTCAAATTGCCTGAAGGAGAGTGTCACCATCACACTAAAAGGTAGGGATTGGGTAGAGGCTGCTGTTGTGGGGAAAAAACTGCAGGTTGAACTGAGATTATGAGATAAAAGGTCACAACCTTCTCCCTGTTGACTACTTCCAGTCTCAGCATGAATTCATCAAAGAGGATCGAAGAGGATCATGTGGAGCTGATCCTGCTAAAATACAGAGAGGGTGGGCATCACTAGCTACATTTGACTTCAAGGCATTAATACATCTTGAAGTAATTTCCAAATGATCTCTCATTGCTCGGGATACATTTCTGTTATCTCTCTAAGAAAAGAAATTTTCAGGGAAGATCCAGCACCAGGCTAGTTCACAGCCTAGAAGAAATGTGTCGAGTAAATGGCTATATGTCCCACCAGGTAGCAGTTGGTTATACCTCAGAGAAGCCAAACCAGACAGCCACATCTGTGTCTCCTTAAACAATTCCCATGCTTCAGTGCTCCCAATACAATTCTAAACTGAAAGCAACAATGTGAGTATGGAAAGAAGTATGGAAAGTTTACAAGGATATTGCTTCTTGGCCAGGAGTAAAAGGCTAGAATTATCTGGGATGCCACTTGAAACAGCAAAACCTGAATTAAGGAAATACACCTAGGCTTTCAGGAGAACTGGAATGATAAAAAAGAAAGATCTAGGCAGGGTTTTAACAGACCCATTGGCAAGATCTCTGTGAGCATTTGCACTGTGAATGGCACATCAGACACAAATAGAGATGGACAGGATGTGTTTTCAGTCCTGCTGCCCTTCTCCATGTCAGAACTAGCTCTTTCGCTTGCCTAACCTCGAATACTTAGTGTTGGGCTCAGACCCTCTCAGTGAAGTTCACCAGGTGCCGTCCTGCTCATACCGAAAAACAGTCGCTCATATCTTGACCACCAAACACGTGGCACAGGGCTTGCCTTTTGCAACAGCCTTTTCCATGCCTGAGTGTAGAACTGCCTTCTCTTCCCTCAGATTTCATGGGTGGTATTTGGAAGATAACTGTGCTAACAATCTGCATGTAACTCCCCTAGTGATTGGTCATAGTCAGTCATATTTATCTCCCATGAGTTCTTGCTGGTCCTGCCATCCTGTGTTGATGCCAGAGACAAATGCTTCCAAAAATCTACTCCTCCTGTAGATCTAGAGTGTCAAGTTGGGGTAAAGAGAGTAGGCATATCATAGTTGTTTCACATATTTTAAGGAGATGGAATTTCTGTGGTTTCTCTGTTTCTGCAGATTTGTGTTTGCTTATTTGTTTTTAATGTGACTCTGGTGCTTGACTCTCTCGCCTTTCTGATACTGTTAGTTTTGCCTTACTGAGGTTTGTTTCCAGTGAATAATTGATAAATTCTCCCATCCTAAATGCCTTTTAAAAGAATTTTCTTTTTTTTCCTGGGAAACAGCTGCAAAATGCACCCTTGACAGCTTTCCTTTTAACCTCATTTCCAGAGCTCTGCTCTTGTTTAACAATAAACCACACACATCATTTACTGTTATTCTGTAAGTAACACTCTGTGATTCAACTCAGATTTATTCAATTTCACGCTGGAGCAAGCCACTTATTCCTGAGTCTATATTCTTATAAGCCTAAATTGCAATTTATCAAGGTTAAGCATTGTTTTAATTTAAAATAAAGTATGAGGGAACCTGTTCCAAAAAGAAGCATGATCTGCAGTTACTCTTGGTGTTACAGCACTCATATCTTCCTGCAGTTTGTTCACAAGGGGACTGTGGACAGGGGAATGTTTTACATCAAATAAGTCTTCTCTGAAGAAATGATCCAGGGTGCTACAGCAGGTCAGAGCTGAGTGTTGCATTTATTGTTTTATTGTGTGGTGGTGGCAGTGGACTTAAACTAAGCATGAACAGTTAAATCACCACAGTATGGTGACAAAGGGTCCTGAATGCCAGCTAGGTTGGGAAGGGCAAGGGAAAAGGTCTCACGGCCTATAAGAACCTTATTTCCATCACAATCAAATGTCAGACACGGAGGGATGAATAACAATAGCTATATAAACTTACAGTCAGCCTCACAGCAAATACCCACCTCGAGGCCTGGGGACAGGAGGAGAGAACAAGTTCTTTTCTGCAGACCAAATGCAGCAACACTGACTGCACTTCAGGTTCCTCAGACCATAAACTAGGCAGTTCTTGCTCAGAAGAAGAAGAATAGAAAAGTCATTTAGGATGGCACCAGGGTGCAGGACAACCTGAGTGCCTGAGTCACCTCACAAGGGTAACAGCAGTGACAGATGAATTTTCAGAGTTCTTCTGTCCTTGCAAAGACACTGGACATGCCAGTGTCACAGATGTTTCATGGACTATAACGACTTGATTTCACCTTCATCAGCCACAGACCTGCTCCTTCTGGGATCCTAATGCTTGTATGTGAGCTGACTCCAGGCCTGCTGCAAGTCCTGGAACAACTGGAGAGAAGGTAGCATGACATTTCTGAGCTCCTGTGGATTCCCTTGTCTGCTATGCACTATTCTCTTGCTGCCAGCTATATATGCTGACAGCATATATAGTATATTGTGTGATTCAAGGTGGAGTTATGGGTTCCTATGGTTTGAGAGGTTAATTAAATGGGAGGTTAATTAAATGTTATGTTAATGAAATGTTGCTAGAGGGAATTTAATGAAGAGGGAGTTGGCATAAAGCAGGAGTATGAATCAACATGCGAGTCAATGCGCTCATGAACCAAGAAGGTAGCGGGGTCAGAGAGAAGACTGTAGAGGACAAGCTATGATGACAGAGAGGTTCTGCCTAGCTGTACCAAGAGCATGAGGAAGATCAGGAGGCTTGAGAAGAAGGAACAGAGACAACAGTGT
Organism: Nothura maculosa; assembly: GCA_032353885.1. Taxonomy (NCBI): domain Eukaryota; kingdom Metazoa; phylum Chordata; class Aves; order Tinamiformes; family Tinamidae; genus Nothura; species Nothura maculosa. The sequence continues at coordinate 801,808 of JAUBOD010000154.1, forward strand.
AATCCAACAACAGCCATCTGGTGCTATGCATGCAGCTCTAGAGCATGGTGCCCTCCGAATGCATGACCCAAGCCACCATCTCAAGTCTCCTGCTTTACTATGCCCTGCCGTGAGACTATTCTCTCCATAGAAAGCCTATGGCAATGTCTTCCGCCATGCAAAGATGCAGGGCCAAGCAGATAAGTGATGATAACAACAACAACAAAAACAAAATTATGTACACCAGCGATAAAGTGAAGAAAGGTCTGCAAACAGAGAAGTGGCTGTAGTCTTGAAGACGAAACTATGAAAACAGAAAATTATTGTATTCTGCTATCTAATAGAAGAGAATGAGTTAAAAAAGTAGTGTGATGCAGAGTCCTTCTATGAAGGGACCGTAAGGCAGGTTTACTTCATATCCAACTGCAAGATGAGACAGCAAGAAGACTTGAACTGAGTCATGAGTTGCACTGAACTTTAGAACTAGACCTCTATAAGCAAGCTATAAGCAAGCATTTATGAAATGTTTGCTTGTCACGTGGTGCCCTCCATGACATCCACACATTGGTTACTTAATGATAACAGATGTTCTGCCAAATCCAGAAACAGGACTGTTCATAGCATCCACAAAATCATTTGGAGGGACATTCATGGAGAGTTATGTAATTACCGAGGCTTAGCATTAACTACAGCAGCAGATATCTGCAGAGCGACAGACATTGCCAGATAAAACTCCTGGTAAATCAGGAAAAGAATGGAGAAGCAGCTGGTGTGGTTGCTGCTAAAGACAAAATCTCCTAGAAAGAGCATTTCATAAAGGGCTGGGAATGTAAGCCAGCCACAAAGCAGGAAAACAAATGGAATGGGGATGGTGAACAGACCAGAAACAGCTCTTACCCTCCAAGAAGCTGCTGCCAGGTTTCAGCAGCAAGAGCCACAGGGTTTTGCCCCACAGGCTCATGAAAAATGTAGCTCTCAGGGGACTGGTGTCTGAAATAGACTTGTAGGCTTGTGCCATGAGCAATTCAACATGGAAAGAAGCTGTGCAGATAGGGGGAGATCCTCTATTAAGCCTGAAACAACAGCCAAACAAATGAAGTTACAAAATAGACACGAAGAATTCATCAGCCGCCTGGAGGAGCATCATGGCTGAGGAAGTGCTGAAGTGACTTTATGGAGAGCAGGAGGTGTACATAAGACTGCAGGACAACCCTTGGTGGCAGCACGGAGCTCAAGGACTCAATGGGAAGGGTCATGGACTCCAGCAAGGCACCGTCAGACAGTGCTGCTGCCGCTCTGCTGTGGAGAAGTTACCTCCTGTGGTGACATGGGCACATCCCTAGGCCCTGTTGGAGGAAACTCTTGGCACTGGATGACAACCCGGGGCACTCAATCCAGCATTTGGCCTCTCCTTACTCTGACAGCAGCCAGCTTTATTCATCACAGTATGAGAAGGCTTGTCATTCACTTTGCCTTTCTGGAGAAGAGGAGGAAGGCTGGTAGAGCTGGTCTCTTCAAAGCATTTTGTTGCCTCCACAGGTGTATGTGTATGCGTTTTGGAGTGAGCAGTTCCCATCACAAGATTGTTAGAAATACAGTATGAACTAGAAATAAGGTATGAGCTGGATATAAAA
>JAUBOD010000154.1:875888-889362 GCA_032353885.1 Nothura maculosa
TGAGGACATGGCAATGCCACTGTGCTTTGTGCATGCATCCTACATCCCGTGGGAGCTGGATTAAAACCTTCTGCGGGTCTCCTTCTGTCCTCTGAGGATGTGGGGCTCTGAACCTGTTTAATGTCTGGGAAAGTCGAGACTGGGATATATGTCCCAGCTGTGGCCACAATGGCAAAGGCCACAATGGCAAAGGGCACCATGTGCCTGCTCCAGGCCTGTGCAACAGCGCAGATCAGCTGCAAAACCCTCCGATGTCCTCATGACCCATCTCTGCCCTGCAACAACCTAGTCCCCATCAGGTCCTGTTTGCCACAAATGGCTGGGCTCTTTCATATTGTCACCTCCAGTCTCCATTCCACCAAGCAGCTCCTTGTGGGTATGTGGCCCAAAATTCCAGGATTTCCAGGGAACCCTTTATCTCCTGTAAAAGCCATCTGTGATGTTGGGAAGGAATGATGGGAGGAAGCTCCAACAGCCCACGCTGCTCACAAGCAGGGCTGTGGGTGTCCAGGCTGCCCAGGCACCATCTGCACAGCCCTCCTGCCCTGGCATGAGCAGGACTCAGGTTCTGTCTCTCCAAGGCAGATGTCCCAAGTGGGGCATGGACCAGAAAGGCAAGTGCATTACCAAGACAACGATGCTCAGCACAAAATGCAGCTCATCCCAGATTGTGCACCAGGAGGCTTCCTGATATGCAGCCCCTGACTGTGCTGCTCCTGCTGTTATCTCCATGGGGATCCCAGTCCCGGTGCTTGGATGCTCACACTGCGGGCTGTGACCTGCCCTGGCTGTGACCTGCCCTGGCTGTGCTTAGAGGAGCAAATCAAAGGATTTAGTGCCCAGGAATGAGCTGACACTGATGTGTTCATGCAGAGCCTCTGTGCTCATTCGCTGTCTCCCTCCCTGGAGCCTCCCCATTGACCATGTTCATCTCAGGGTCTCCCATAAAAACCGAGGCAAACAGTTCTGGGTTGGGTTTATCAGCTGAGCATGGGGACATTCAGTAGAGGACACCTGGGCCCCGAGGATGTCACAGCTCCAGTAGCCTCGAGCCTTGGCTGCCCCTTCTCTGCATGGGCACAAGCCCAGGGCACACAGGCTTGGAGAAGACTCTGCACCTAGACCCTGAGATCTTTGCTGGACAGGTTGGGCCTGGCCAGATTTCCTTTGCAGAAACTCTTCCTGGGCACAGAAAAGCAGCTTTTGGGAAAACTATCCCTGCGGAGCTACCCCTAGTCTTCAGAAGGGGGACCCCTTTAATTACACAGTGCCCTGCTGTGAACCAGCTGGTGCATGGGCGATTTTAAGCATGAGGTGCTAAAATAATATAACTAGGGGATAATCAAGAAAAAAATAGTGTTGTGGGGGCACTTTGCTTTCATGACACATGCTGAACTGCAAGCAGTTTGCTCAGGAACCGTGGGAGCTCTAAGGAAATGACCTGAGCAAGGTTACCAACCACCTAAGGCAGCTCAGCTCCTTCAGTCAAACCAGCAACATTTCTCAGAGAAAGGCTCAACGGGGATGAACACGTGCGGCTTGGAGGCGTGCCAGGCACCGGGGCTGTGCTAAGGGGAGGGTAAATGCGGTGGCTGCGTTTCCGAGCGCAGGGAACGTTCCCTTGCAGGGCTCTTGCATCATCCTGGCAGGCTGCCGAGCGGAGCCGCGTCCGCCCAGCGCCCTGGCGCCCACCCTGCGGCGGCTTGGGGAGGTGCTGGGCTCCCTGCTGTCCAGAGGGGCATCCTGCTTCCCAGGCCGGGCATCCCTGCATCCTTTGTGGTCCAATGTCATCCCAGACCCATGGCTTGAGATCCCCTGCTCCCCAAGTTCTCCCAAACTTCCTCCACCACTTCCCTCTCAGCTCTGTCATCCACCACATCCTGCCCAGACTCATTGTCCCATTCCTCCCCGTATCCCCAGATCCATGATCCTGAAAGCCCCCTGAGATCCAGTGCTTCCTGCCTCTCTCCCGGACCATCCTAGGAGAGCTCCAGGCCACCCCTAGGTGATTATTCACCAGGCAGGGTACGGATGGGCCAAAGCCACCCCTTGGCAAGTGGAGCCATGAGGCCTGGCCCATTTCCCTCTGCACTTCAGCAACTCAAGCACCAACCACACAAGCAGCAAATAAACCCAGGGACAGCGTTAGCCCCCTGAGCGTACGTGCGCTGCCCCATCCCTATCTCCATCCTCATCCTCCACGCAGAAAAGTGGGTGTTTTTCCCACAATGTGAAAAAATGGGTGTTCTTCCCACCAGAGAAGAGTTAGGGGACAACCTGCAGTATCCGGCACAGCCCTCGGACAGGGCGGCACATGGAGCCGCCCCACGCACCGCTAATGACAAGCTGGGCGGCTAATTACAGGGGCAGCCAATGAAACATGTAAAGGAGAAGTAAGTAGGAGGTGGACGAAAGGGTGGGCATCCTGTGTGAGGGCACCACAGGGCACGATCCACCCAGGGGGACCCTAGCGGAGCAGCAGCCAGGGACGCACAGTGACAACCCCCTAAGAGGGCAGTTTTCCCTGCTCCAGGAGTTTTCCCTGCTTCATTGCAGGGATCTGAGGGCACTCAGGAGACAACCCAGGAGCAGGTCCCGAAGAAGCAGAGGGGACAGTTGGGGTCTCCTGCACAGATGCTCATAGAGAGTCTGGGACCCCCTCTGCCTGCTGAAGGACTTCCTGGGATGTTCTCAGGATCCTCACAAGCCTTTCCAAGCCAGGCAGGGATGGGAGGCCCAGACGAGGTGCAATGGGACCCCACGGCTCCACAAGGAGGCCATTAGGGAATATAAATACACAATATAAATACGGCCATTCCCCTCATGCTGCCGTGCGGCGCAGGGCCAGGGGAAGACTCGGCTTTGTGCGGCCAGAGGCTTAAGGCCGAACGCTGCCCGGAGCCGGGAGCTGAGCCCGGACACACTCATCTCACCCCACCCTCCGAGCCGCCCTACGTGACCACCGACCACAGCCCCGCCCCTTGGGGGCGTGTCCTGCGCTGGCCACGCCCCCGCGTGGCGTCACAGCGGCGGCCCCGCCCTGCGGAGCCCGGATGAGGCAGGTTCGGCTGCTGCCGGCGATGCTGCGGCTCTGACAGGGGATGCGCCCGGGTGAGCGAGCGCCAGGGCGGCCGGCGGGGACCGGGGCGGCCGGCGGGGACCGGGGCGGCCGCGGCGCTTCCCACGGCGGGACCGGGCTCGGGGGAGACGGGAGGGGGTGCGGAGGGGGCCGCTGCCCCGCTCCCCTGCGTCCATTGGCTGCCAAATGACAACGGGGCACGTCCCGCCCCTCCCGCGGCGTCATTGGCCGGCGGCGGCGCGCTCGCCGCCTCCCCTTGGCGGCGGCGCGTGGCAATCGCGCGCCCGCCGCCCCGGCCCTGCCCGGGCGACCGCCGCCCTGCGCGGGTCGTTGCCCCCTCCGGCCGCGCTCCCCCCCTCACCGGGCCCGGCTTGGGGCCGTGGCCGCTCCGGGGGCTCGGCCGGGCCTGGGGCGGCCGTGGCCGCTCCGAGCGGGGAGCCGGTTGTGTCGCCGCGTGCGGGGCTCCCTCAGGGCCAAACAAGGGGAAACAGCCGTGTGTAAGGGCAGCCCTAGGGGAACGTGGCCGGGATGGAGCTTGGCGAGCGGCTCTAATTACTGGGGGAAAACCTGAGGGAAAATTCCTGGCTCTTTTTCTTTCCCACCCCCTGGAAGTGACACCGGGACCCTCCAAGTGTGTCCCGGCCGCAGCCGGGGGTTATCCCGCATTAGAGCAGGGACAGGCCCCGGTGAGCCAGGGGCTCTAGAGCCAGACTGTGTGAGCCAGGCCTGGCTGGAGCAGCCCAATCCTGGTGCTTGGAGCCCAATCCTGGTGTTTGGAGCCCAGTCCTGGTGCTTGGAGCCCTGCGCCTGCCCCCGCTGCCTCCCCCCGCGAGGGAATCACGTGTGAATCGTCCCACGTCACCGTCCCCGTGGCCGTCGCGCCGCCACGTGACGTCGTGTGACGCGGCCTCGGGTTCACACGTTTCCCCGTTCGTCTGGCTGTAAACGGGCTCGGCTCCTGTTCCTTGTATTCCCCAAGCCTGCCTTGCCTTGGGCCTTCCAGGTCTTTCCATCAGGTCTTTCCATCATCCAACCCTTGGAGAGGACCCGCAGCTGGGTATAGGATTCATCGTCATCCTCTGAGCCACCAAGGGCCCTGTTGTGCAGGGCCTGCATGCTCTGAAAGCCCTGAGAGCTGCAGGGTTTGGGGCGACCCCTCGTACAGCCGCTGTGGAGAAGCTGGTTGACGTTGGCTCTGATGGAGCTGCTGCAAATGGGGTGATTTTACCTTGTCCTGAGCTCCTTCCCTCTCTCCCCCTGGCCCCAGCTGCTTTTGCAGAAATTGCATGAAATAATCAGTGCTTTGCATGTGCAATATTCATCTGTAAGTCCTTTTTTAGTGATTTTAAGAGGGTTTTTTTTCTGTTTTTCCCTCTCAGCTTAGCTGCCTCTGCCTTATTTTGTATGATCTTAACCAAACGTGAGCAGCCTGGTGGCTTGATGGATCTGACCCAAATTGTGCCAGACATGCCATAAAGAATGACTGCCTTGACACGAGGGGAAAATACATTACTGGAATTGGGCTCTCTTATGTCTTTTCCCATCAAAATATATTCATCCTTCACACTACCCTGTATTTGCTTGTTATCCATTTGCATTGGGCTGTTGAATGACTCAGGGTTTCTGTTCCAAATGACACCATTGCAGCTTGGTTGTGAGTGTCAACAGTAGCTTCCTGGTGCTGTGACTTTTCCCTGCAGCCATCCCTTTGAGGAATAAAAGTCATGTGGAAACTTAAAGAAATCTTAAATTGCTGAGAAAGTCTTGGGCACTGTGGGGATAAGTGGCCTGGTTGAGGTCAGAGCTCTCTTAGAGGCTTTCATGCCTCTGATAGGAAGGACTTGGGTATTGGAGGCTTTAGGATTTTATTATTATTATTAAATTTATCGTGTTGGTGGGTGTGTGTGTGTCCTCAGAGTGCCAGATAACTACTCTGGGAGGTGATATGGTGGGTGTGGGTAAATCATGTGCTTTTTGAATTAGTAATAATGTGCTTATCGTGGAAAACTGCTCTTACTTTCAGTCCTAGACCTTGCTATGTGTTCCCGTCTTATATGTGGAGCCAAAAGGCATTCTCCTTTGGACTTATGCAAAGCCCTGCTGTTGCAGACTGCAAATGTGATGGGACATGTTCAGAGCAAGACTAATTCCATTTCCTTTCCAGCTCTTGAGGGGAAAGCCCTGGCTTTCCTGCTCCTGTAGAGGTTGCAGATGTGTGAGATAGCAGCTCAGTCAGAAGGGGAAGGGAGAAAGAAAGGGCAGAAGACAAAGAGAAATGAGAATAATCATGATGTTTGTGACTTTGGTGCCACAGGGAGTCTTATCACTGGAGTCATGTATGGGAACAGCCTACCAAAAAGTTTGAGAACAAAGTAGTATTTATGCTCTCCACCTATTAAACCGCTTTGAGAAGCAGAGGACTTAAGGCAATATGTTTTTAAAAGGGTTATTTTTTTTTTTGACATTGGTGTTGCTGTAGTCAGGGTAAACTATGAAGTTTGCCTTATGTATTGTGGACCCTGTGTAGTGTTCCCTGACCAGTGTGAAAAATGTAGGTCCCAAATTTGGGATGCTTCTTTGGGTCAGATGTGTGAATAAACAGCTGCTTGCCGATGTTTGGAGCAGGAGGAGAGGTGGCCCTTGTTTCTGCTGCCTGGTTTGAGATCCTGAACGTTTTCCATTAGTGGAGGAGAGGACATCCCTGAGCACCCGTAGAGGGATTGACCTCTGCAAGAGGCCGGATTAAATGATCTCTCCTGACCTTAAAATCTGCAGCTTTTAGATAACCATTAAAAACCTCCAGGTCGCTTATGCCTATGTTAGGAACAGAAGAAGCTGTAGTGGATTTGCAGAGCATTTAACTACGATCCAGTACACATCCACGGGCAGAACAAGACATATCTGTCAAAGAATGCTTTTCTTTGTATAACCAATTTGCTAGATGGGTCTTGTGTCAAGAGAGCCGAGTCACAGATGGCCCTTCCTCACCCTCCTCATCAAGGTAGAGTTCGGGGATTATTTTTTCTCCCCTCTCATCTTGTTAAGTGCTTATTGCAGAGGTGCAAGGCGCTTTCTGCTGAAGGCTGCCTGGCCTGGCCTGTTCTTTCAGGAAGGTTTTGTGCCTTTTCATTGGGAGGTGCCTTCAGAAGCTCAAAAGACAACCAAGAGTTCACTCATAAGAAAGCTTCATTCCTTTTTTTCCCCTTTAATATTTTTAGGTGCTTGTGATTTCCCAATGTCCAGAAACGTCTGGACAACACATGGAGCAACATGGGTGACACTAGATCATTTTTTGGCTTCCCTGCATTCTTAAAAAGGTGTTTTTTGGTGTTTTTGGTTTTGGTTTTTCCTTTTCAGGAAAAACAGGCAAGGAGAAGCTAATCCTTTTCACAGCCTTCATTTTCTTCTTGGGTTACTGGCTTCTCCTTGCTGCTGTTCAGGTTTCTGCTCTGCTGGGCTTGGTCACTAGGGCTTCCCAGGTACAAAGCTAGGAGCAAACTGCTTCCTAGAGCTCCAGTTCTTAGAGTCAGACCTAGGTTGTTCTTGGATGTGCATCTTTGCAGACACTGAGCCTTTCAGGTGCATCAGCATCTTAAGACTTTCATTTTGCAAGTGCCTTGATGGTCTTATTTGGGGAAAAAAAGGAGATTGAGTGTCTTAAAGTTCTCAAATTTGTTAGATAACTTTTTGATGCTAAATTCTCATGCCTGTGGTATTTGTAGATTGAGTTCTTCAAGGAGGCTTCTCGGGTCAGCTTTACCTTTCTTGTTTCGAGACTTAGATCCCTGTTCTGGCTAATGATGCAATTTATTTTATTTTTATTTTTTTCCCCCACATTAGATACCAAATCTGGTATCTAATCTATGTGAGTGTGCAAATTTTGACTATGTTGCCATAGAGACTGCCTAGGCTTTTTGGTTAATATGCCTGATACCACAAGAGATTATTGAGATAAGAAGGCTTCGTGTATGATGCTTGGTTATTTTTAAAGGTTTTTAGTCCAAACGTGGTACACAGGCAGGTAGGCTTCAGTTATCACCTGCCTATTCTGCTGTCCAAATTGAAAATGCAGCATTCATTATTATTATAGAGCCAAGTGCTGATGCTGAGCTCTGTGACTCTCTTGAGCAACTTGAGAGCTCATAGGCTGTTGTAAGGAGCAACGAGGCATTTGTTGTGGTTCACCAGAGAACATTCGGTTCAAAAATAGCGTTGCAGGAGGAGAGCGGGCGCGTTGCAGCGCTTACAGTGGCAGCAGGCAGCCCTCCAAAGCGTCGGGAAGCACTTCCAGCTCCTGTTGCAGGATCAGGAAAAACAAGGGCACATCGATCGGTGGAACCTGATCCGTGGCTTTTGTTTGTTTGTTTTCAGCGTTTTAGTAAGTGACAGATGATGCGAATGTGCTTTGATTTTATTTATTTAGGAGTGGAGGATTCAAGTTCCTAGTCCTGAAATGGTTTGGCAAAATCTCAGGATTTACGAGGCTTTGGGGTTTACCTGTTGGCTATTACGGTCTGGCAGAAAAGGAGACATAGGATCCCTTGTGTTTTCCAGTCTTTGGATGAGCTCAAGAGGTAGGAGAGTTGCTTTTTGACCATCCTTGGTGTCCTCCATATGAGTTTAGGTGCCTCCTTCAGTGACAGTCCTTCCCTGCAGGAAGGCAACACGGTGCTCGACTGGCTCCTGCAGAAAACAGGACTCTCGTGGCCAGAGCAAATACAGCTATTTCGTTATCTCCGGAACCGAAGGCCAGATGTGAGCTTGGTGGAATTTCCTTCACAAGTCCTATTTTGGGAAGTGACATATTTAATTCCAAAGGTCAGTTGACGCTTGTGTTGCTCAAGTGGTGGGTCAGCAAACTGTGGACGGATGGGTGAGTCCTAGCACCGTAGCTTGTATCCTCTTGCCAGCCTGGCAGGCTCTTTTTCTTAGATTCAGAGTTCCTTTCAATAACTCTGTTTTGCCTCTCCTCCTTAATCCTTCATTTTAGGTTTCCAAATTCATTGGGCAAGCAGAATTGTGAGAAAGTTAGGAAAATCACCTATTAGGGATTGTTTTTTTTCATGAATATTTATAGAAACAAGCTCTAGTTGCGTAAATGTGGGGAGGTTCAAATTGGGAAGGATGTGGTTTATCCAGCACTCGAAGGCGCCTACGGTAACATCCTGGGTGAACTGCAGCTGTGTCTTAGCAATACTGAGAATCAGTTTAGACCGGACTTTAGTTCATCCTTACAGGGATGTTTCAGAGAGCTGCATCATGCCTTGAGAGTGGAGAAGTGAATTCTGTACTCTGGGAACATTAGGGTGGAAGTCCAAGCATCACGTTGTGTTTCGAACCTCATATTTTGGTCTGATATTTAATCCAAGGTCTAAGAGCAGCCTCCAGTCACGTGATGGAGTCAGGGCAGCTTTTTTAAGGTACTATTATGCTTCAAACTGTGTTTGTGCTTTAATGACTTAGCTGAAAAGTGGCTTCCTAAAGACTTCAGCTGGGCCTTGAATGCAAAATTCATTAAGGTACTTGAGGAAGAATCTGGTCTGCCTTAATGGACTTACTTTTGCTGTGTATTTGGCTCAGCCTTGGGCTCTTGTAACATCCAGAAAACACTAAGCACCCCATCTCCAGGGATGTTTTTGATGGCAGGTTTATCCTGTCCAAAAAACCTTGCATTTATTGAATTTCATAAGGCTCGTGTTGCAATTTTTTCAAAGCAGTGGCAGCTTGGAGCAACTGCACAGTGTTAGCAGTGGAGCTGCTCTCCTCTGAGTTACTCCAGCCTGCTTAGTGTGTAAAAGGGGCTTGAAAGGAACGTTTTGAACCTAGTTCTTATTTTAGAGCTGCTTTAGATTTTGGAGTTGTGCCCGTGCCGCCAAGTTTTCCCAGGGAGCTCTATGAATGCTTGGCTGTGCTGCAGTGAATTCCAAGTGGGGATCTCAGCATAAACTTGCTCTGTTTTTGCCCTGGAAGATGCTGCTGTGTTGCCTTGTTTTGGTCCTGAAAGCCCCAGTGTTGTCCACCAAAAGCTGCATTCGGCAACTACCACGGATGCAAAGAAGACCATGAATAAGAAGTATTTGCCATGCTAATTGTGAGCTCCTTACATAATGCCCAGAACCAGGAATAATCAACAAGACACTGGAGCAAAGCATTGCTTGGTAAACTTCTATTCTGGGGTGTTTAATATTCTGCAAATTATACGCTTAAATTATTAAGTTATATTTTGATAATGTCGAGGAACCCTTTGCAGCCAGGCTCATGTGACTGTTTAGGTAGGTCTGAATAGAGCTGACACCTTAGATAGAGAGAATGACCCAAGGGTGTCAGGAAGGAAGTGATTTAATGAATTTCCCACATGCAACAGTGGGAGGCTTGGGAATTATATGTGTTTCCTAGCTCCTAGAAGTATTTTGGCCCTAAGTCACCTTGTTTGTGGGAATGTCTAAATGTAAGAGAAGTCAAACAATACAACTGTGTTTTGTGTAGCAAATCTGGGTGATAGATAGAACTCCATCCCTTTCTGATGGATCCACTGCTCCTGGGTAGATCTGGAGAAGCTAAATTGTTGCCCAGTGCTGAAGAACCAAAGGGCTGAATCTCATCCTTCTGGAAGCTGAAAGGAAACAACCTTTTGGAAGGGAGTAAAAAATACCTTCCACATCTTCTGTCAATGAGTGTCTAAGTACTTGTGATCTTGGGCAGCCCTTCCCACATCTTTGCCCTGTAGACTTTGCATTTCTGGGTATCCTCTGGTGTTTTTTTCTAAGGATGTATCTTGTGTGAGTGGCCAGGAAGAGCACTTGTCCCTGGCCTTACCTTATCTTGGCTGCTTCTAGGAAAACATGTAAAATGCTTTCTTGTTCTCAGTCTCCTGCAGGTCACCGATGGGTGGTTTCCTGCCTGTCTGCCTTTTGAGAGCAGATGCTCCGGAGCTGCAGGATCAGCCTCAGTTCTGTGCTATAAATCTCTTACTTTCAGGACAAAAAATGTGTTTTTTGCTGATCTACACCTTTCCAAGTGTGCCAGGTCAGAATTTCCTTAGAGAAACAGGTCAGCGGGCTTTTCCCAAAGCAGATTCCCAGCGTGGTCCGCATGGGACAGATATTGCAGTGTGCAATGTGGAAAAGGGAAGAGACTGATAATTCTTCCAGATAAAATTGGTCTCCTGCCCTGAATTGTAGCAACTGCAGCCTGAGCTGAAGAGCAAATGTGCTGGTTTTGCCTCATTTTATTTGTGAGCAAAGTACCAGTCTCCGATATGAGCCTGTTTTCCCTCTGGTGAAAGCACTGGAATTGTTTTGTCCCACTTTTATGTGTCTAAAATGCAGTTCACAGAGATATAGGACATAGTTGGGCCTCAGGGGACAGCACTGGCTATTGGTGGGTGTCAGAGTGTGGAAGGCAAGAATTGTAGGTCAGCTGTTACTGATTGATCTACCAAGAGGAGCTGGATACAAGGGATGTTTAGAGCCTCTGCTGTAAAGACCAGGTTGATTTTTGGCTTAGAAATGCTATTTTGGTAAGAAGATCTGTGCAAAGTATCTTGGAGGGGTTTGGGAACCATTTTTACTGGAATACTTTTGATCATGCTCTGTATGATAGAACCATCCCGACGTCGTCTTCATTAACTCCAACAGCGAAACAGTTGTGGTTCAGAACTGGCCAGCATTGGCACTGAGAAGCACAGATACTTGCAGCTACCACATGGCCTCCTTGGGCATCTTCTGGGTCATTACAACTGCAACCTGAAAAACCTAACTTCTGTTTACCCACAAAGAGCTAGTTTTGGCATGGGGAAAGGTCTCCAAGTTAGAAGCACTGTTGTGTGATGGGGGCTACTTAATTTCCCCATTATTGGGGAAATTATATGGAAAAGACCATTGTTGTTTCCCCATGCTGATTTGAGAGAGCAAAGGGGACAACACTTTTGGAAAATTCTGTTACTTTCCTGTTTTTATGAAAGCAGAAATTAGCTAGGCCTTGACTAACCAAACCTGAGTTTCAGTCTCCTCTGCGCTTTTAGCTGCTGACCTTGACATATTTGTCTTCATTCATTATGAGCCTGCACAACTCTAAGAGGAATTGTAGAATGCATCATTGTACTAGCGACAGATAAAATCTGTTTTCAACATATTCATGTTATGAATGAAAATGGAAATGGTGATAACTCTTAATATCCTTAGCAAAGGTGGTCCTAAATGAGTGTTGGATATAAACTACGGCTTTAGTGAGAGTACAGGCACCAGGTAGCTCTTTGGTTTCTTTTCAGTCTGCTGCCCAAGCACTTCTAGAAGCTGGATAAAATTACATTTCTTGTTATTCCAGCTCTTTATGCTGATTGACTGTTGTTAGGGCTCATGACCATCCCATTTGTGAGTGCCAAGCTCGGATGCCGCTGTCAGAATGGCCACAATGATGAGTTGAGGAGTGAGCAGCAGATTCAGGGGCCTGTCTGGCTTTCCTCAACATTGTTTGTTTGTTTGTTTTCATTTTTGAAGGTTGTCTTGATCATGGACAGTGAAGAAATTCCAACTTTCTCAAGTCCGAAGGAGGAAACTGCTTATTGGAAAGAGCTTTCCTTGAAGTACAAACAAAGGTACCGTAGTGGATTTATAGACTGGGTTTGCTTCTTAATGACTGGAATTTATGTGACCAGGCTTAATGTGTTTCTCTGCAAGGCATTGCTGAGCATTAGATACATTAGAGTGAGTCTTCCATATTCAGCTTAAAGATTTCCAGCTTCTTGTGAAAGCTGAATATCTGTTCCATGAACTCGGCTATGATTCAAGCATGTTCAAGCAAGAACAGAACCCTTCTGCTAACATGCACCTCTTTTATATAATTAAAGTGCTGCTTTAAGTAGTAGCTTGACATTTTATCATAAAAAGGCTTCCTTTGGACTTGCCTTGCATGAGAACTGTTCCCTCAGGCTTCTTGTAGTTGAATTACTGGTATAAAAAGTGGTCCTTTGAGTTTCTATTGCAATTTACTGAAATGTATTTATAATACTCGGTATTCTGGCCTGTTCTTTTTGTTTGGCTGTTTTTTGGAAGGGCCTCCCAGCTCCAGGTGCTGCCACTTAAAGTTCCTGTAAGCCCTTTGGGCTTATAGTTCTTTTGGATGTTTTTCTTTGAATACGTGGATGGGCACATACAGGGGCCATGCATCCACTAAACTTTGGCGTCAGGAAATTGTCCCTGACATCATTGTTTATGTATATATTGTTTCCTAAAACCTTTCTAGTTTTCACTGCTGTTTGCTAAGAGCTGAACTATTAAAAATAATGAAGATGCAAATTTAATAAGTGAAGTATGTGGAGTGGCCACTTTTAACAATTTAATGCCTTGTAATGGTGTGAGGTAATAAGGTATGTGCTGGCTTCCTGCCTAAGTGCTTAATGACTAAGATTCAAGTCTTAACACTTTTCAAGAACCTTACATTTCCAGGCAGTACAGAGATATAGATACAGAGATAACTGTTGTTCTCCTACGTAATTTTTGACCCAAATCAGGTCAGAACTCATTTTATTCATTGACTTGCTCAAGACTACGAGCAGTGAGAGCAAATGCAGTATGCAGTGTATGTAAAGACTCCCTGAGTCCTGTATCTCTTGATACAGATTGTGTTCAAACATGCATTTAATATAGCTGATTGCTGGACATAAGAGAATTAATTTTATTTTATAGCTAAGTTAAATGTAATTTCCTTCTCTCACTATCTCATATACTATCACATTTAAGTCATGCAAAAGTCTGTCTTTCAGTCTATCATTTTTAAAGGTCAGTATTTTTTATTTAGACTTGAGAGATGCTGGATTTTCAATGGATAATATTCTTTCCTTACAGCTTCCAGGAAGCTCGGGAAGAGCTGGCTGAATTTCAGGAGGGAAGCAGAGAACTCGAAGCAGAGTTGGAGGCCCAGCTAGTGCAAGCTGAACAAAGGAACAGAGATTTGCAAGCAGATAACCAAAGACTCAAATATGAAGTGGAAACATTAAAGGTAGCTCTTGCTTGTGGTGACACTGCCTCTTGTGTTGGATTTTGCTTTAGATGTTCTGATGTGTACTTGAGTTAACTGTATCCAAATGGAGTAAAGTAGTCGTCTGCTTAAGATCCAGCCTTGAGTGTGGCATGTACTCCAAATAAGGCTAGTTGCTTATAGGGAAAAATTCTAGAAGAATTTGTCTTGTTCATATCATTAAACATTGAGTTTACTCGTTTGTTTGAATTCTCTAGGCTTTGCCAAGTATTTCTCATGTGAGCAAAATGAACATAGCAACAAGGAGACAACACAAGTTTGTTTTTGGACCACTGGATTGGCATCTTTCTTTGCAAGCTTTCTTTTTTCTTGTCAGAATATCTGCTTGGTTCTGTGAAAGAACCTGCAAGAAAGTTG
>JAUBOD010000154.1:946104-956369 GCA_032353885.1 Nothura maculosa
AGAAGGAGACTCCACAACCTCCCTGGGCAGCCTGTTCCACTGCTCTGGCACCCTCACAGTGAAGAAGTTCTTCCTCATATGGAGATGGAACTGCTCATGTTGCAACTCACACCCATTACCCCTTGTCCTGTCACTGAGAAGAGACTGACCCCTCCCTTCCTACATTCTCCCTTCATGAACTCACACATTTCATTCTCTTCCCTCATTCCCACATCACTCAGTACAAAGGAGGCCTGATCAGGTCTAGCCTAAGCAGTCTCCTGGTTCTCCACCCACTTGCTTGATTTGCCCCAAGCCCTCTCCAGCCACACGAGCCTCCTTCCTACGTTTATCAGTGATCTCCCCTTATTCTCTTGTTATTCTAAACATCCATTTTTATTTTCCAATGCTTCCTAAACCAACACAAGGCTGTTGATAGCGTTACGCACAGCCTCAGAGCATGGGAACAGGCAGCAGCATGGGGTCCTTTTCGGTAGGAGATCCCTGAGCTGAACCAGGTTGATGGTCCTATAAGGGTAGTGCAACCACAGCGAGCAACAGGTAGGGCACAATTGTGTGGAAAGACTGTTCTCATTTACTTGCAGAATTTATAGCCTACGCTTTCTCCATTTTTTTTTAAAAAAGCTCAAATTCATCAAAAGCGAAGCTGAAGTTTTCAAAGATGTGAACACACTAGTCCTGGTAAGGGTTCAGTCTCACTTTCATTCCACTTTACATCTTCAGATGAACCAAGTCTGGTCACTAAGTGTGGATACATCTCCCTCCCCTCCTTGACATGGCTTTAGAAAGGCTAGCCTGTGTCCAAGATGGAGAGATTATATTAGTCCCACCTAGCTCGGCCAAGCTAGACTTATAATGGTTCTCATCTGCGTTTTTTGTTTTAAACCATCACCACCTACTGACACTTTATAGTGCCCTTTCCAGGGCAATATATTTAAGAGTATTCCAAATCATATGGAAAATAAGGCAGTGTGCGCCTGTCTCTAGGTGGCTACAAGGTGTTAGCTCCATTTCCCACAGGACTTCTGCAGCAGTGTCACAGGCCAAGACTCGCTCAGGACCCATGAAAGGGAATGCAGCTATAACTAGTATGAGGAGGGACAGAAAAGGAATCTTGAGCAAGAAGCAGTTGAAAGCTGAACATGAAAGTGATGCTCTCCAAGGGATACATGTTTTTATTCCTATGATGTTCTTCATAACCCCACTTCTGACATTTAACTTTAGAGTCTTAGGTAAGTAGGTAGAACATTGTTTGTGATGGGTAAGTAAAGATGAGTTTTAAAGAAAGAGGAAGACTATTTTGAAAATAACTTTGGCTACAGAAATATCTTGCCTTTTTCACGAATATTCCCTTAATCTAGTGATGGTTATGGCAGTGCAGTGAATGAAGGGCATGAACCAACGTATCTACCTTTTACTCAGGACACCATTCCAATCTTCCCTGAAGGTGAGCCATGTTTTGCAAAGAACAAACTTTTCCATAGTCTGTCATGACAGGCATTATTAATAGTTTGTCAAGCAGAAGGCCACAAACATCTTGAAAACCTTTCTGAGATTACCACCACTATCTATTATTTGGTTATTGTGATGAGAAGAGAATGAAACTGTAGTTCCATCAATGATTTAAATGGAGTAAGGAAACTCAACATTAAGGACAACTCATCATTTTTAATCATTCAACTCATTTCCTCAACTTTTTCCACTGCTACTGCCCCCTTCTGTCTTCTCCCTCACACTAGTCACACAGCCATGTGATAAGCAGAAGTAGTGAAGTTTGCTCAAGAAAAAAAAAAAAAAAAAAAAAACCTCACTTTTCATAATCACTAGTTTTAATCATATTCCCAGCCTAGCAAGTAGCCACAGAAATTGTTATACTAACAAAGCTCAAGAAGGAGTCTTTCCTTGATCAACTGCACTGGCATAAAGTGCTCGTGCTGGCATAACCATTCATGCAAGCACAGCATGGGGAAGGTCAAAGAAATAGTCAGTAATTTTAGAACAACTAGTAATAATAGGGCTTCAGGCAGGGGTTATGCATGGAACAAGTCGCTGGAGAAACAGCAAAATTTCTCTCATTAGAATTTTTCAAAACTCATCTTGAGCAACCCAACCTGAACTTGAAGAAAGTCCTGTTTTGAAGAAGGGCTAGGCTAGAGACTTCCAGAAGTCTCTTTCCACCTAAACTGTTCTAAGTATCAATAGTTTATTTGAGGGTATTTGGTCTAACCCACACTGCACACATCATCCCTTCTCCTCTCTAAAACCGGCAGGCAATTTAATACACAAAAGGGATTAAAAAATATGCTGTTTGTTCAAGACTGCACAGTGGTACAAGCCAAGAATATTCATAAATCAAAAACTACAGAAAACCAGGTTTATTGGATTATGACACTTCACAGCTGCACACTCGCCACCCAGGAACTTCATTTAAGACCTGTGAGTGATGCACATGGACAGCACGCTCAGACCACAGCATGTGTATTTAGAGAGACAACATTGAAGTTTACAGCTCCACAAAGTTTTGATACTTTTTCTAGTTTCAGGTTTTTCATTCAAACTTTTATTTCACAGAGGAGATTACTCAACAGCTCACATTATCTGGAATATTTGACGCAGTTACTCATTTCAGCCACTGCAAAAGAAGCAATAGTTGAGCCAGATTCCAGGAATAACATTACAGCTGATCTTTAATAGAAAAAGATTAAAAGCAGCATTTTTTTAAACAGATTACTTTTTTTAAAAAAAAATTCCCAACTTACAGGAATATTGTGGTCCTTTCTTCCTTTATGGGAGGAAGCAACATGAGCAAGGTACTGGATAACCTTCTTAGTGTTTTCTGTCTTCCCAGCACCAGATTCACCTCTGTAAAACATTTCAGACATTTTCCTCAAAATGGATTTTCAACAACATATCAGCCATTTCTTTACAGCTACGTCATTTCATTCCACTTAGAGCTTAGACTAAACACACAGAACTGCGCTGACCATCTGAAACCAAAAGCATTAGTGTTGCACAGAACTAAAACACACTTGTTTAAAATATTTTCCTCATCCAGATGATCTCCTAAGCATTTAACTATTGATGCAATATGTAGCATCAATTGGATTAAAAGCTTTTGACTATATGTCCGAATTCTTGTGCTACTTGAAGTAATGAGAAATACTCATGAGCAGGGCCAGATTTGTTCAGAGTGCAGATATATATGTATTATTATTTTAACAGATCACATATTTGTAGATCCAGTTATGAGAAGTAGATTATAGAAACATTCCATGTATTTAGTAGTCAGTTCTAAAGCACAGTAAAACACATGTTGAAGAGATATATCCTTTATGCTGCTCCTCTCAGATATGACCTCTACTCTATTTCCATGCATTTTAAGAAAAACAGACTATTGGTCTATGTAATGTAAGAAAAGCAGCACAGTACATAGACCAATGAAGGTGGTATATGCATAATTTGTATCCTGATTTGCATCTGTGCCTTAGAAATTACAATTACTGCAAGATTTACCTATGAGAGACTCCAAACATTTAGTCAGGGAATCACTTAGTCCAGGTTAGGAGACAATATGGGCAAGAAATCAGCCCAAGGTCAAATCACATCAGAAATTAGACTACAGTTTTAATCTAGGTTAAAATGGGTAATTCCACATTTCCCAAGTGCAACTTATCCATGATTTAATGGAAGTAACTACTGTAAAAAAAATAAACTTAAATGGAGACTATCACCAGCACTATGAGATATATGAAACCAGAAAGGATTTTGGTACCTCAAGTTGCAGAAAAAGGGTGAAAGTGTTTCTGTCATTCAACAGTTGTTCAAAAGTTACGGTTTGGAAACTATCAGTTATTTTAAGTTCTCCTTAAATGTCCATTATAAATATCTTAACTGGAAAATTATGCAAGCACCTAAAGAATATACTTGCAGCCTTGCATTCTTTTGGAGCCTTCTTTGTATTTCTCCTGTATTTTCTTAGGTATTAAGTGCCTCCAAACTCACACTTCTTGATAAAATAGGTAGTTTAGAAACATCCCCATCTTCACGTTACACTTAACATTTGAAAAAATGATCCAGTTCAGAAGCTGAAGTGATAACTTTGCATATATGAGGACATTAACCCAGATTTTCCAGGAATTTGGAATCTTAAAAAAAAGCTTTTTCTCACCTTCCAACCCCCTAAAATCATGGAAATCATAAAGAAGAACTACACTAGCGGAGAAGAGATGCATACACGTGCATCTACCTACACACATGAACAAGAAATGACGTGGACTGAAAAAGCTCATTCATGGCAGCTTAGCAAATTCATTATGGAAGATTAACAAGAGCCCACAGGAGCTGGTTCCACGCTGCAGATGAAAAGGCTGATCTGTTTGGCCTGCCAATGCTATTAGCCCCCAGGCTCCAAGGAAGAAAAGTTTTAATTGGGAGCACTAAGGCAAACGGTTCTGCAGATGAGCTTTGGGACACCTGCCATGGCCTCAATTACCAAACTGTGGGCTGCAATGTTAGAGAATTATTCAAGGCCCCCGGTGCTGATGAAGCTTCTTGACTGCATCATCCTGTCCAGGATGATTTTAATTCTTCTTTTTTCCTCCCCTCATAAAGCAATCATCATTTGAAAATACACACTATGAAAAAGATTAGAAGTCAATCCGATATGTTTTAAGGTAATAGAGAAGACAAGGTGCTTTGGAACCTATTGACTACACTAGCATGGCTAGTGGCACTGAAATAGATCTAAAAAGCTGGCGGAAGAAAATATTACCTTCAGAATTTGCACGTGGATACTGGGGTTTGCTTTTTGCAACGAGATCAGTGGGATCATCAATATGCAATACAGAAGCTGTGTAGACTTTGGGATTGCTGCTAGTGGGATTTTTAAATGTGTTTTTTGAGTCTTAATGAAAAGTCCAACTTCTCCAGATGGTCCAGAGACAACACTTAAAGGCCTATAATAAACAACTGTGCAGATTGTTAAGCACAGAATAGATCTCAGATGCTAACTGCTGTTTCTCAGTTTGTCTCTTTTCTCTCTATCTTTCTCCTTTTCTAACAGGCTTGCCTGTTTCTAAATGTATTTTAAAACTCACCTAACACTGAAACTCTTCCAGCAGGTAAGGAGGAGGAGAACAAAAACACCAAAACACACAGCTACAAAACAGAACAATTTGTTCTTATCACCACTGGAGCTTGGTGAGACATCATTAGCTGCACTTTTAGAACAAAGTAAATACTCTTGTTGATCAAAAAAAAGTTTTGTTAAGTTTTAAGGGCAAAATCTGCTCCTCTGACAAAGAGAAAATACTACAAATAGAGTCCAGATGTTAACTTTCTGAAGGGAAGCAGGCAGCTTCGGAAGAGTCCCCTAATCTGCAGGCTTTTGTGAAACACACAGCAGCAAAGCTTCAGAAAGCACAGGAAGGTCAAAAGCTTGCAGCACATTCCTCTGGGTAGAAAAGTCTTAAATCTGATAGTTTTTGTTTTGTTCTTAAAGAGAAAGCCTTCATGCAAATTCTCACTCGAGCTATACTGATGGACGTTATCATCCTAGTTCTCTTCTCCCTGGAGCTTACAAGTATGCCAAGTATTTCCCACAGGATACAATGGTAGATAGCTCCCTGCCATACACTCCAAAGGAATCAGAAGATTTAAAATGAGGTTCTTTTCATTTATAGAAACCAGGACATCTGCATACTTGAGCTCTTTTCCAGGAGAGCAAACACAGGAATTATAAAAATAAATTAATCTTCTAGCACTATCAGACTGCCCAAAAAAGGTAAGCTTTTAGTAACACCATTTCCTTTTCAGAAATACTGTACATAGTATCATGAAGCTGAAGATTAACTTTCTTGAAAAACTTTGTTTTAACACAACTCAAATAAAGAGTTACCATAAATTAAACAACTAAAGCCCTTGGCTGGGATCCTAGCCTGACTTCAGTCAATGGCAGCGCTGCTAATGACTTCAGTAGGGTCACCATTTCACCTCTTCTATTTCAGTCTCAATTCCACTATTAACAGAAACAAAACTGCAGGAGACTGAATTCAAACCCTGCTGCAACCCCAGCTATGGGCTCTGCAAACAGCCCAGCAGGGTGAATCTTTCAAGCAGGAAAAAAACATGAGGAATGTCTTTAAGCTGGAGGCAAGAAGATATCATTTCAGCTGAAGGATCCATCTCTTGTTAACCATGTTACAATGACAGGGCAAAGAAAGGCAGAGAATTACCTGCAAATTTATGCAATATCCAGAATTAAAGCACTTTTTCCTCAAGGAGTAAAAGTTGCTGCTTTGGATTTTAGTACATTCTGAAAGTATGTTTAAAATAGGAAGTCCTTAGCTAGCAAAGCAGCACTTTGAAGTTCTCACTTGGTTTTAATTTCCCTGGATGTGAAGCTATAGTGTTATGTTCAATAGAGGTACTTATCTCCCGAAGTGGCCAATGCACTGTGAAATTCCGGAGTGTCACCGGAGCTTCCAGCTGCTTTCTGAAGTGCCACTGCCAGGCTCTGAGCCCCACTAGCTACCCCAGCTAAGCGTAACCTTCACTGGCTGATAAAGGGGCATATTCAGGCCCTACAAAATGCAGTGCTGTGACCCATACAAGGCAGGGAGGTGAAAAGCCACAAAGAAATTTTCTGAATTCAAATATAAGAGTTTGTTTTGTTTGTTTTTTTTTGCACAGAATCAGTGCTACAAGCACACAGTTACCCTGATGCTAAGCTTTCAAATGTATGAGGGTGGTCACTGGTTCTTTAGACGAAGTTAGCCTTGTCCATCCCACTGCAGATCATCCTTCTGGATTTAAAATACTGATAAGCTAACCACCCAGGCCAATGTTTCCCACCAGGGAAGCCTGGATCCCACACAGGAACCTTCCCCCTGCCCTAGGGATTGCAGTCAACTTATTTTTCTCCCTCCTGATGAGGAACAACCCTAGGGATGAGGAGATTTATCTGGAAGCAGAAAGTCCTCCCAGCAGCTAAACATCCTGGAGAGGAAAGAGCAGCAGCAGCAGCACCTGCCCTTGGCAAATCCTCCTCAAGGAGCAACTTCACAAGAGCCAGGAGTCCCGACCTCCATTCTGAGGTCTCATGCCCAGAAACCCCTTGTTTCTTACATAGGGATCCCTCACATCAGGAAGTAAAACATGAGAGTATGGGCTCGGATTGTTTGGAGGAGAAAGTAACTGCAACAAAACAGCCCAACAATAGTCTCTTGTCCTTCTCACAAGACTGGCTACGAAGAACAGAAGAGTTATTCTCAGGCGCAACTGGGTAGATCTTCTGCCAATTGTAAACAAGCATCCGATATTTAGACTTGAGACCTGTAATTAAAAGGATGTCTTAATTACTCGCCTAATTTTCGGCAAAGCAGTATAACTGATAGTTGGGGCGAGCACCGAAAGTCAGTAATTGGATTCACTATTTAGGAGGCTGCTTTGCAGCTCCTTCATTTCGCTCGCGAGGCTTCGCGTCTTCTCCCAGCAGTTGTCTATGGAATGTTGGAAGCTGGAGCCCAGCCAGAGGTTGTATAGAAAAATGCCTGGTATTTGCTGCTGTTGTCCTTTCATAAGCAGCCTCTATTCCCTCCACACCCCACCACTCCTGCTGCAGCCAGGGCAGATCAGATATCCTTGTATGGCTGCAGAATGCTAAATGGCTGGTTTATCAACCCAAGGCTCAGTTGGAGAACAGCATACGCTCGCGGTGAGATCCTCAAATTTAGACCATTACCCTAAAAAAGAAAGTGCTGCTCGGCACATTTTCATCTTCCAACTTCCAAAGGTGCCTTGCAGCTAAAGATAACAAATCTTGCAGAGATTTCAGCACTTTTCCCATTCCTAGTATACTGCAACCAAAGTTTCTTCGTGTTGGTCATCTGCCTGGGGCAGCCTGGCACACTCTCCTATTTAACATTAAATATGCTGTAATAATAGGAGGAAAGCAAGAAAACTCACCATACGAGCTCCTGCAGCTGCAGCTACTCAAAATATAAAACAAACCAACACAAAAAGCTTGCAGAACTTCTCATTAAGTTTTCATGCCTTACCTCATGATTTCTTGCTTCATTTCAGCATAAGCACATTGTAAAATTAGCACCGCTTTTCTCTACTTGATTTCTTATGGATGCAGGGTCAATATAGACTTAAGACACATTCAAAGTCAGCATGAACACCACAGCTGCTGGAATGCTTTTAACAAACAGCAAGAAAAATCCTAACTATATCAGGTCAGAATATCCTAAATATTTTTGTACTCCAACCAGGGGGGTGTGATTAGATGATAACTCCTTAAGTGTAGCTAGTTAAACGAGTTTGTTCAAATTTAAGAGCTTAATGAACTCAACTACAAAGCAAGGAGCTCTAGCACCTTCCCCAACCCTTTTGTTAGTGGTTACGATGCCAAGAATCAACCATCCAGCTGCAGAGCAAAGAAGTGACTGCAATTGTTGCTTATTCAGCTCACTGAAGCTCTTCCAGGAATCAAGCAACAAATGCTCTCTAAAACTCTTTGAAACTTTTCAAAATAAAAGAGAATTAGAAGAAGTAACGGGAGATGAGCAAGTAAATTATCTCCAGAAAGTTAGTGCTGCAAAAGAGAGTAGCTCAATTCATGACTGAAGTAAAAAATAAATGATTAGAAAGTCTCATTTTCCAGAGATGTCTCCCTTTAGAGCAGATTATTTTTATTAAGTCTGTTGTGTCTCAGACCTGTGGCCTTCACCAGTGTTTGAGAAATGGGCCGGTGGGTTCAGGAATTGTGCTTGGCAGGGATGTGTCTGGGGATATGGGAGAGCTACTGAATCAGTGGAAAAAGAAAAAAATCCCTTCCTGAGAAAGTCAGGATTAAATCACAGAAAATCAGGATTCTTTTGAACATGGGAAATCTGCTTTGTGTCTGCTGTGAGAAAAGCAATAACCAATTTCATCCAAACTCCTAGTAGCTCCTATCAGCTTTTCTCCTAGGGCTCAACTACCAGCTCATCTCTTAATAACAGAAGTGTTTGGGGCAAGAGAAGTAATGAAACAAACAAGAAACAGATCAGAATAAAAATAAGGAGTTCAGCGCATAAATACCCATAAGATTATATGGCATTGCCTCTGAATAAAGCCCTAAACATTCATCTCCTCTGGAATGCTACTTTCAGCAGATAATATTGTTTCTGCTTAGCTCCTTAGGAGATGGAGACTGGACATGGAGCAAAGAGAGGAGAATAAGGACCAGCAGGGAGGTTTTGTGTTTGTTTTACAGGGGGAGGGAAGAAAGCACTTTATTCCTTGCTCTGAAAGGTCTCATTTCTACATCAAAAAGTTATCTATGGCATCAAGTCTCCCCTGGAGAAACGGACATCAACCACTTTAAGTTGATCGTGTGAGCAAGACGCTCCTGAAAAGAAATAACCTTTTATTGTAGATGAAAGGCATGATGTACTGCTGCATTCAGAGAAAGGACCACCAGGTGACATAAGATTCCTCTTCTTTGGGAGGTGTTAGACCTCAAAGTCCCCAAACTTGGGTGAGAAACCTTCCAATAATCCCACTATCTTCAAAACAGTAAAGTGTGATAAAAACACACTTGGAGAACCATCTATCAGCAGATGTTCTTCCACTGAGCACTTAGCTGAATGCGTCTAGCCAGCTATTTATTTGAACATGAATTGTATGGCATTTCCTAAGGTCCAGGACCAGTGAGGTTGTTGGAACTCAACTGTTGAGTTGAATCTCAAGTCCAGATTCAAGCTGCACACTTCTACAGCTAGGGTAAAAATATCAGAATCAACCTAGATCGAGAATATCCTTGGTGAAGCTAGAACATAATCAAGGAAAGAATCTGGAAAGGGCGCAGAGGGAGGAGCCGGGCAGCTACAGGCCAGTGAGCCTCCCCTCCATCTCCAGGGAGGGGATGGAGCAGCTCATCCTAGAGAGCATCTCTGGACACGTGAAGGAAAAGAAAGTGATCAGCAGTAGTCGGCATGAATTCACCAAGGGGTGGACGGATGATCGGAGAACCATGGATGTTGTCTTCCTTGACTTCAGCAAGGCTTTCAACACGGTCTCCCATAATATCTCCATAGGAAAGCTCCGGAAGTGCAGACTGGATGAGGCACGGTGCGGTGGATCAAGTACTGGCTGGATGGCAGAGCCCAGAGGGTGGTGGTAAATGGGGCCAAGTCCAGTTGGAGGCCTGTGGCCAGTGGTGTCCCTCAGGGGTCCATACCGGGCCTGGTGCTGTTCAACTTGTTCATCAACAACTTGGA
>JAUBOD010000154.1:993951-1011021 GCA_032353885.1 Nothura maculosa
GAAATCAGGGCCAATCCATGATTGCTCCCACCTTACAGATACCAAGAAGGGCTGAGTGCTGTAATGATGATACTTTTTAGAGCATTAGGAAACAGATGAAGATAAAAGCAGTTTCCAAATGATGAAAAGATTTTATTTTTAATTGGACTTGTGCTTTTTCTTTTTAAAATGTTTATGGCTAAGATTGGTGTGAGCTTTAGAGAAGGATTTTGTAAAAGCAAAAAATTGTTAATTATCCAAAATGTTAGCTTTGATTTTCTTTGAATTTTTGGAAGGCACTATAGGAAGATCTGCTCTTTCTAAACGATCTCCTGTTGGGTTTAGCTACGTGGTACAAGCTCCCCGTGAAGTTATTCTCAGAACAGCCTAAGAGTAATTACAGCCACCTTCACTCATCCATCCCCCAGCTGACCGAGGCGAGTTCGCAGAGCTTAGCTGCATCACTTTAGCAAACCCGCTTGGAAACTGAATTTAATGCAACTTGGAAACAGATGCTGCAGCCTCTCCCACCTCCACTGAGGTATTTGGAGTGCTCAGTATTTGTTGGAGATATCCTTCCTCTATATGTATTTATATCTGAAAAGAGCCTGATAAGAATCTTCTGCTCTGATGGTAGCTCAGTTATTTGTCCTTTTTATAAATTTATTCTTTATTGATTGTAATTGCATGCACCTAGTATTTTAACACTGATGGTTCTTATTGCCAGATAGAAATGAAACCCAACTCTAAGAAAAATAAAACACCTCTTTTTTTCACATTGTTTTCCACTTGGGCAACTTTTTCCATGTCTGCTGCCCCCCCACCATGTCTCTGCTGAAGCTGAGTGAATTTTCAGTGTAAAATGACCCAGAAAGGAGCCCACGGCCTTGCAAGCCCAGCCATGGCAGCAATGCTCACACAGGGCCTGGGTTTAGGGAGTGCATCTCTGCACGGGTTAAAACATCAGCAGAGGGGATGAAAGAGGGCAGAAGAGAAAGGAGAGGCTGTGATTTGAGGAAAGCTCTGCAGCTCCTCCAGGACATCCGTGTCACCAGCACGGCCAGCAGTGACCAGAGGTGCTTTCAATGGAGCCTGTGCTGCAGGGGACAGGGCGATGGATCTGCAGGAGGACATGAAGCTGGCCGGGAGGAAAGCAAGGGGTTAATATATACATCCTTTCCAGGATTCTTTTCCCTCAGTATTCTTCCCCTTCCCTCCTCCCCTTTTAATTTAAGTTTTCTGTCAGGGTCCCAAAAGAGGCCAAGCGTCACCCCCAGCTGAACGGAGGCAGGACCCGTAATGAGCAAGTGCTGAATTTCTGCCAGCCTTTCTGGTAATGTTTAAATATGCCCCTGGCGGCTCTCCAAGCCGAATCCGCCACGGAGTGAGGGGAAAATAAGAAAAAAAGCAGCTCTTGACACAAGTTAAACTATTATAGGATGTCTGGGAGACAAACCCATTCGGGATAACGCTGTAATCCGCAGTAGCCAGGCAATCCATAAACGGTGAAAGGCTGATGAGCAGTTACCCTCTGCCACAGCCAAAGGAACATTTGATAGACTAAGAGGCAGATTGCAATTTATTTCTTTTCAATGTTAAAAAATTCCCTGCCTTGAAGTCATTTGGCAGAGGGAGAGAGCGTCTACAGTCCCTTCTCTCCTGCTTTTCCTTTGGAAACAGCCCTTTTCTCACACACATGAACAAGGGCAGCGGATCCATGTACTGGCTGCAGCTCTGGCTTCTCAAGCCCTGTCCCGGACAGTGGAAGACACTTTTATAGCTCAGCTTAAAAAAGGCTGAAAAATGGCTGAAAAGGGGAGGTTTCCAGCAGCATCTCGAGCTGGGTCCAGATGGAGACCCAGCAGTGAGGGCTGTGTGTGCTGGGATGGTTTAATGGAGCCTGGAGCATCCAGATCATGTGGAAGCAGCACCAAGGCGCTGCTCGTGTCCTCACAAAGCGTGTGACCACCTCTGGACTCAGGAGCAAACCCAGACTTGTGCAATCCGGGCCAATCTGCTTCCCCTCCAGTTGGTCCCATTTGTAAGACACATCCATGCAAGGCCTGCAAACTTTCTCACTGCAGCAAAGGTTGGAAATGGCCTCTTTTTAATTGCAACCCGGGCTGTGACAGCCACCCCAGGGCACAGAGAAAGCCAGTGGACCCTGGTAATACCATAACTGTGCCCAGTGCACAGAGGGGCCATGCTCCCCACAACCCCAGCCTCTCCTCTGAGGAATGCTGCAAGCGCGAAAGCCAACAACTGCC
The DNA here is from genome assembly GCA_032353885.1 of Nothura maculosa. Lineage (NCBI taxonomy): Eukaryota > Metazoa > Chordata > Aves > Tinamiformes > Tinamidae > Nothura > Nothura maculosa. The sequence goes on from JAUBOD010000154.1 coordinate 996,198, forward strand.
CAAACCGGCTTTTACCCTTATATAGTATCTGCTTACGCTCTCCCTCCCAAAAGCCAGGGCTGGAAAAGCCTGATGACAGTGTGGGAAAGACAAAGGGCTGCTGCCAAAGTGGGGCTAAATATTTGTCCTTTTCCCTCATTTTGCAAGAGCAAGTGCCAAGGGGGATCATGGGCAGCCTGCAAGGAAAGGGATTCAGAGCCAAGCAAGTGCTGCTTAGCTCAGCCTTCCGTGCAGCCCGCTGTGCACAGGCAGCATCCAAGGGGTTAACGCTGCTGCATGGAGGGCTCACACTGTCACTGGGGATGAATTGCAAGCCCAGGAGCTTTGCGGGACAGCTCTGGCAGCAGTGGCTTGATGTAAACAGCAGGTGACAGCTGGAAGCACCAAGGCAGCCTGGAGCAAAGCCCCTTTGCGGAGCGCAGCCGAGCCCCGGGCAGTGCTGGGGGCTGCTGGTTTCCTCCCCTGCACCAAGAGGGCTTGGGCACCAAGCCAAGCCCCACTCGCTTTTATCAGGCCACTTTCCCAGCACCGTCACGGCCACACATGTTCTTGCTGCAGAAATGCCCCCTGTCAGGCAGCATCTCTGGCAGAAAAGTGTATGGGAAAGGGCCTGGATACAGCCCTTATGCTTCGGTCTACACCCAGGACCAAAAGCAAGAACACTGTCTGTGACGTGAAGTAAGAAGTGTAGGATGAGTGATGGCACAGCCCCGCACTTCGCTTGGCATGTCCTTTCCAGCTGCACTTCAATGCAATTCTACACTTCCTCCTTCTCCTAACTCCGTGCTAGCACTCACACAGGATTCCGGCATTTAGTCAGAAAAGATGCTAACGTCACAAACAGTGTCTGTGACGCCAACCAGAAAGTGCAGGATGACTGTGGGCACGGCCCCGCGCTTCTCTTGGCATGTCCTACACCTAGGGTTTGGCCTCCTTGTCCTCAGCCCCCTGTTTCTGATCCATGCAGCCCCTGGAGCACTCCAGGGAGGAGGCGGATGGATGCAGCTGATTTATTTTGCACTGCTGACGGTGCTTTTCCTTGCTCAGAAGTGGCACAGGGCAGCAGCGGCACTGCAGCAATGCACTCGCTTGGAACTGGGAAGATTTAGCCCTCCTCTAAAGCCATGCTTCCTTTCTCCCTTCCCTGGTCTCCCTATAGGTGCTTTGGGCCTGACCCCTGCATTCCCGACATGCCTGAGATTCCCCGGCGCTCAGCCTCAGCGCCCAATTTCCTGCATTTACAACATTTGGTTTTAAGTTAATAGTGACGACCCTGTAATATTATTCACCCCCAAACTGCGGATATCTGATCTCCCTCATAAATCCAGCATATCATCCTCTATATGTAACATATATATTTGTTATGACTGCCAAAGCTGCCTCAAGAATTTTGGGTTTCTATTAAAACTGCTCTGATATCGCAGGCGGTGGTCGCTATGAAGAGCTCACCAGAATTCACACACATGCAGCCCGGTGGATTCAGGCTCAGGAGGCACCGAGGCCATTGGAAGGAGCCCTAATGAGGTGGTTTCCATCTCCCAAACCTCATTTTATCTCCAGGAAAGGAAGGAGGTGCCGAGTCCTGCCCTTCTCCAAAATGAAGAGTAATTGCCCTGAGTTCAACTGGGTTAACCGAGCGGAACATGAACGTCAGTGAGATGAGGCTTGAGTCACGGCACTATTACCTGCCCTGGCCCCTGCCTCTGCTCACTCGGCAGTTTCCTATCTGCCGTTTGATCGCTTCGCCTTGGAGGAGCTTCTGGCGATGAGCTGCAAGCGGCAAGTCTGAGCAGCCGCTCCAAGGCCAGCAGCCCGGCCAGCTGCCTCTTCCCTGCTCATCCTCTTCCTCCCTCTCCAAACTGCCATGTGAGAGTACTGTGAATATTCCCTTCTTGGCTTCCAGTGTAGATATCCCGTACAAACCCGGCCTCAAGCTACTCAGGGGCTGAAAGGGCAAATGGAAGTGCAGGGAGGGATGTGTGCTGGTGAACAGGTCCTGCTTAACCTCCACTTCACACGTGCTTATTAATGTCTGTGTCTGCAGGCAGGCCTGCAAGGCCCTGCAAAGGCTTAATTGAACCAAGCAGCTTTTTGTATGGTCGAAGAGATTTAGGAGAGGCATTGAGTAGGTTGGGAGACTCCTGCAACGGGAGAGGGATGGGTGAATTCGCCTGAGGTCTTGTTCCTTGGTTAAGCTCTGCTCAGCTTTGAATGGACCAGTTGAAGTTGATATTTCTGTGTCCCACATTCACATCCATCTCCGCAGCAAATTCTGCCCTGAAAAACCTTTCTTGCTGCTTGGCCTCAATAAGTTCCAAGCTCCAAGTTGTGGGGACAACCTTGGACAGAGACCTAGTGTGACCCCAGGGCTCACACAGACCCCTGGGGTAACCAATGAACTAGCATGTGGTGGCTCAAAGGATGCATGCTCTGATATCCTATTTTGTGCTGAGCTTTGCCACTCAGAACAGGTGCTCTGTGGAGAAAAGTCTTGGTGCCAACTGCCCTGAGTCCTGGCACAGAAACCACGCTTGCCTCTTGCCTCTCCTGGACAAAATGTCCTTTGCTTTGCCATTTAGAATATGAGAAGCAGCTGCAGCCAAAAGGCCTGGAAAGAAAAGATCATCTTTTTTATTTTTACACTGAATAGATGAGTATTGGAGTGTTTGTGTTAGCAAGACCACCCTGGAAACAGGAGGTCCTGGACACCCTGTTCTTCAGCCACATCTGAGCTCTCCTGGTGTTGTAGTCCATCTCCAGCAGCCATCTCCAACCTTCTCCAGCCCAGCTTTGTGCCTCTACAAGCCACAGGTCCCATTGCCAGGACTGAGATCTAAGAGCTGGGCTCAGCTCTCAGGACGGGGCTCCGCATCAGGAACCTGAGCAGTGTCTGTCCAGGTTTGAGCTGGTTTAGGCTCTCGTTTGCCCATCAAACTCCCTGGCCATGGCAGCCAGCACCCTCAGATGTGCTCTGAGGAGGACTTTGGGTCTCTCTTGGACATGTTTCAGTAAGATGTATTTGGTTCTGAGCAGTCTGACAGCCTCATGCTGATGTGTCAAGGTGTCTTTCTCCTGCCTGTGCTGCTCCTTGTGCTCTGCCTTGGTGCCTTTGCGTTCCCTTTTCCCCGCCCTTATTTTGCAGCCATGAGATGTCCTCTCCTACCCGGGAATCACAGTGTGCAGCCAAGTCTGAAACGTGGATTATTTGTCAGGCAGGCCATGGGTGAGCAAGCAGAGTTGATTTCATTTGCAGGCCTAAAGAGCAGCAGAGCTCTCCCAGCTCTGACATCCCGTGGTTGCACTGAGGAGCCTGATTCCCCAGAGACTACATGGAGAGAGGATGAGGGAGCAGCACAGCTCATCCAACATCCATCTGCTCTGACCCCTGCAGCTGGCAAGATTTGCCAGGATGAAAAATAGCTGCTTGACTGACACAGCCAGAGATATAAATCTGGAATTCCTGGATGTGGATGTCATACACCTTCTGCTGGAGCAGGCTAGCCCAGATTTATTAGCTTACATATGATGCCAAAGTAACAACTTGCTCACCAGGTCGAGGTGGAACAGAGATCCCCGTCCCCTACATGGTGGCTTTGCTGCCAGCTTATTTCTACCTTCCCTCTGTGCCCTGCCCTGTCCTATCAGATATGTTTGTTCCAGTTGTGCTGGGTCTCCAGTTTCCTCAGGGTCAGAACAGAACATTTTTTTCCCGCTGGAAATAGTTTTGTCCAAAAATCAGAGATTTTATCCTTTGTTTCCCTTTACAGAAAATGTTCTGGGTTTCTTATTTTTGTTAAAAAAGAGGAAAATACCAAGAGGTAAAATTATCCCTCAAGGAGAAACAGGATCATTCCTGAGCTGCTTGGCTCCTGGTTCAGGTCCCCGGTACTTGGTGCCAGCTGGGGCCTGCACTCACGTACATCATGCACCAGGCCTCGGACAGAGACTCCTAGTTCAGCATCCCAAAAAAATCTAGGGCCATTAAAAGTGAGGGACTGGGTGGAACTAGAAAACTAGAAGGGAATATTGAGGTCCTGCATCTCAGTTGTGGGTGATGGCTGCAAGAGAAACAGCAGCAGAGTGTCCAGTGGTGTAACCTGACAGACCTGCCCTCTTCTCCTCCTGAATGGGAAGGAAACAGATGATTATAACTTGGTTTTGTGGCCACCGTGTCCATACTGTGGCTGGCAGAAAACGGGGGAGCTTAACAGTCTTGTTGGTTGAGAAAGGACCTTTCTGCACTTCTGCTGTGCCAAATCTCTTCTCACTGCTCCTGCTGTGGGCAGCAGGGACAAGTGGGTCCTGCTGTGTGTCCTTCAATGCTCTCCTATCACTTCCACCAGCTGCACAGAGCTGATTGTGTGCAGATGTGCATTTTTAATTCATATTACAGGTCACAACACTTAATCTTGAGTAGCCTCTGTAATGATTAAAGGGGGAAGGAGTGGTTTTCATGGGTGATTCCCATTAGCCATGGTCACAAACTGACAAAACAAGCTAATAAATTTGAAGACAAAACACTTTATGCCTAACACTCGACTGATATTTTGTCCCTTTCCTGGAGACCCCACATTGATCTGCGCTGCAGCAAGTGCCTCCTGCTGGAGGATGCTACTGCAGTGCAGGAAAGCCTCAAGTCCGTGGGTTCCTCCACCACTTCAAGCATCCTCCCTGCCAAGCCTTTCATAAAAACAGCAGCCAGAAGTGATGGTTTTCCTGAACCAGATGTGGTTTGTTTGCTTAGTAAATCTCCACACATCTATTTTTCAAATATTTATTCACTTTCTCCTTGAATCCATGAAACTCTTCTGTAGCTGTCACTTCCTTTGATAGAGTTGCCCAGCTCCACCAGCCCTTGCAGCATGAGACACTCCTTCATTTCACCCACACCCACATTTGGCTTCTGCTAGATCCTTCCAACAGCCCAAAGGTCTTTCATGGTAGGAGGTGGTGAACAGCAGATCTTCTCCATTTTTGAGGAAAACCCATGGCTCTCCAGACCTTTGATACATCTCTAATTCAGCCAAGCGGCTGCAACTGGCATAGTTCCAAATGCAGAAGTGAGCTCAAAGAAGCTGCAGGAGCAAATAGGTGAAGTAAAGTCATCATACACCAAAATGGGAAGAAGTCTAGCCCAGCAGTGCTGGAGCGAGACCTGTGAGCAATGCATTCTACACCAACACAGAGGCTGTTAAGTTTTCCTCAGTCTTTGCCCACAGCATATAGGGGATTCTTGCTGTGCGTTACCCTGCAGTCCTACCAGCCCAGCCAAACTCTCACATCTTCTTTGAATGCCTCTGAGCAACCACCACCTTGAGGAGCGAGAGCCCTCAGCTGAAGAAATCTCCACTTTCCATGTCTCCAGGAGCTGCAGTCAGTCCCACTGGAAGCTTGGAGCAGGGATTCATATACATTGCTCCTTCAGCAGTACCTTTTAAAGGGACTTTTGGCTGCACAGAGGCATCTGGAAGGAGCTTGACAAGTGGTTTCTAAACCTGCCCGTTGCCTTGCTCCCAGCCCAGCCTAAGTGGGGTGAGTGGTGCTACCTGACCGGTTTCTATCAAGCCTGTCTGGTTTGGCTGATGTCTTGCTGCTTGCTGGCAAGACAACTGTATTTTCAGGTTTTACTTGCAGCAGCTTTAATATGGGATGAGCCTGCTGGCTGGTCTGCCTATATGGTTCAGGATACTGAAGGATACCCAGCCTGGCACTGGCAAGGATGTGTGGGTACAACTGTGTACATGCAACAATGTGGTTGTGCACCCAAGGTCTTCTCACCTCTAGCAACCACTTCTTGAGCACTGGGAAGGTCCTGCTCCATAGAGCTGCAGTCTCATATGTGGTGGTCCTGGAAGAGCTCCAGTGGTTTCAGTGACCAGGGCCCTGGATGCCCAACCAAAGGGTGCTCAGTCACCCTTGCTGGGTACAGGCAAGTGGTGGGACTCAGCTGCAGCACAGCTTAACCAAGCTATGGTTCAGGCAATGGACTGACAGCCCAAATAGACTCGCACTCATGCTAGGAAGTCAGAGCTGTGGCCTTAGCTCTACCCAGAGTTATCCTGATCCTGAAAATGCTGCTGTGTGGGTTTAGGTTCAAGCTGGGGTCTGTTCCTGCTGGCTACCATGTGACTGGCACAGTGGCTTGAGATACTTGACATAACCCAGGGAATTTAAGACAAAGCAGGGAATTGGAGGCCGGTTTCCTAACTCCAGGTTTAATATCTTAGCCACCAAACCTGCCTTATGCTGCTAAGTCATGTCCAGGTTAGTTAATGGCAGAGCTAAAGAGCTAGGAATCAAAGCTAGGCATCTTGACTCCTCCTTGTCTCCATTGCTGCTATCCAGGTTCGCTCTTCATAAATAAAGGAATAATCAATGCAGTTACATTTAACTTGAAAGGACACTGCAGCATAAATTCATGATCCTCAACATAACCAATTCCAGGTCAGTAATGAGTGTGTTTCACTGCGCAGGAACCTGCAGCAGGGATTTCAGATAACTCTCGGGCTTGGAAACACAATCATGTTGCTGCTGTCCACCCTGGTAAAAATATTCCATTACTGGAAATTCTTTGAAAATGGTGGCAAAATCCTTTCACCTCCTACCTCCAAAGTCACAAGGGCCCCATAATTCCCACACCGCAGGGTGGTCTGGGCCCATTCCAGGATGAATACGGACAAGTCACTTCATTGTCCCATGATTCATTTTCCCCTTCTCTAAAATGGGGGAATGTTTTGGAGGCTGATGAATATTTTGCAGGACGGGAGATGGGGAGTGGGTTGTGAGTCCTGGCTGAGGACACAACTGTGAAATGCTGTGGTCCTCCCACTGCTCAATGAGTCACACTGGGTTCGGTGACCACGAAGAGGGGAATGTTTCTAATACCCTTCAGGATTGATACTTGACACAAGACTCAAGTGAGGGCCTCAGGAAGTGCTACTTGCAGAACGTGATAAATCGCAGCTTTCGCTGGCTCCCCCCGAGGGAAACACGAAGCTGCTTTGTCCAAGCTTGTTAAATTGTAATATATTACAATTTAACTTGTGTCTGCCAGGAGTTGAAACTTCCCTAAACAAAGAGGCGTGGGAGGTGAGAGGCACTAGGAGCGGACTGACCTTTGGCAGATGGGAGGACAGGGACAAAGCCGAAACCCAAAGGTTGTGCCTCGATGGAATCTCCTTGGGAAAGAGAGTCCCCAGAGGGGTTTTCCCCCCGTGTTATAGTCTCATTCTGGTCTCTCCTTGCTATGGAGCTCTAGCATGGGCAGGGAGGGGAGCGATCTTACCTGCCTATCATCATTTTTCTCCGGGACAGAGTCATAATTTTTCCAGCTCTGTCTTGCCCTGGATGTTGCCAAGAATGGATATCCATGTACTGATGGACCAGATCTTATAACTTTTTTTTTTTTTTTGCACTTGTTCTCTCTTTCTCCTATTCATCTTTCCAGGATTTGTGGGTTTCTGGCTGTGTTCCTGGGTTCCCAAAGAATTTCTCTCTCCCTCCTCTTTCTGCCCCTTCTCAGCCCTTCATAACCCATTATTTCAAGCATTTCCAGAATTAGTCAAAGCTGATTGTGCCTGTGGCCTTCCGAATTACTACTGGGGAGGCGAATCTGTTACGTGGTGCTTGGGGACATGTGTTTATGTGACAGCCATGGAGCCAAGCTTGTCTGGTGTGCATCTGGGATCATTGAGACAGGTTTGGTCCTGGGCGGGTGGCATCCCCCAGCAGCTGGGAGATGTGTGCAGGGAGAAATGTTCATTTTTCCAGCTCTTTCCCCTCCCAAAGCCCATGGCAGGGGCAGATGTCTAGTTGACAGTAAAAGCGCTGCTCCTTGCCTTTCCATGGGTGGTTTCACCACAACGCGGGATCCTGTCTGGGAACCTTTGCTGGTTCTTAGCCAGGCTCTGTCTGGGACTGTCTCTAGGGCCAAAGGTTGCTCGCTGGGGTGGCTCTGCTGGCCATTCTGCAGCTGCCAAGGGGCAGGGATGGCGTTGGGCAAGGTCCAACCAATCTTCTGTGCGTCAGAGAGGGGCAGGGCCTCCAAAGGTCTGTACCCTTTACTCTGCAGGATGTGGCCAAGGGACACTGGATCTGAGCCAGGTAAGTCCAGAGTGTCGTGAGTATTTGGGAGATTTTGGGTGAGCCAGTTTGGCCCTGCCGCTGTGCTGTAGGGATGTCCATACTGCTGAACACCATCTCCAGACAAAGGCTGCTGGGTGCAGTGCCCAGGCTCTCCAGACTGATGGAGATGCTTTCTGATTACATGGTACCAGCGACTGGAGAAGAACCATCAGGCCAAAGCAGCTTTCTAACACAAGCCTTGTCTCAGAGGCTGCTGAGCATTCCATGGATCAGGAGAAAACAAGCTAAGAAAATACTCCGAATGGAAGAATTGAGCAGATAAAGTGCAAGGGGAGAAAACCTGTGACTGCAGGGGCTATTGGGAAATTTAAACACTGCTTCCTTCTGTGCCTGCAAGTGATGGAGACCAGCAGGAAGGGAGAGCCAGAGGCAGCCCAATTTTGACACTTGACACTTGGCAGGCTTCAGGTAACTTGGGGAAAGTGAAGAGCAAAGCTCTTGCAGAAGTCTTGGGTATCCTGCACTCTGCAGGCAAATGAGACACATGGGAGATATTTCTAAGCAAAGTCAAGAAGATAATGACCAGCCTGGGGCAAAGAGTCAGCCTTGTAGTCTGTCAGGAAGGCAAAACCCAAGTCCCAGGATGAAGTGAGACTATATGAGAATCCAAGGCAAAAATCTGGCCTTCATAGTTGTCTCTAGGTGAGCAAAAATTCTCAGTCCTCACTCCAGGTGGACCAGGCCCTCCTAGCCTGGGAGTGACTGTGAACCACTGCAAGGAAGGACACCCACGGAAGAAGGTTCTGCCATTTCTGAGTTAGAGCATTGCAGGACACAATGAGACCTATACAAATGGCCATTAGTTGTGTTTCAGATGTTTTTTCCCAGTGAAAATGAACAGCTGAGAGCATTATAAAGAGGAACAGTTCCTATAAGTCAATTAAAAGTGATAAGAACCAAGATTTTGCATCAGGACATTTACTAGATGGAGAGGGAAGATACTGCAATTATAAAGGAGGGGTTTGAAGACATCCCAGAACAGAGGAACAGCCAGTTCCGTGCAAAGAGGTAGAATAGCCCAGTGGTGACGCAGACAGTACCCGTAGGAAGGGCTAAGCGAGGAGCCAGGTGATGTGTCGATGGACACCCACACAAGGGTGGATGTGTGCAGTGATCACTGCAAGAAAGCAGCTGACAGAACCCTCCACTCACACCCAGACCTGAAAAATTAAGTATGTAGGAGGAATATTTCCACTGCTTTCAAGGGGAAAAATTCTGGGAGGGGTGACTCATGCCAAGTATTTTCACGTTTCATGCATTAGCAGGGCTCTGGCAGGTATGCTTGGAAAAACAAGAGCAATCTCCACATGCAATGAGATCTCCTATAGGATACACTGACCTCATTGCCATTTGGATGGCAGGCAGCTCTTGGAGGTGGCAAAGAAAAAGAAACAGCTTCTAATGGTGTTGGACCAACTGGGTTTTATACAGATGATGTTTTGAGTTGGAAAGAAACTGTAGAGCAACATGATTCATGGGAATGAGCCACCTTTAAAGCAGCCAGAGGTGGTGGGCTAAGGCTAAGTCAAAACTGCAAAGACAATAGAATAAATCTTCCACAATGGAAATAATGTGCCTGAGTGAGAAGCTATTTCAAGAGGCTGTAGCAAGGAGGGATGGGGTATGGCAGCAGCCCTGTCTGAGGAGGGAAAAATACAAAAAGAGCCTTGTGCAGTGAGCACTGTTGGGAACCACATTTCCAGTCTACATGTTTGAAACAGAGGGGGCTAAAGCCAGACCAAGCTTTGGTGACAAAGCTCTTCATTTCCAGCAAGACTGGTGGAATTGCTGAGACATCCATATACTTGGTATTTTTGTCTTGCTACAGTGCTTGCCACATCCTCTCTATCTTGATGGCTGGGACCTCCTTTATCTTTATGGTGGAAATTTCCTCGTGTCCAGTTCAAACTCTTTTGTTCTCCTAACAACAGGGCCAAATGCCTTCATGGGCAATGAGGCAGTGAGACCTCATGAGTACCTGGATATCCTTCTCTGCAACAGTGTAATAGAAAAGCAATGACTTATGCTGGGGTGCCAAAATCCCTGTGGGAAGAGAATATGGCATGAATATTTCCTATCTTCATCTACAGGAAACCAATATTGGTGAAACTTGCTTGACAAACCATCCCCACAAGACTGTAGAAATACCTCCTGCGTCTGCAAATTGACTGCTAACAGGGGAAGATGTAGTGGTTTCAAATCTCCCTCCAAAGCATTTGATAAAAATGCAGAGGAGCAAAGTCCAGAGCTTGAATTAATACTTCTCAATTGGCCAAAATGGGCGTGTCTAGACTCCATCAGGATGCAGACTGTGAGTGACAGAGCTGCTTCTGCAGAGAGGATGGCAAGGAGTCATGGGGTTATTAGCCCAGCACTGGTAGTTGTTTAATAGAGGCTTTTTATAACCAATAGGATCTTGTTCAAAGGTTAGTGATTCATAAGAGAAAAAAATAAGGCCTAAAGGATATATGGGATTACTTCAGCATTGCAAAAGCTCAGATAAAGGCCAAAAGTATTCTAAACTGGCCTCCAGTGAAAATTGAGATAGAGAAAGATGTTGAGGCTTATTCAATATGTCAGAAATAGAGTACATTGAGGAAAAAAAGGCCAGTACCAATGGCACAGGACAAGCTTATCTCCTAGAGCAAATTAGCGCACATTTCTTTGTGCTGTCTAGAAGAAGAAAACAAAAAGATGTCCTTGTTATAGACATTTATTCTCACTTGCCTAAAGCAGCCTTCCCAGATTCATGCAAATGAAACGTGTTTCTGGCCGATGGGGCTCACTTGGCCGAGCAGGGACAGGGCCACACATCAGTGCAACTCTGTTGAAGCCAATTGCAGTGAAAGGTTGAGTGAGAGAACACCATCTCATCTCCATTGCTGTAGCCTCATAAATGGATGCCAAATGAGGAACCAGACTGCAATCTGCAGGTAACATTACAGATTTTTTAGTCCCAGCAAAGCCAATTGCCTTGTGCTGATGTGCGTTATCAGGAGCATGGATGCATGTGAACTTGCTGATGAATGAAAACCAAAATCTCAATCTGATCTCAGTCAGGATTTGCTATTACTGCCCCCAAAACACCTCTACACGGGACAATGGTGTCCATCTGGAGGCTGTTGCAGGGGACAGTCCACATTCGCTTTCTACGGAAGGATAACTCAGAGAAGCAACCAAGCACTTCTGAAAATACAAGAAGAAGAGGAAGCCAGAGCAATGGGGTTTTCTTCTTTGGTTGGGTTTTTGTTTGTTTGGGGTTTTTTTGCAGGGAGATCTGGCAAGAATCACAGCTAGTGGAAGCTGTACTTTGGGTACACTGGGACCCAAAGTGTTCTGGGTGCACTGGAACCAGGTGAGATGGATGGAGCAAATTCAGAGCAGGTGGGATGGATAGAGAAGTCTCAGTGCAGTAGACTAAGTGACACAGGTCTTTCCACCACTCTGGGTCTTGCAATGTGAACAAAAGTGGAAAAGCCTCCCCTGTGCCAACCTGAGGGAAGATGCAAGGTAAAATTTTGAGCTCCACATGGATTCTAGCTGCTGGGTATCTGCACGCGCTGAGCAAGACAGGATGAGGCTGGTTACCTGAAGGCATCCTCGGGCTTTGGCATGTGCCAAGGCAGATCTGCAGGTCCAAGCTGGGCAGCTTAGACCGAGCTGCCTGTGTGCAGCCAGGGAGACTGCACTCAGGCCAGCCAGGGATGTTCTATCCTGCCCGGGATTGCACACACCAGCAAGTTTTAACGTGCTGCTTTTAATTGCTCCAACCCAGGCAGATGGGAGAGCGCCGAGCCCTGCTCCTGCAGATGGAAAAGGTTTTTGGTGAGTGGCAGAGGTGGCTGCTGGCAGCAGGTAGTGCAGGGTAGGACAGTGAGACAGGAAAGCCACCGCTGTGCGAAGCATGAGAAGCTCCAAGGCACAGGGATTTCCTCCTTAGGACCAGGATGATGCTCGAGGGGACCTGCTGCAATCGGGATATGATGAAAGCCCCAGTGAGTGCAATACCATGAGGTTTGTGTAAATATTTTGCTTAGTTTCTCCTTGAATCTAGATAAAGAGGAGATTTTAATCACATTTACTGACAAAATAGCTTTGGAACCTGACTAACTGCTGGAGGAGGATTCCAGGGGTGATTTAATATCAGATGAAAGCAAACAGATAGTAGAGCTGGCTCTCCATGAACAAGTGGGCGAATTGCTGGACCCCAGTGCTATTCAGAGCCCTGTCCAGCACTCCTAAGCCTTCCTCACACCTCTTCCATGCCCTACTTGTACTCCATGTAACAGGTGGGGAAGGACAAGCTCCAAAGTGCTTGTCTTCCATTTATGGCTGTCCTGGTTCCTTGCTCTCCTGCCAGAGGGAAGCAGCGAGACATCCTTGGGTACCTCGTTGACCTTAGACTTAATGACAATTTCTAAATCTCCTGGAAGTCTGAGTTAAAGCCATGGAGGTGACTTTCTCCACAGAGGACTCTTTCTCTACACTTGAGGCCCAGGTCTATTTTAAGAGCCAATCAGTTTGCCTTGGTCTTTCTCTCCATCCCTTTGCATCCACATTCCCTGTGTGGCCTCAGGAAAAAAAAGAGCCTGTTACATTCTTGGAGAGCAGGTCAAGTTATTGGGTAATTTCTTTGAGAAATGTGTTCTTAGTCATTCCAGTAAATGTCAGAAACCCTGTTAGCCCTATTCCCCCCCAAGGGAAAGCAGTCATTGATGGGACATCTCCCAGGGACACCACAAGGTCCTTGCACGCCAGCAGCCAGATGCTGATGTCCTGCCCTCCAAGCCCCAGGCAGATGCAGCTCCTGGTCCAGGTACCAACAGGAGCATTTTGCTGAGCCTGTGAAGGTGGGACCAGTCCTGGAGGGGGTGCTTGAATCATGGCAAGACAGAGTGAGGTGAGGCAGGTTAGAAACAGTCTTGGTGTCTAGGCAAAGCTCAGGAACTCCCAGAGGTGTCCAAGGAACAGGGATCTCCACTGTGTTCCTCATTGGCTTCCAGCAGATATGGGACAGGGGTTCAAGGAGGTGAGTCCTGCCTGGTGAGGGATGCGCTACCATGGGATGCAGCCGCTGGAGCACTGGGGAGTTGCGTTTTCAGCTAATGAGGCAGGAGCAGATGCCAGCACAAGGACAGATTGTCCTTGTGATTCCATTGAGGTGACCCGCTCATGAGTTAGTCACAGGGCATCGCTATTTACGTGTTTTAAATCCCAGGGCAGCACTCACCCTGCTTGCATAGCAGCTTTTCTGCCCACTCTGCCCCCCACCGTCCTCAGCTCCTCAAGATCCTCAGCCTTCACCTTCCCCTTCCAGCAGCTGGGCAGGGATCATCTCACCAACATACTTCCCGCCGCCACCACATCCCCTTCTTCTCCCTTGTCCCACAAAAAGAATGCAGCTTTGCAAAAGCAACGCAAGAACAAAGCAAAAAAAGAGCATTTCTATATTATTTTCCTTTTTTCTGGAATTAATTAAGGAATACGATCTAAACTATAAATACCCTCCGTCACGTATGATTTATGACCTGTTTGTTCTGGATTGGTATGTGCTTAATCTCTAATTGTAAGCCCACCATCTGTTTTTATTGATCTACTTGCCAGGAGAATTATTGCTCTCCTTGGCCTTATATGGGAAAATTAGGTATGTGGCAAGCGAGCCAGCTCCAAGGCTGCTATTACATCAGCCCTTGGAGCTGCTCGGGAGCGCACTTCCCAGCCCTGCTCCCGCCTCACTCTTCTGCAAGTCTCTCTTTATCGTGTGAAACATGAACTTCTGGATATGACAAAGCCCAGTTATTTCCAGCAGCATCTGCCCACCGTGGCCTCCCTCTATATAAATTCTCTTTTAGCCTAAAAAATGGTTTTGCACTTAAGGAAAAGGAGAAGAAACCAGTGTGGTCTTGGTGTTTTTGGCTAGAAATCAGGCTGCTGACGACTCTGTTTGGGTGCTTTTGGTGGTGGGAGTGTCTCCATGAGAAAACAGGCTGATTTGATTCATTAAATTCCCCTGCGGATCTGGCTGTGTTCTTTCTCGGCAGGATGCTGATACCCAGACCCAACTCATGCGCTTTGCACAGCTGCAGTAAGGATTGTAAAGATGTGCTAAGAGTTTGGGCTCCAGCAGAAAGGACGGGATAAAAGCTCTTAAAAACATGTGGAGTCTTAAAGAAAGCCTGTAGATTTGGAGAAGGAGGGATGCAATTTATTTGCTGCAAAGGCAGTTAGGGCACCGCTGTCCCCAGGAGGTGAATCCATCTGATTCTGTCTGGGGACCCGATGGCCCCTCTAGTTGCCAGATCCAGCTGCACTGGCAATGGGAGCTCTGGATAAGGAGTGAGAGTTAGTGCACTCCCTTAGGAGAATGTCTTAGGCTTGAGGATGGATTCAAAGGGAAGAGCTAAGTGGAGATGGAGGTTTCTGGTGGGACCGTGGCTGCTAAAGGGAGATCTTTCTCTTGGAGGTTATTTGTTTCAAAAAGTAGGACGGTTTTGGACTAGGGGTAAGGTGCCAAGTGCTTTGCTGGGGAAACCATGGTAAGGAGTGTGGACCTGGGGAGAAATCCAAGCTCTTTTCCAATCCATTTTTCCCAGCCATCGCTGCTGGCTGCATAAATTCACAAACCAAGCAAGGACCAGCCACTGGATTTCTACTGATGGATGGCTGGCAGACAGCCCAC
>JAUBOD010000155.1:0-10819 GCA_032353885.1 Nothura maculosa
AAAAGCGCGCACAGCAAAAGGCAGCGTGCACGCGGCAAAAGCACAGCCCCAGCTGCAAGAAAAAGCCTACAGCACCCTACAGCACACACAACACACACAGCCCTCTCCAAAACACCACGCTTCCCTCAGAGGCCTGGCACTGCATACCTTCATGAAAGACTAGTCACCAAATTCCTTATCAACCTTCACAGAAAACAGTACCTGCAACAGCACCCTCACATGCAGTGCGCACAACATGAGCAACACCTGTATACTCATTGGTATCGTTACTCCATAAATAAGCACCGCTAGCCCTAGAGAGCAGCCTACAGCTCACGGTCCTCCTAGTCATATGTCATCACCTTTCTTTACCTCTAGCATCTGAGCTGCTCTTTTCTTTCTTTATGGTATTTATTTTAAAGTATTATTTATAAGCTCCATTATCTCATTTCCAAGGATTCTCTTCCCAATTTTCCCAAGTTTAATCTCATCCCATGCTATCTTTCTTGTTGCTTTTTAAAACTTTCTCTTGCCCAAGAACAGCATTTTTTTCGGCTATGCCGGCCTTTGTGTCACCTGTTAACAGACGGTATCGGCCTTTTTTTTTTTTTTTTTTCTTTTTCTCTCTTGTTGCTGTCACAGCAGGGAGAATGATGGAGATTATGACCTACACACCCAAGTACCTGGTCATGTATCCGAGTTCCGCCAAGTCCCTTCTGGATTATTCCTGTTCCTCCTCTCCCACACGCAGAGGCAGCAATGGTTAATATAGTCTGTGGTCAAATCATGCCAGAAAGTTTCCAGGCAACATCTTCAACTTGGGCCCCCAGAAGACAGCATTCTTCCCTTACAGGTGAGGACCCCTTCTACATATTCGATCCTGCTTCCTTTTTTGTGGAATCATGCATGACTATAACTGCCTGTTGTTCTCTTGCATGCAATCTGAATAGGAGGAACTGCCCTTTCTGATCCTGGCTTTATCTTTGGAAGAGTGGGAGTCTTGCCTTCACCATCCACGGATGGCCCTTTGTCCTCCATGACATCATGCCTGTTACATTGGGGTGCTTGGTACAGTGAGATGGAAAAACACATATTGCTCTTGCCACCTCAAGCCTGGACTTTTTTTCCTATTCATCTTGCTATCTTCTGCCTTGTGTCAGTTGCAGGATGGATATCCAAGTCCTTTTTTGGGGGGTGCTTCTTGGTGCCTGCTCGGGTTTTTCAGCTTTCCAAGCTTCTCTCCTCTCTGGATCTCAGATGCTCTGCAGCTTTTCCACCTCTTACAGTTCAGCTACTAGGTTGCCCACACCTTCTGCCTGCTCACATCTCACAGCGTCACCATCTCACCAGGTGCCAAGCTTCAACACTCAACCCAGCCTCGCAGCTGGACGGCTGTATGTTTTCCGGCTCAGTGGGAGTTCCTGCCTCCATTTCGGCTGTTGGATATCCCCCCATCACGGAGTTTTCGCCAGGGCTCTCGCGGGATCGGGCTGCAGCAGCCCCGCCGCCCTCACCACGCCCCGCTGTGTTGCGCGGGGTGACGCGTCGCTTCCCGCTCGCCAGTTCGCGCCGTTGCGCTGGGCGACGCGCCAGGCTCCCGCTCGCTCCCGCTCCCTGAGGGCGGCGCGCGACTCGGGCTGCCCCCACTGCTGGCACCACCCACGCGGCCTGAAGTTTTCTCCTTTTTTTCTGCGCTTTGTTTGGCGGCTTTTCCTGCCCCTTTAGCTGCTCTTAGAAAGGTCCCCTTACCCGAAATGCTACTCCATAGTTCTTTTCTTTACAGTCTGAGATGAAAAAGCGGTTTCTCGGCTTTTTAAACTGCCGCCTTCCTGGCTGGCCCCGCCCACGTAGCGTTAGAGTCACCTGGGGCTGGGGCTCCCTCCCTCTCGCTGCTCCTTACCCTGTGCCTCTCTTAGCAGCCCGGGCCGCCCGTTTAACTCCTTCGGGAAACGTGTCCAACCCACACCCCTTCTCTCAACACACTACCCGTGCAGAAGCTCTCGTGCAACACACCCACACAACCTCCACACGAAACTCGACCCGCAAAACACCCTCACAAGTCCTTCCCACAGCACCAGGAGCTCATGCTCAGCCAGAATCGATGTCTGCTTCAGCATCCAGCATTCCAAGGAGGTCTCTTATCCAAGTACAAGTCAGGCCCAACCCTGCTTAGCTTCTGAGATCGGGTGTTTTCAGGGTGTAACCAACAGCAGCATTTAATATCTGGCCTCTTTACTGCATGTCCTGTACACTCACTCCCCTGTGCCACTGTCCTTATGTAGTCCACTCCTCTTTTCATGTCCTGTGCCACTGCTTTGGCAGAGCTGAAGCAATCTTATCAGACAGCAATAGCCCAACCTGGTTCTACAGTTCTGTTTTGTGCAAGGTGGCTGTCACACGGTGCATGCACCTCACCCTAGTCACAGTCCAATGTAGGGTGACTTTTCCTCAGCACCTTCCTTGCTTCAGAAGGTGTCAAGATGTGCAGCTGCAAGGACACTGCTTCTACTTAGCCTCAGCAAAAGCAAGGTCAAGGCCTGGTGTGATTCTTTGGGGGCCCTTGAGGATGGGGAATGGCACAGAACCCTGTCAGACTATTTGGCGAGAGGTTGATCATCCCCAAGGCTAAGCAGGCGGAGGCCACAGTGTCACGGACTCTGCCCTTGCAGACTGTACAACAGCCGCACGACACAGCTCCTCGCTGGTGGTGCACACTCTGCCCCGTGATGTGCTTGAACCCCAGGTGCGTAAATCCCATCTGCTGCAGCCTTAAGCCGCCTCATGGCAGTATTAATAGACAGCTCAGAAAGAGGGCAAGCTGCTGGCTGGTGGTGACCCCACGGGACCCATGGTGGAGTCACGGTTCTCTGGACACCTTTTGGGTCCCAGGCCGGTGAAACAGGGCGGAGGGGCAGGGGGCGGATGGAAGGAGGATCCATCCTGTGCTGGGATGCCTCCAGTGGCGGCGATGCCGCCGCAGGGCGTGGGGCGCGGGGCGGTCAGGGGAGGGGGAACCTCGGCGGTGCCGCCCCGTCCCGCCGCGCTCCGCCCCGTCCCGCCCGCGCCGCTGCCGGAGCCGCCCCCGGAGCCGCCCCGTCCCGCCGCGCCTCCTCCGAGAGAGGGAATAAAGTTGAGGGCCGGCGGCGGCTCTAGTGGTGCGCGGAGTGAGCGGCGTTGCCGATCATGGCCTCGGAGGAGCTGGCGCAGAAGCTGCAGCGGCGGCTGCTGCTGGAGGAGAGCGGCCCGGCGGCCGAGGGGGAGCCGGGCGCGGAGGAGCCCGCCGCGGAGCCGGCCGAGGAGCGGAGCTGCCTCACGGCCAACGCGGACTCGGAGCTGAGCGCCAAGCTGAGTCGGCGGCAGGACATCAACGAGGGCGCGGCGCGGCCGCGGGCCGCCGCCGTCTTCAATCCCTACACGGAGTTCAAGGAGTTCAGCCGGCGGCAGATCAAGGACATGGAGCGCATGTTCCGCCTGTGAGTGCCGCGGAGGCGGCGCTTTGCCGGGACGGGGGGGCCAAGGTTAATTTTTTGGGGGTGGGGGGGTGTGGAGAAGCGGACTGGGGCTGTGTGCTCGTGTCGCGCGTGGGGCAATGTCCAGAGGAGGCGCCTCCCGCATTTCCTGCCCGCGCCTTGAGTCCCGGGGGGGTTTGTCGGCCCTGGCTGCAGCTCCAGGCTCCTTCTCGGTGACTTTAGCAAGGCGCTTGTCCGCAGGAGCGGGATATCTTCCCTCTGCCGTAGGCTGTCAGGTTTAAGGTCAAACTTCCTGCCTGAAATTGCTGCTTATCAGTTTGCTCTCCTGACTCCATTGGGGTGTGCGCTTGTGTCCCTTGCGGGTAGGGCAGGAAAAAATTCCTGCTCTCTCCTTGAAACCTTCCTGTCTGGAGGTGAGCTGGAACCCGCAGCTTCTCTGAGAGCCTGACAGCTCTGTTCTTCTCCTTCCCTCTTACTCTTTGTGTAGCTGCAAGGTTCTGGATGACCATTGTTGCCTCACGAGCCTCACTAGGAGAGGTGACTGTACTTGGGATTGCAGGTTTGTGTTGGGATCAGGAGTTTCTTGTGTAGGGAAGAGCTACTGAAGCTGTAATTCTGCCCAAATCTGTCTTGGGACACAGAAGAGTTAGAACCTTGGTAGAGTCAGAGTGGGAGCCAAGGACTGACCTGTATATGGAAGTTTCCTGACCCCCTGGGGCTGAGTTTCCCTGATGTGAGGCACTTCTGGGTATGGCACTTCTCTGTGATTAATGTTAAGGCTGTCAGAGGGGCCAAGTTCAGATCTCCACCCTTGAACAATGTGTGGGTAATAGGAAAATTCTTCCAGTCCTGGATGCCCAGCTCCTGTAACCCTCCTTGTGCCAGAGTCCCACGTTCAGGTTAGCTCTCCGTGTATGAGACCTAGGGTAGAAGGGACTTTACGCAGGTGCTCTGATCTTCTCTGTTCACCTCTCAGTCCCTAGTCCAGGCCACTCAGGGTTGTTGGTCTGCCTGCTGCTGACATGCTGCAAGCTGCAGGACGCAAGAACTGCATGAGCATGGCCAGGCCTCTGGTGGCTATGGGAGCTGCTGGGGTGTTTTTTCCCCTTGGCAGCAGGAGCAGGAAGTCTGCAGATCAAGCTAATTATACCCTGACCTAATTAGCTGCCTATTCTGATGATGTGCGGGCACCGCAGTGGCCATGATAACCTCTTGTCCCCAAGTCTTGCAAGCAAACTCACGGGAGTTTGGCAGCTCCTCTCCAGTGCCAGCCTGCCCTGGCCAGCAGCAGTGTGGGGCAGGCCCTTGGAACAGGGGTGAGCGTGGGGCTGTGCTTGGGGCAGCATGCGGGGAGGAAGAGAGGATCCACTGGATTAGCTTAATCTGTCAGTTAGGAGGAAGGGCCTGAGAGAGCCTGGGCCACGCTTGGTGCTGCGTGAGGCCTTGCACAGTGTTGTGGGGAAGGTCTTTGCGTGGTGTGGGAGACACTCGTCTTGCCGTTGTGCCCCTCGAGCAGCATCCTGTAGGGCTGTGCATGTCCTGCCTAGCGCAGAGACCAGCAGAAAAGGGAGAGCTCCTGCTGCCTGTGCGACTGAGGAGCCCCAAGGCTTTGCTGACCGGGTGAAGTCGCTTGTGTCTCCAGCTGCCTGCAGGGCATAATCACTTTCTGAACTCCCTGTGCCATGCCACGCTGAGAGGGGGTAAATTGCTACTTAGGATTTTGAAATATTTAAGGTGACATTATTACTGCTTCAGCACTATTACTCTGCTTCACTTCAAAGCCTCTTCTGGGCTATTGCAGTGTGCAGGGATTGCAAGCCAGATGTGCTGTCACCCCCCCCATGTGCAGCATTAGCTCAGAGGTGCAAATGTGTGTGTGGGGCAGGTTCTTCCACCCTTTCTCAAGAAGCCTTTCTCAAGAAGGATGGACACCTACAAAGGGCTCTGATCCTCCAGAACCAAGTTCAAAGGGATTTCTCATTCAACTATGCATATTGTCTTTTTCTTGGTGTTTTTCAGGTTGTTGAGGAGGGGGTTGCCAACTCAACACTGGTAATGCAGTTCTTAGCATTTTCCTCTTCCTCCTTTCCTTCTTGTTCCTCCTTTTTCTTCCAACACAAAACCACCCCCGCACCTCCATGTGCACCGTGTTGCACCACTGTTGGTCCGGGCACCCTGGTCACTGCTCTGATATGGGAAACCTGTTCTTTCTCCCAGGGCAAGTGGCTTGGGGTATTGCTTGGGCAGCACTTGTACACAAAGCACGTCTTGCTCTTGAGCAAGCATCCGCTCCCTCCTGCGACGGCTTTCCTTCCCCGGCACCTCGGGAGCCGTGTGGAAGACGGCCAGCATGGGAATCTGGGTGCATCCTTGTTGCAGCGGATTTTGGCAGGCGCTGGGTGTCTTATCTGCTGCCAGGAATGCTGATGCGGCTGCGCCGTAAACCCTCGTCCCGCTGGCGGTAGCGCTCATAGCAGCACCGGGTGTCTGAGCTTGCCCTGGGGCTCCCACAGTGCCAGCATGAGCAGGAGCCGGCTTAAGGCGGACACGGGGTTCTGGTAGGGTCAAGGGACTCCAGGAGTGACGCTCCAGCCTTGGGCTATGCAAGCGCAGCCTTCGCCGAGCCCCACCGCTCCAGGTGCCTGCAAGCAAACAGGGCAGGGGGATGACGGGGAGTAAGTGACGCTTTCCCAAGGCCTATAAATATGCCTCTCCCTAAATAGTCCGGCTGTGCCGTGGCTGCCGGGTGGATGCACCAAGGTCCTAAAATACTTGGGCTGCTTCAGGAGGCGGGTGGGGGTGGGGAGGCGATGCAGCAACTTGCACGGTGCTGCTGCCGCTCCGCAGGGCTGCCGCTGAGGGCCCGTGTCCTCTTTGTCCCTTCTCCTGTCCCTGACAGAGCCGTGTCTTCCTGCTCTGCAGCAGTTCTTGGTGCCCGCTGTCCTTGGGAGCTCCACCACGGCCCCAAGCCCTTCAGTGGCCCGTCCCGCTGCTGCGTGGGGCTCCTGGCCTTCAGCGCACGCACTGTGCACTATTGTGTGGCCGGTGCCGCGCGCTGCTTTGCCACTGCGGCCTGCTGCTGACAAGACCCAGTTTCTCACAATCCTGGCTTTGTGCTGTCTCCGGCTATGAGGACAGTGCCCTGAAGCTGTGCCCATGGACTTGGCACCCCGCCTGCCTGCTTAACCCTTTTGGTTTCACCCGTGGACTCGGTGCCCTGGGAGCACCTGGATGCACCAGCCGAAAACAAGTAGCAGCTCTGGGAGTCAAAAGAATCCCTGAATAACAAGTGCTTCCTGCCACTATAGCCCTTATTTCAGAGGGGGAAACCTCCCAATTTTTTTCCCCTAACTTAAAGCAAAGGGATAAGTCAAGACAGGACTGATTTCATGTATTGTTTTGGTGAGGCCTTGAAAATGCAGCTCAGTGCTGGGTGTGGTGAAGGTGCTAAAGTACAGCTCAAAATTAACTGGCTGCTTTATGTGGTGCTAAACCTTGTGCCCTTCTTTGCTTTGACTTGTGAGGTCTATGACCTGTTTTCTGCTCCTGTAGAGGGATCTGTGCTCCACTAGTTTTTTCCAAACTTTTTTGCACTTGATGGATTTGTGTACTCGCTGAGAGCTTGAGAAGGAGCTTTTTTCCCTGTCATTCAGGGTCACTTGGGCCTATGAAGCCAAGTCCAAAAGCTGGTTTTAGAGGTGATAGGACTCTCTGGAAACACACTGATGAGGCTGATTGCAGCCCTACCTTCTAGAGAAGGGAAGTGCTGGGATGTCCTGCCCACAATAGCAGGCAGTTTGGGCACACCACCGCATTTGTGCCCTTCTCTGTTGCATTTTGCTGTGTGGCCATGAGCTTTGCCAGCTGGAAAGTGCTCTCTTCCAGGGGAGCCACAATTGTGGCTGCTTTGGTCTAGGATGGCCACAGCTGTTGCTTTCCTCGGAGGAGAGCTAGTAGTGAATGAAGGATGATAGTGGAAAGTATCTGACTGCCTCCTGATGGAGACGGAAGGCTGTGCCAGGAGCTGCCTTTCCCACGTTGGAGGTTGGAGCCCCACAGCTCCTGGCTGCCCCTTTGCTCTGCTCTGCTTGGAGTGGTGCTCCGAGCCTCTTTGCTCCCTGCCCCATTGACAGGACTGCTGCCAGGAAGGAACTGCCCCTCCTGCAGCCTTGTCTGCTCCAGCAAGAGCCTTTTGCTCTTCCTTTGCCTCCCCCAGCCCGACCTTTGCTTGTTCAGCAAAGGATGGTTCTCCTTTCCTCCCCCTCCTGCTCAGCTTTGCAGACACCACTGCGGCTCGCTGCCTGCTGCCTCCTGCAGCCACGTGTGGGTGATCCAGTGGGAAAGTTTCTTGCAGTCCTTCCTGTTCTCGTAGGAACGTGTTCCCGTTCCAGGCCATCTCCCTTCTCTAGGTGGGAGCAGAAAACTCCTTGAGCACACTGCTCTCCTCTGTGCCTGCCTTTCTGCTCTGCCTGGGGCATAAGCAGCTGCACTGAGGCAAAGCACTTGTGTGGCATAAAAGCCTTTCAGAGAGGAAACATCTTAACAGCTGGACAAGCTGTACTGCGCTTGCAAACAACGATATCCCTTCTCTGCTGGGAGATCCCTGCTGGGCTGAGCTCCTCTATGTGAGCATGAGGGACGAGGCAGTAGCTGGCCCTGGGATGCCTATGTCCTTCTGATGTGAGAATCACAGAATCTATAAGGTTGGAAGGGACCTCTAGAGATCATCTGGTCCAACCCTCCCGTTCCAGCAGGGACACCTAGAGCAGGTGGCACAGGGCGGCATCCAGGCGGGTTTTGAAGACCTCCAGAGAAGGAGACTCCACAACCTCCCTGGGCAGCCTGTTCCAGGGCTCTGTCACAAAGGTGAGGTGAAGTGTATGGGAAGCAGCCATGCAAATGGGGGCAGTAGAAACTTTACCACAAGGACTGGAGTTCCCTTATCATCCCTCTGCGTGAAGACCTGGCCTTGACAACTTCCCTCTAGAGTGAGGTGGCTGTGAAGGTCACCTGCAACTTCCCTTAATCTATTTCAGTACCTGGTTCCCGCAGCATCCCCTCTTTGGAGCCTTGAGCCACCCCAAGACTTATCTTTAGTTTCCAGTTCCTCTTCTGAGAAGACACCTGCATTGCTCTGGATGGGGTGTGCTGAGGGCTGAAACCTTTCACTTTGCACCCCCACAGGTACGACTCTGGACGGGATGGGTACATTGACCTCATGGAGCTGAAGCTGATGATGGAGAAGCTGGGAGCCCCACAGACCCACCTGGGCCTGAAGAACATGATCAAAGAAGTGGATGAAGACTTCGATGGGAAGCTCAGCTTCCGTGAGGTAAGGGTGGCCCTGGGAGCAAGTGTGGACATGGCTGAGAACCTACATGGGCAGAAGGTGAGAAGCTGGGGAGCACCAGTGGTGGGGCACACCATTTAGAGCCCCAGTGTGGAACACTATGTCTGTTTCCATGTGGCAGTGATGGTACCAGACATGGAAGCTTTAGAAAGGTGCAAGGAGGCTTCAGCTCGGTGATGCTGCAGTTGAGCACACAATGCTGGATCAGTGGTGTGCACAGCTAACCTGTCTGTCCCCTGCTGTTGGGGCATCAGTCATGCACACGGGCAGCTGAGAGCGGCATGGACAGGCCAGGAATTGCTGCTGTGTAAAGGGAGAGAGGAAATCTCAGCAGGAACCAGTGCAGTTGAGTGTAGCCAGCCTTTATCTCAGCAGCACAAGGGAGCCCAGATACCACAGCACCCCGTTGCATCATCTTCTGCTCTGCTTGCATTGTCCTTGAATGAGTGATGTGCAAGATGTGGTGGCACCTTTCTAAATTAATAGTCCCTTAGTGCAGGGGAAAGAACTGCTTATATCCTGTGGCTTTGATGGTTTCACTGCTCCTTCCTGCTGTGGAAGGCTTCTGAGAGGAGCCCTGAGCAGCTGGGCTGTCACCTTTCTGAAGGGGCTGTGCTCTCGCCATGCCCTTGCAGAGAGGCTTTGTGCACGGCGCTGCACGACACCAAGGTCAGCTGGCACGGTTGGCTGCGTGGACGAGGAACCTGCTCTGCAAGCAGGCACAGAGAGAGCTAAAAGGCTGTGGGGCCAGGCAGGGTCATGGGCTCCAGTCCTGTCATAAAGCCAGCAGTCCAAGACAAAAACACAAAGACTCAGGTTTATGGGGCCAGGGTATGGAGAGAGAAATCGGAGAGGTGAGTTTGTGCCAGCAAAGCTCTAAGGCAGCAACTGCCACAAGTGGGGAAGGCTACGTGCCTACTCTGAGGTGCTCCGGCATCAAAAACATCCTGCTCGGGGCAGCAAAGCATCCTGCGGAGCAGGACGAGCGCCGTGTCCTTGGCCATGGGTCCGGCTGTGGGAGGTGGACACGGGAGGCAGCCGGCACCTCCGGGCAGCCCTGCGCCTCAATGCACATGCCGAGGGGGCAGTTCCAGTCTCCGAGCACTGCTGCAGATGCTCCCCACAGCCTCTGTCCCCTGAGGCTCTGGAAGATGCCGCTGCGTCCCAGCAGTGATGCGCGTGTGGGGCTGAACCTCCTCCCCTGCCCCCATGTGTTTGGGTGTGTGGGCTCTGTTGGTTGGCAGGGCTCGGGGTGCTGCCACCCCTCACCATGCAGCACCAGGCAGCTGGGGCTGCTGCAGCACCCGGCCAAACACACAGCAACGCTCGAGCAAACAAGCTTGGACGTGGCTTGGAATGAGGCAACGTTGCTGGCAGAGCTCTGGGAACAAGTTACACTCGGAGCACAGCATCTGGGCACGCACCCAAGCTTCCCGTGGCAGAGAGGAGCAGGATGATTCCTGCCTTGCTCCAGATGTGCCAAGTCTGACCCTGCTGGCCAGGAGTAGCAGCTTCCTAGCGGATATAGAGGGCTGAACTCACCAGCACAGCCCTGTTCTGCTCACCATCTCATCAGTGGTGACCAGCAGGCATGGGGAGGCTGACCTGGAGCACTGGGACAACAGGAGAACCCCTGGTTAAAAGGAGTATTTGAGCTTGCAGGGTGTAGCTGGAGCACTAGAGGCCTCCTCCCTGCCTCTCTAGGGATAATAAGCCCTGGCTATCTGCTGGGAGATAGGTTTCTAGGCTGGGCCACAGAAGCACTGGGATTGATTTCACTTGCAACAAGTAGCCTTTTGTTGCTGCTTTGAATGGAGCTGGTCCTCCCTCTGCGCATAAGCTGGAAACCAGCCTTGTGTTGGGCTGACTTACTGGTGGCCCCTCAGGAGAGCAGCGGCTGCTGCTGATGTTTGAGTCCCTGAAGACATGGTCAGTCACCTGCACTAGATGCTGAGTAAAACAGTTCAGCCTTAAGGATGGGGTACAGTGCGGGGGGGGGGGGCGGGGGGGGGAGGAGAAT
>JAUBOD010000155.1:20019-33412 GCA_032353885.1 Nothura maculosa
GGGCGGGCAGGTGCCCCCGAGCGCGCCCGGCCCTGTCAGCGCGCACGGGCCGCGGAGGAGGGAGCCGCTCCTCCCGCTCCGCCCTCGGGAGAGCGGCCGGGAGCGGCAGCGCTCGGCCAGGGAGGCCCTGGCAGCCCCGAGGGCCGCATCGATCCGCGCTTGGGATCGATCCAAGGCGAGGAGTTCCAGTGTCAACAAAGCAGCTTCCCCGCTCCGGGCAACCGGGCTGGGAAGTGGGGCAAGTTGTGGGCCAGGAGCGGACGTTGCCAAGTGACGCTCATGGAATAAAAACATGGATCTTTGCACAGCCGTTGTCAGGCCCTGTCCTCCATGTGCTCTTGTAACCTCTTAGGTTAATTCCCATATACCTGTTTCCTTGGGGTGGGGGACAAACTTCCCAATTTTGCTGCTTTTTTCTAACTTCTTGCTGCTCATTCTATTTTCCTGCTTCAGGAGCTGACTTGGGAAAGTTACTGGAAAGTACGTGGCTTTTTTTCCCCCCATAGTTCTTCCTTTTAAGCTACTTCCCAATAAACACCAGTTCAGTTGCTACTTTTGGACCAGGATATTTGCTAGATGTGCAGAGTGATAATGTGGAGCCTTTGTAAACAAAGTGTGTCACCCTAGCCCATAAGGGGAGCTTAAGTCCTGGTATTTTGAGCTCTGTTTTTGGGCAGTGGTCGTATAAGATTTACCTTACGTGTCACTGAAGTGTTGCTGTTATTGGCCTTTAGTTTTCTGGGCTTTCTTTGACCTGTTAGCTGATGCAGAGCTAAAAAAATGTGTGTCCTGGTCGATCCTGTTGGTGTAAACAGAAAAGCTGGGGGTTTGTTGCCCTGTTTGCACCATTTCCACCTCCTGGCTCTGATACTCGTAAGTCCTGGGAGTTAATTAGTGTCCAAATTCACACGTGTCAGTGTTAATTCCTTACTGATTGTGCGATGGAAAACAAATGCTCTGTATAATAGGCACCTATATTAAAAAGAAGGCTGGTCTGCAGAAGTTGTGTTGTCAGCCGTCCCCTTTGGTAAGACCTACTCATGTTGAGGCTTTCTAACAACCGTTTAAATACCTAGCAGTATTTTCTGTGAATGGAGGTTTTCTTGATGATTTCAGGGCCTGCTTGAGCTCTCCCCAAGCCTGTGTTCAAAAACATGTATGTGACAAAGTTCATCGTTGCATTTCTAGGGCTTTTTCTGATCATTTATCGACTCCTTGCTTTAAAGCAAGAGTGCAGAAGTGCAGAATAGTCATGTCGTGGTAGTAACTTATTCTTAAGGCTTCCTACAGAAACCCTGACACAACAGAAACGTCTCAGACTCCTGTAGACTCCATTACCCATCTTCTTATTAAGAGGACTTGAAAGTATCCTCAGATACCTAGTGGGTTTTTTTGCCTTCCAAAAACAAACAGCGAGATTTTTATGTTGACAGAAGTGAAAAAGCTGCTTATATAGAAATGACTGCAGGTCTTACTGCGGTGGTGGGATTTTTTCCCTTCCCTAATAAATTCATTTCTTGATTGATTTGAGGATTTAAGTGTCAAAAGGTTGTTAAAAAGGGTCTGCAAGGAAGCTTTTTTAAGGCATTTGGAATAAGCACCAGTGCTTCTCTTCTGCTCTTCTTGCCATCTCCTCAGTTCAGTGCTCTGTTGAAAGGCTTTGTAGTTATCTGACTATACAAAGGGAAAACAGTTACTAAAATAATTTCAGAATCATCTATGAAAATGAGATGGATACAGACCATGGTCTTTTCCCTTATTCACTGTTATTTAAAGCAGTTCATTCCTCTGGTTCTTTTTTTTTTGTTTGTTTGAAATATCAAAAATACAGAAATTTATTCTTCCTTCGTGGCCCTTTAAAAAGGATAAAGCTAAATATTCCTACACTCTGGTTTGAAAATTCCTTTTCTTGGTGTTTTTATCTATGCGTTTGTCTTTTTTGTAGTGCTCCTGCCCAAAGATGAGTGGAGATAAACTACATTTAATTTACAAATGGAGCTAAGCAGAGGAAAGGTATTGAGGAATGCAGTTTCAGATCATAAACATCAAAGCACAAGCCTGATGTATTTTCTCCTTCCTTCGTAGCTTGCTGGGGATCTGTTGACTGTTTTGATAAGGAGAAATCCATCTCCTTGTTAGTGAAAAAGCATTTGTGTTGAAAGAAGTCTCCTTTGTATGGCATTCTCATTAGTTTATTTTAATGAACTGAGTGACAGCTGAAGACTTAGGTGTGTGACATGTTGCCAAGGGGCTGATACTATGTGTTTTCACCGGAGTTAAGTCAGTTCCTAGGCTGGCTTAGCCTCTCTTTCCTTCTTTGCAATCAAGTATCAAGCTCTTTGGCTGCAGAAATGGCCTGACTTGAAATTCCTCAGACCTCAGCACTGTCAGCGAGTTTGCTCGAGGTGCCATTAAGTCATGGAGGGAACTAATAAGAATGAGGTGTTTTTAAATGGCAAGGTTATGCCATGTGGGCCCTCCTGTGGTTGCCTGTACTGTATATGTGTATATTTATGTGCATATATGTGTGTGGATGTATACATGCACGTGCAACCATGTAGTTTGTCGTAGTAACATGGATTTTTCTCGTTTTCAGTCAGATGCTAAAAGACAATTTCTTTGCATTGCTCTGTTAGTGATGGAGCTTGCCACAGTGTGTTGAGTATGAAATGTATCCAGGTCTCTGTAGCAGAGAGAGGGCTCTGAATATGAAACCCAAGGATGTATTTTCATTTTCAGGAATAATCTTTTTTTGAAGTAATATATGTATAGAGTGTATATGTGACATGGAAGTTGGTTATCTAGATCTTGGAGGAGTATGGAGAAAAGCAGATGGGGTATCAGGAAGCTAGTGGTGCTCAGTGAGACATTTTACTGGACAATTAGAAAATGCATCAAAATGCCACTGTTTTGATGGTTCCTTTTGAATCACTTGATACCCTTTGATTTCCTCAGCTCATTAGTAATAGTTGTGGGTTTGCTGTCTTTTGGGCTGTATGTTTTCAAGTATCCAGGCCAACAAGAAAGAGGGATATTTCCTGCTCTCAGCAGTGGTTTTTGTGTATTTCTCTTGTCACTGTAAACAGGTAAGCTGGCCTACATATAACAGGTCACAAGAATAACTAATCGAAAGACTATTTTTGAATGTTAAGCAGGTGTTATTAAAGCAAAAATAAGCCCAAGACATTTCAGCTTACAGATTAATGTTTAATTGTATGTTGACTCCTTTTCATTCAACAGGAAAATAATTATTTCAATTTGTGATCACAGTGAAGATCTTTTTTTTTTTTCTTCCTGTTGACGACAAATTGAAAGACCTTTGATACTGATCGTGTTTTATGATGAAAATACTAGCTTGTGAGACAGGAATCTCCTGATGCTGAAAATCTGCCTGTATAGGTTAGATTGGATGAAAGTCGGTTTGTACCCCATATATGGTAATATGCCTCTTGTGATGAGAAGAAATAGGAGGGAAAAGTGTGCTTTCCGTTATGAATGGGTAGCTGAAATGATGTATGTTCAAATTTCTAGTCTAAGTCTAACGTGGCAAGAAGCTTTTGGGTGAAGGATGCACATAAACTGTGATTTGTGAGCTCTGTGTGGTAGAATTAGAATTATTTAGATTGCGAGAGATCCTGGTCACCTGCTCCAAGCTCCTACTCAAAGCGCGGCTAACTACAGTGTTAAATCCTTAATAGGGCATAGGAGAGTGAGGCTGATCATGGAAACAGCATATGGCAAGGAATTATAATTATAAGCAACTAGTAACTTCATTTAAGAGATCAGGGACCAGATTCTGCTACCATTAAAACCAGTTGAAGCTTTTGCCTAAGGCTCATTTAGTGCTGACTCGTCAATATGTGATTTTGCTGTATTCTGCTATAGTGGGTTTAGAAATAGCAAGGTGACTAAGAGTAACATTGCAGTTTACAAAAACATGGGTCTTCTGTCAGCTTGTAAGATGTGAGCGTCCCACAACGTTGACACAAAGGGAAAGTGCTACTAAACTATTAAAAAGTGGTGTTACAATTTGTGTATAGTAGTAAGTTAAGGTCTAACTTTGCAGCTGATTAATGTAAGCAATTGGATGCACATAGCAGTTTTCTCTCAACTTTTTAATAAGACCCTCTTTCTTACTATTAAATGTTTGGGGGTTTGTTTGTGTATGTTTTGAAGTACAGAACCTCTCAGAGCTATATGCATGGGGACACTTAAAGAGCACAGAGAGAATTTCTCTAAGAAGCCACTTACAGAAATTGTATTAGAAACAAACCCAGAAAATCCCAGCTGTGTTAATTTAGTGCCTTTTCCCAGTAATTCCAGTGTGAAGCTAACAGAATTTGGGGCAAGATTTGGCATGAGGAGGCAGTGGCAGAGCCCAGGATAGGATCTGCTTGGAGCTTAGTTCTTGTTCTCAGCCTTTGGCTGAAGGACTTGTATGAAGGTGAAGGTGGTGCTGCTCATCCAGTAGGAAACAGGGAGAAGTGGGCAAGTCGTCTTGTGCTCGAGGGAAGCAAAGCCTGAATAATTCACACCTGACAATTCCCAGTGGTAGGTGGGAATGGAGGGAAATATCTGGACATGGGACATATTGTGTTCCTAGGTGTGTGAGTTTTTCCTGTTGTCTTGTCGCTTCGGTCTGAACCTCTTAAGCTTGTCATTCCGGACCACAGAGTGTTGAAAGACTGGACTGTTTTTGGCAATAAGTAGAGATAGGAAAGTTTTAATAGAAAGCTAAAAATGTAACTGAAATATAGCCTTACATTGTGAAGAAATGCGTGGTTAGGACATTGTCCCTTTAGGAAAAAGCCCTTGATGTGTTGGTTGATAGTGCTAGGAAATTTACCAACTGTATCTAGATAAAGACTTGCAGGCCCAAAGACACAAGTCACTTTGCAGTGTGTAATACCAAGAATAGTGATTTTTAGTTTTGTTTTTCCCCAATTAACGTTTTACTTAAGAGAAAACATACTTAAAAAAAAAAAAAAGCCAGTATTGACCTGAAGCCAGCTTTTTTTTGTTGCTTGTTCCTGAATTTCTTGCTTGAATCCTTTCAGTGACAAACCTGAGTCTTCAGGCCTTTTTATCTGCATAAGCACTTACAGGCCGAGCAAGAGGATACTAAAATATTTCTTAAGGTGCAGTAAATAAAGCTCTGGATTTTAGATTGGTTTGGTTGTTTTCTTCCCCTTCAAAGCTTATCTGTCACATTTTATCAATTGTTTATCACCTGCTTTATCACTCTTAGAGAACAGACCTGGGCCTGCTATACCTGCAGCAATACAATTCACTCTATTTCCTTATTTCTCTATGTAGAGTCAACAGTTGTTGGTGCATCGGATGCTCCTATTCAGCTCATAAATATCAAAAATCTCAGAAATCTCAGTTTATTTTCAGGACTATTTCTTTTTTCCTCCCTCGATATGTTTTCCAGAATAGTCTTGCATTTAGTTTATATCCCCTCGTATTTTCTGTTCATGAGTCTTTGGATTGTGTACTTGGCCTTATTAAATGTGACCTGCTGCACAGGATGCGTAATTGAATAATTCATAATGACTTTGTTAATGATGTAGCATTTCCATTAGGCACCATTGCCATTCTTGTCATCTCCAGAAGTAATGTGAAATGCTGATGTAGATTCCATAGAAACAGAGGATACCTTCTCACCTTTGCATTTTCTATACGTTTTGAGGATATTTTCCTTCTGGCTGCTGTAGGTTCCTTTCAGGAATGGGTTAAGAGGCTTTTCCAAAGTCATTTTTGGCATTCTCGTTTTTAATTGGAATTTCCTGCAGAAGTTGCAGTTTCACCTGCTCACTAGAGCAATGAAATATCCAGTCTCACAAAAGTGACATTTGATTAGATGACTTCTTGTCCATCCATGTTGATTGGCCTTAATTATATCTATGTCCTTTAATTGGTGTTGTGTTTTTCAGCCAGGAGTTACTATTGAATAGATGAGTATTATAATGCCCTGAGTCATCCTGGCTGCCACTGTGCCAACACTTGAAAAGGTGGTTTCTTAGACTTCTAGAACTTCCCTAATATACAAAAAATTACAGAAAATCAGCATTAATGATTCAGCCAATTTATTGCAATGTGTTTTTAACACAGTTACTAGCTCTGGCAGTCACCCATGGAACATAAAATGTTGTCGTCTCCATGTGATGTTGCTGTTGTGTAGTTGAGTGCTCTTGTTCAATTCCCGTTCCAGGTTTATTTAAGGAAAACTCCATTCCTTGCTCTTCAATGTGCTCGTGGTAATTTTCCATTGTATTCTCTGTTTCTCAAAAATTTTCTGCCAATTTCTAGTTTAAAAGGGCTGTTGGAAACCTACAGTAGCAAGAGAGCTCCCTGGAAAGGGAAGGAAGTGACACTGCTCATCCATAAACATCTCGGATCAAACACGCTGTTCTGATAGAAAATGGCTCTGTAAAAGAGGGATCCATAGTATATTTTCCAAGGTTTGTCTCCTAAATTAATTAAGAAAAAAATTTTAAGTGTAGCAGTCCTAAAGCTATAAATCAAACACACACAATCAAAAACCTGGTTAATTGCTTTTTTTTCTTTCTCATCAGTAGGAAAGAATAGATACAAACCTTGTTTAGACCTAGCTTGAGGTTCTCCAAATTTGTTACACTCTTCCTTGCACCTCTCTTCACGAGGAGTAGAGCAGAGTTTTGGTGGCCTGTGCAATCCTGTGCTACACATAGAAATAGTTCTGCAATGGAGACGTAACAACTAGTATTGTCTGAAATGCCCAGCTCTTTTGCCAGTGAATAAAGGATGATTTTGTAAATGACAGTTTTGTTTAAATCCTGACACTGTGCAAAGTCTGAACAACCTGTCAGTGTGGAGCTTTTAGTTTTCTAAAAAGTTTTTGTCTAGGTTGTTGTAGATTTTGAAAGGGCAGAACTTGTTGAAACGTGCTGTGGCAAGTAACATTTTAAGAGGCCTTTTACAAGATTTTTTTCATTTGAAACTTTGGAAATCATTTAAACATAGGTTTAGCTGGCAGAATCATGTGTCAAGCTGTGTATGAGACATGTTTTGGTGGGGTTTAGTGGAGTTATCAGGTCCTAGGTAGCCAGACTTAAAACCTAATCTTAAAAACTGTAAGTTAGCTAACATAAACTTTGTACCTGAAGCAAATCAATGAAGGGAGTGTTGCTGATAGCAACCTCTGTACCTCCAGTGTTACCTGTTAATTTGGAGTGAAAGCCACTTAAAGGCTTAATTCAATTGGATTACGTGGTGTGCTCAGAGGATGGACTTCTAACTTGCAATGTACTAAGCTGCTGAGAAAATAGTAGGAATGTTATTTCCCCGTGTCGCTCCGCAGCTTGGCAATGGGCTGATGGGATTCCTGGGAACTGGAGCTGCAGTGCTAGCCTTTGAGAATGGGCCCTAGATTCCGGTGTAGGAAGCAATTCCAGTGTGAATTTCTTTTATGGAATTGCATGTAGGGTTGCACCAACATCTTGATCCAGGAACTGACCTGACTTGAAGGAAATTTTGGAGGAGGGAGGAGGAGAGGGAAGTGCTCAAGCAGTGCTTTTGCTCAAGCACAAGTTCACATTGGATATCAACAAAGTATGACCTCAGTTTCTTGGTTCAACTCGGACCTCTACCCATGTGCAGTTGTACAGATCACTTGGACAAAAGCTGTTATTTTGTAGAAAATGTTTACAAAAACCTAGCAGTTCAGAAGGGAACTCTTCTTCCATGGTCTAACTTGATCACAATAATGAGATAGCAAATTACATACAGAATAATCTATCCTTGATGAACATGAAGGCAACAGCATAGATTAAAAAAGGCAATATTAGCAATTTAAGACCTAAATTAAATATTAATTATTAAGTTAGCTAGATGCCAGAAATCTGATAGCTTCATACACTTGGCTGGGCCAAAAGATGGGAGAGGGAGTGGATGATCAGGTCATAGGTGTCTCAGTTCCTCCTCCTTTTCCTTGCTCCACCTGCTACTTTGCTCTTGCAGCGC
The DNA here is from genome assembly GCA_032353885.1 of Nothura maculosa. Lineage (NCBI taxonomy): Eukaryota > Metazoa > Chordata > Aves > Tinamiformes > Tinamidae > Nothura > Nothura maculosa. The sequence continues at coordinate 28,024 of JAUBOD010000155.1, forward strand.
CAGCATCCGCGTCTGTCCCAACTCGCCTTTCCGGTTAGTGCAGCTTCTCCTTGAGCCACTGGCTCTTCAGGTAGCTGCTCTCTCATGTTCCTCTCTGCCTTGGTTTTGGATTCTGCCAAGAAGTGGCCATACAAGTGGCCATCAGTTTTGTTTTCCCTGCCTTGTCTGCTTTGACGTGGCTGATGGCCTTTCTTTGAGCACTGACTGTCTCTGCTGTGTGGAGTCTTTCTTGGGGCACTTGCATCCTCCAAATTCAAAAGTGTTTCCTTGAAGGTCTCTCCTTCATCCCTGCTTTGCCTGTAGTTTCTGTCTTCAATGTGTGTCTTGTTTCTGGGTAGTATTGGTTGTCAGGGTAAGTTCATGTGTTACTTGTACTACTTTCTGCAAATCTCTCAGCTGCAATCACAGGTATCTACTCACAGGTATCTAGCCTTCAACTCCAATTCTTGGAGTCCTAACAACCTCCAGGGAGACTGTGCATCCTGCTTGAACATGGCAGAGAAGGAGCCGGAGAAGGGATTCCAAGGCCAAGTATCAGGGGGAAGAGGAAACAAGGAAAGCTCTTCTGCAGCATGAGGGGATAAGATTGACCAAGTCTTGGTGGAGATGCACCTGAGTGTGATAAAGATGAAACGATATCCTCGGTTATTAGCCCTGGGAAACTAACTGCATATTTTCATTTTGATCTTGGTGGATGACTTTCTGGTGCATGTAATGGGGATAAAACATTTCATAAGACATTGTACAGGGTTATTGTGAAAAGAAAATTATTATGGCCTGTGAATAAACTATATCGAGAGCAGGAAAAATAACTGCAAATATTTATCACAGATATTAGACTTGTAGTAACAATATGAGCCAAATTTTGGCTATTAGGTTTAAGTTGTTGCGAGCTTAACAACTGTAATCTCCATGCTCTAAAGATAGCTTCTAAATTGGGCTGTTGATATCTTACTTTCTTTTAATATAGCTATTTGGGTGATGGAGTTGGTTCTTACGCATCTCTTCTTTGTCTGCTCTTGTCCTTTTTGCTTAGAAACTCATGTCCTCTTCACTTTTATCTCCCCATTTTTGCTCATTCTTTTTTCTGTCTTCCTTCCATGCAAAGTAGAGACAACCTTATTTGGGTAAATAAAAGTATGGAGTTTTGATGCAGCAAAATTCATAAAGACCAGCTGTATTTATGGCTTCTTGTTATCTTTGGTCTTTGGCTATTATGTATTTGACTTTGTAAATATTTAATTCTCCACAGATTGAGTTTCTGCTGTTGCTGTTAGGAAGGAGGAGCTGCATTTTCCAAACGTAAATGCTCCTTCTGCAAAACTGGCTGGAATTGCATTTAGCTGGGAACAGGGAAAGCTTCCCAGCCTTTGCTTCCCTGTTCCTTGATCTCGTCAGCCCTTGCCCGTATGTTCCTGATCCATTGGAGCTTGCCTTGACCTCGGGTAGTGCCTGCAGGAATTTGGGTGATAGGAATGACGGTGCCTGAAGCCTGAAACGGCTCTTGATGTGTGGTCAAGCTAAGGATGAAAAAACTGCTGGGTATCTCCTGCAGCCTGAGGAGGACTTTATTGCACTGGATATACTCAATTTTAGCAGACTTATTTTTCTATAGCCAATAGTGGGAATTTCTGGAATACTTTGCCACTTGACTGGCAAATCTTTCTTGCTCTATTCTAGTGTTTTTATCCTCTTGTAGTTGTCAGAAAGCCACTGTGCTGTTAATGAAGCATTACTGTTCTCACAGGGGAGGATTATGCCTCCCATCCCCCTGTGTGCTTGTCTGGTTGTCACCGATGTGATGAGACTCCTTGGACAAGTTGTTTCTTCAGACACCCCAAGCCAGCATCCTGTTGGAGCTATTAAGAGTGATTTGGGCAAGAGATCTTGATAACTATGGCCTGTGCTTATAAGGTAGCGTGTGTTAGAGAGCTGAAATGAGTTCCTTAAAAGATCAAACTTAGTCAATTTTATTTTATTTGCATGACCAGGTGTCTTTTGAATCGTGAAGAAAATGGAAGGACTGTGTTAATCCAGTTGTTTTCATAGTAACCGTTTGTGTGTTTCAGGTTCACGCTTTTTAGAAAAGAGGAATAGAACAAGAAGAAATGGCAGCAGAAACTCAGACACTTAACTTTGGGCCTGAATGGTGAGTTGTTTTGCTTTGTGAAGTTTTGGAACAATGTCATAAATTTTTGTGAACTTGTGTGTTTCTGTGCTTGAGGACTGAATCGATGATAAGACCGAATGGGCTATAATAGATTTTTGTTCCTTACTGCTGCTTCTCAGTCCCTGACCTGTGACTGAAAGCAATATTCATATAATAAAGTTTTTCCCTATTTCTGTCAGTGTTTCAAACACTGGAATGTATTTATGGAATATATTGGAAGTGTAAAAGCACTCTTTTAGTGGCACTGCATGACAATGCATCCCCTTGCATCCGTTCCTGGAAAGCCCTCCAGCTTTGTGCATTGCCCTGGTTCTGCTCAAATGGAGAAGGACGATTATTCAGCATCTTCTCCAATTTCTTGGTAACTTTGAGATTACACACAGGGTGTTGTAGCTGCAGTGGTTTCTAGAGAGAAATGTGACCCTTAGAAGTGTAAAAGGGAGTGTGGAGTGGTTGTAAGAAATCTAATTGCTATGTCACATGTGGTAAGACTGTTACTAGAATAATGTCTTGACTTTTGCTGACACATTTTTTGTTACATCTTAAGAATTGGTGCATATTCAGAAAAGAAATGAAGTGTGACTTGTGGCCTAAAAGATAAGAGAGCTCAGTCTGCTTTGCTGGTTTGACAGGAAGTTAAAGAATGTCTTTATCACTATCTATAAATACACCCACCAGGCAGATATCTGAGGTTTGAGGGCTTTCCAGTGCAGGCAGGCATGACTAGATCCATTGATGGATGGAAGCCAAAGTTAGGGTAAAAAAGAAAAGTGGACAGTAACTCAAAAAAAAAAAAAAAAAAAAAGTATTCTAATATTCACAGTGATTCCTCTGGGTTTCAGGACCCCCAGATCTGTCTGTATCCCAGAATGGTTGAGGTTGGAAGGCACCTCTAGGGATCATCCAGGCCAACCCCCTCCTGCCCCAGCAGGGACACCCAGAGGCCAGGGCACCTGGTGGCATCCAGGTGGGTTGGGAAGACCTCCAGAGAAGGAGCCTCCCCATCCTCCTGGGCAGCCTGTTCCAGGGCTCTGTCACCCCCACAATGGAGAAGTTCTTCCTCACATGGAGATGGAATCTCCTGTGGTTCAACTTGCACCCAGTTACCCCTTGTCCTACCACTGGCCACTACCCAAAGAGCTTGGCCCCATCCTCCCCATATTCGCCTTCAGGTATTTATACTTACTGATAAGATGATGCTCTTATATTACTACTTAATGTTATATTACTACTTAATAGTGAGATTCTCAGTTGCATCTCATCTGCATTGGAGTTGAACACTGCATTGACCCATCTAATCCGTGGAAAATGCCTGTCCAGGTATTTTTCATTTGGAAGTGACGTGTAAAGAAATTGCCACTGGGTGGCACCAAACTTAAAAAAAGTTTGTTGTTGAAGTGAGTTGGACTTCTCCCTTTCCATGCAAGTAGGAAAAAGAGGAATGTTTCAATAATTGGATATCTTTTAAATCAGTGTTTTTTTCCTTTCCTATGGGAAAATGAGAGAGGCTGTGTTTTCCTCTAAAGTACTAAGTTTTAGATTTTTAAGATGGACTGTGTAAATCTTTTCTTCTCATCACTGCATTTTTTGTGACAAATCTCTAAATGAGGTGCAGAGGAAGGATAGCACAGGTGAAGACCCGTTATCCTTGGTTCTGTTTTCACTGTTTTTCTGCCTTTTTTTCCCCTGTTTTTCTTTTAGGCTGCGAGCTTTGTCTAGTGGCGGGAGCGTGACATCCCCTCCTCTGTCTCCGGCTTTGCCAAAGTATAAACTAGCAGACTATCGCTATGGGAGAGAAGAAATGTTGGCACTTTTTCTAAAGGATAATAAGGTGAGCAGGAAAGAAGACCTGATGGCTGTATGTGCAATCTTATGTTTAGGGATTATTTGCATTTTGAGAATGTACACACATAAATTGGGTATGTTTTGATGAAGAAATGAGCTCTATTTTTGTGACCATTTGACCCCCACTCATGGATCCCACTCTTAGGATATATTTTTTGAATAGAACACTCTGACTTCTTGTATAAGCTGTCTAACATCTAAGCAACTTCTGGTACCCCTCTGTTTGCCATATTTGTCCCATTGCCACAGAAGACAGAGAGATAAAGTCTCCTTGCAGCACTGCAGATTTGCTTCCCTCCATAGGACTTTATTTAGTAAAGAGTAGGGATTGATTCGGCTTGAAATTGAGGCAATAAATTACATTAGCAGATCATCTGAGAAAATAAGAGCTCGGCGTTTGTCCTGGCTCAAGGCACTTAGCAGATGTTCAGCCCAATTGGAGTCATCCTCAAAAAGTATCTGCTTATCTGGAGCTCAGGTCACAAATACAAGCAGGCCAATGTAATAAAAAAGAGCAAGATACAAAAATCAAGCACGAGCTTTGCTCAGGTTTATTTTCAGAGGAAGCTTCCCTGTGATGCACGAGTCATGTTTCAGCCCTCTATATAGGAGCATTTCAGCTTAAAACCAAGTCATACACTTTGCATTTATAAATTTTTAAGTAGATAGTGTAGGGTTTAGTTTATTGTTGCAGCAGACACAAAATAGACTCGACGTCTCGGGGCCTCCTACAGCCTCCCCCTCAGGTAAAGGAAGGAATTCAGCAGGTTTTGCAGATTGTGCCTTTGCCTGTAGGAGTGAATCCATGTTTCCTAAGGGTGCTTGACAAGCTTTCACACAGGCTGCAGACTTGGCATCGCTTAGACTGCACAAGTATGTGGATATTGGATAGGAAAGCCTTTTCAGAAGCCTTTATGTATGTTACAGCTTGAAGTCATAGCTGCTCTGGCATATAGAATCTTCCTGCTTTGCTTGAGGAGCCATGATATCAACATTGATGCCGTGGTTCAGTGAGCAAATATGCCAGAAGTTGTTGTTATCAGATTTTTCTGTTTGACCTGCACTGATCAGCTGCCTTGATCCAAGCAGCCTTTCTAGAGGAAGCCTGGAAGCTTTGCAATGGTCAGGAATGCCCTACTTGCCCTCCCTGGCTGCCCCCAGGCACTGTCCAGTGTGTGCAAGCACTTGGACCAAAGCACAGCGTGCTTGGTGTTAGGAGAAATAGATGTCATGTTCCTGATCCACGTTCTGTGGAGTGCTGGTTAGTGAGACTTGAGGTCCCTTGACACTGTTAATAGTCATAGAATCATAGAATGCTTAAGGTTGGAAGGGACCTCAGAGGTCATCTAGTCCAACCCCCCTGCACACGCAGGG
>JAUBOD010000155.1:66159-94856 GCA_032353885.1 Nothura maculosa
ATTCTGGGATTCTGTGTAATTACTGTGTTGGCTTTGCAGAAGGTGCAGAAGGAGCCCATCCCTGAGGAGCAGGAAATGGACTTCCGACCTGTGGAGGAAGGGGAGGAACGATCCGACTCAGAAGGGAGCCACAACGAAGAAGCCAAAGATCATGAAAAGATGAACAAGAAAGAGGGGGAGAAAACAGAGAGAGTAGCAACAGGTAAGTGGGACTTCCCATGCATCTGTTGGATGCTGCAGTACGGGATTTCTTTTGAGCAGAACCGTTCAATATTGCAGAAACAGCAGAAGAAGCAGTCCGAACATCTTCACCAGCTGCCAGGTCAGATACCCCACCAAAATCCCAACCTCAAGACCCACTGCAGAATAGCCTGTTTGAAAGGAAAGAAGAGTCTGTCCCAGAAAGAGTAGAAAAAACGGAAGATAAAGAGACTCGAACAGAGAATACGCCACCAAGCAAAAGGTCCAGCAGAGGAGAAGGTAAAGTACTGAATGGATAGACTCAAGTTGCCCTAATTCATTCTAATTAGACTTAACTCTGGAAAGATGTTTGCTTTTCTGCAAATACTGAGTTGCTGGATATTGTTTTCTAGCAGCAACTTCACAAAAGTCATTTTTTGTGTTAAAGATTGTGGACTAATTTTATTTTTTCTTCAGATTTGGCTTCTGTTGCTCAACCTTTGCCACAAATTTCTCCAGACACAACTTCTCCTGCTCATCTTTCCCCTCCTGTTTCCAATTCAAACCCTGCTCTACGGCCCGTTCAGACCCCTGTAACAGCTGCTCCAGGCATGGGCAACATTCCCACTGATCCCGATGATGAAGAAGGCCTCAAACACCTAGAACAGGTAAAATTTTTCGGATTCCTTTGCTGTAAGCAGTTTTGAAACTGTAGCAATGTGGAATGCAAGATGCTGAGAAAAGCAAAAATGTAACCTAGATTTTTTTAAAAATCCACGAGATACTGAACCTATTATTCTTCTCCCCTCTCCATGCCTGTTATTTTCATGTAGAATAATTAAAGCCTCTTTATCTGAATAAAGGTGCTGTGTCCAGTGTTAGAGCTGCAGATTCTAGCACTTGTGGTGGCCTCTGTCAAGTAGTTTTACACAGTGTTCCTGAAGACACCATTAAAATAAGTACAGCAAAATATACATGCACATGAATGTAATCTAAACTGTGTTTGTGAAAGCGCAGTGACTGCTGAGTGTGGGACTCTTGCCAAGCTCGTATTTCCATCCCTGTTTTGTCCCTCACTGTGATGACATGATGTAGGGCCACCTAGACAAGTTGTTCCAAAGCTTTACTTGAAAAGCATCATCCTGACAGGATGTTAGGTTGAGCTCGGGGTTTCTCCCGCAAATAAACCAGACTGAAAGGCCATGAATAACTTGGATTTCTTGCTCTCTTTGCTGCTTCTTACAGCAAGCAGAGAAAATGGTGGCCTATCTGCAGGACAGCGCTCTTGATGATGAAAGGCTGGCGGCAAAAATCCAAGAGCACAGAGCCAAGGGTTCCTCCATGCCGTTGTTCCATGAAGCAATGCAGAAGTGGTACTACAAAGATCCCCAAGGAGAAATTCAGGGTAGGTCTGTGCCCTTTACACTTCCTCTTTTGTTTTGCAGAACTGTTAAAATCATCGCAAACTTGCCTTGGTTTCAAGCAGTGTTCTGTTGATGGTGCTGTGGGTTCATATAAGTTTGTGGGTTTTGCATAAATCATCTTAGCTTTTTACACAGAAACTTGGACCAGCATTCCTGTTTCTGAAAGCAAATTTGCTTTCAGAAAATACTCCCCTTTGGGAGATGTGTTCTAGCAGCTCTGAGCAACAGCAAGCTCCTTACCTGCCCTGCTTCCCTGGGTAGCACAGGGTACCAAAGAGAGTGTTTAGTGTGGATGTGTTAGCAAGCTGGGAACTCCAGACTGCTTGTGGGGCCTCTGTTGGTCTCCTGCCTGCAGTTATTACACATCCTTACACACCCCAGAAGCAAAGGTTCCTTTTTTGAGCTTGGGGATTGATATCCTCTCAGAGGAAGCATCTTCTTAAAGATGCTTCTTAAGGAGAAAGAAAGAATTTAATATTCTTGCTGTGTTTTAAAGACAGTGATTTTGGTCAACTCCTGTTTATCTGTTTCTTACACTGTAAAATAAACTTTTTTTTTCCTTATCCTGACTGTCTCTATTTGGGTAGACTGTCTCCTTTGAAGGAAGTGACTGAGATGCCCTCTGGGATGGGATGCCCCTAGGGATGGGGTATTTCTGGGGAGAAGCAGGGACAAACTGCACCTCCTAAATATCCTCAAAACCGTAACCTTGCAACCAGAGGGAACTTGGCTCATTTCCAAAATTCCAAAAGCAAAATTTCTGCATTTTCTAATATTGAAACTGAGACTCCTGCATCATCAGCGCGATTTGTGTGGGGCAGCAGCACTGGTGATTTTAGCACAGTTGGATCCTGCTGAGCACTGAGGAGGGCAGGGTGGATATTAACTGCATTGAGCTCCTCCACAGAGTGGCTCCTCAGCTTTCATCCAGAGCTGCCTCATCCTGATCAATGCAAGCAACCATGTACTTCTTGAAGACCAGATGGAGGAATGGACCAGACTTGTGTGTTGGGGCTCCATCCTTGAATGTAACCTGTTTTGTGCACGTGGATGAGAAGGGCAGCAAACACTGATGCTAGACTGTGTTTCATTCACAAAACCACGCTCTTCACCAGCTGTGTGCTCACCTTGGCCTCCCATCCTCTTCCCCCACCCCGTGTGTGTTGGTTGATGTTTCAGGTCCTTTCAGCAATCAGGAGATGGCCGAGTGGTTCCAGGCTGGCTATTTCACCATGTCCCTGTTGGTTAAGAGAGCGTGCGATGAGACTTTCCAGCCGCTTGGAGACATCATGAAAATGTGGGGCAGGGTTCCCTTCACTCCAGGTCCAGCACCACTTCCACATCTGGTAATTAAGTGGCTCTTTTGCTACTCAAATGGCCCTTGAAAATAGGGAAAAGGAATTATTTGCATGTCAAATGCTTTGTTTTGGAATTGTAGGTGCTCCCAGCACCAAAGTTGAGCTTTGTGGTAAATATATACATCAGCTAATACAGACCATATAATTGTGTGTATATATATAGACTTTTATATATACACAATTTTAAGAGGAGAAAAGAAATCACTTCTAATGTAAGAATGGGTTTATTTTGCCCTGTTTTGAACCTGTTGTCTTATGTATTATTTCAAGAATATCTTTGTGTACTCAAACTTTGCTTGCAGGTATTGAAGATTTGTCTAGGTGTTTTTCTATTTTCTTTGCCTGTTCAGTGCAGCAAGCAATTTTGTGTATCCTGCTAGGTATTTACAGTATAGTCTTCTTGCTAGGTATATGCTATTAAAGTAAACTTTTTTTTTCTTTTTTTTTTCTTTTTTTTCCCCTTAAACATAGGGCGAGCTGGACCAAGAGCGACTGACCAGACAACAGGAGCTGGCCTTGATCCAAATGCAGCACCTCCAATATCAGCACCTTTTGATACAGTAAGGCTGCTCATACCATTGACCTCCCAATGGCTGGACTCTGCTCTCCAGCTGTGATGAGCTGGGCTCAGCTTCTCACCGTGGTTCCTTGGGCAGAGGGACTGACAGCAGCAGCCTGGTTCCAGAGCAGCCAGATAGCCACAGGGCTAGGGCAGATATTGGCCATCTCAGGCACACTTTCCACAGCCATTCTCCATGTCATGCACAGCTGCTCTGATGCAATTTGCTCTCTAGGAAGCCTTAATGGTCAAACCAGCTCTCTTTGTAATGTAGTTCTGATATTTTAGTGTTGGGGAAGGATATCAGTATCTTAAATACTGAGATGGAGAGAGCCATAAAGTTATCTTGATCTGCTTGCTGATCAGGTCAGTTGTGGGTAACTGCTGGAAAAAAGCAGCTTATCCATTTTGGCTGGAGTTGTCAGCTGCACTTCAGATCTAGACAGTTTCTAACATCTTGTTTTGTAGGAGCTCACAGAAAGGAAAGCAGGCAGCTAAACTGTTTGAGCAGTACTAAAAGTGTTTGCTGTAATCAAGGTGGTTTTTTTGTGCTAATTGTAAGCTTATGATTTGATAAGGCCAAAGTCTGCTGTTGTACTAGGAGTTGCCTTGATATAGCAGGGAAAGATTGATTGGTATAGGTGAATAGACAGTAAAGCTAGATCAACTTATAAGCAAGCTGGATGTATATTTTTTGAAAAAGGAAATTGGTGTTGTACATCATAGGAAAAAAATGGGACAGCAGTAATGAGTTGATATTGTTGAGGGAGAGAAGACACTTTGTGTGTGCACCAACTTGAGGAATTCTTGTATTTGGATTCTTTTGGATTGCTTTGTGGTCTGCCATAGCAGTTAGCCTGTGCACTATATAGCTCTGTGACCATTAGCCATGGAGTTGTTGCAGAACTTGGCATTATGTGGATAAGAAAGGGAACAAATACCAGTGATTCTCTGCTTCTCTTTTGAAGGCAACAGTATGCCCAGGTGTTGGCTCAGCAGCAAAAAGCAGCCCTCTCATCCCAGCAGCAGCAACAGCTGGCTATTCTCCTACAGCAGTTCCAGGCCCTGAAAATCAGGTGAGAAGCCCAGACTTGAGCTGATTATGGTTCATCTCTACTGACCTGTGTGTGATGATGCTTGTAATGTTCTCTGGGACCCATCCCATCCCATTCAAGTTAGTCTGTTATATTAGTGTTGCTTTCCTTGAGGTTGCAAGCAAGTTAAATGATTGTGGGATATTGATAATACCTTCTTTTTGTGTAGTCTTTGCACATTAAAATGCATCTGTGAAAATGAGGAGGAAAAGTCTTATTGCTGAAACTACTTTTGTCTCAAATCTATTACATTAGCAACTGAAGGCCTTTTTGGCTGAGGTCTGGCAGTATTGAGTTATTGCCACTGTGTGTGGCTGAATTAGCCCTGACTTGACAGCAGGAAGGAAATAGGAACTCCTCAAGCAAGTAGTATTGTCTGCATCCTAGTTTGATCTTAACTATGGAATGAGAAGAGTGCTATTGAATCTCAGTGTCTGTTCAGAGCACCCCTCTCCCTGGATGTGGTGGTTTGACTGTTCCTGTTGGTTTTACAGAATATCAGAACAGAATATGATGCCTCCTGTAACAAGGTCTGTGTCAGTGCCGGACACTGGCTCAATATGGGAACTCCAATCAGCCTCACAACCTACAGGTAAGACCCACAGGATTAATTTTTGCCATTGGCTGAAGTTATTTTGGCAGCAGTGTTTTTAACTGGTTCAGGTTACTTAGTGCTGCAAGTTGTGTCCTTTGAGAGCTGTGAAAACATGGTCATTTTTGCCTGGCCCTCAGAATCCTTGATCCAGAGGAACTGAGTGTTCCATTTTAATGGTATTTTGTTCAGGCGGGAGGAATATGGATAGCTGGTTCTCATGTAGAATTTTGCAGGAAGGAGCCTTCATCCAGTGGGTAAGACTTCTTAAGAAGATAAGGTGGCCCTCTACTGACTAAGAATTATATTTAGTGTCATAATTTTAGTTCAGAGAATTTAGTAACAATCACCATACACAATTTTCTCTTCCAAAATGCTTCTTGTTTGTGTCATAATTTTAGTTCAGAGAATTTAGTAACAGTCACCATACACAAATTTCTCTTCCAAAATGCTTTTTGTTTGTGTGTTTACTGTTGCTTGTCAATATTTTTCTTCACTGTCTAGTTTGGGAAGGAAGCAGTGTCTGGGATCTCCCTATTGATACTGCAGCTCAGGGACCAGCTCTAGAACAACTTCAGCAGCTCGAGAAGGCCAAGGCTGCAAAGGTCAGAAACGGTTTTCTATTCTAATAAATTGGGATCACTGTTTTGTATCAACTATGTTTCTTGAGCCAGTGGAAGACTATTAGCTCTTTAAACTTCAGGTCACTCTCCAATTTTGATTATTTCTCTTGAAAAATTCAAAAAGAGAACATGGTTATAGAAACCAGTTATGAAATCCTTGTGGACTGCTGTTTTAAAAACTATTACTATGGAGTATTATAGACCTCTAAACTAATAATATTTTTACCTTTTTAATAAACTCTTCATTAGCTACCTCTGTTCTAAAATGAAATCCTCATGTTCTCATGTCCAACACAGAGCAGGAGCCAGTTTGTGAACATTTTTCCTACTTCTTGCCTCTTTGCACCAGAATTAGTCTAGGGAATAGTAAGAGCCCTAACTATTGGGATTGTTTCATGGCTACTTCTGGTATTAAGTTCTTAAAGTTCAAACCTGATCAATTCTGTCCATTACCAGAAACCAGTTATTTTATGCCAGCTGCACAGCAATCTCTGCTAGCTTCTAAAGTCAGAAATTATAAGCTGATGTCAAAAGACTGACTAGAGAATTGATATTTCTGACAGAACAGAAATTGTCAGGCCAGTATTGCAGGGATGTGACCCCAGCAGGCAAGCAGCTCACAGGGAGAACTGCAGTGACCGAGCATCTCCTAGATGCTTCACCCTCTCTCATGTTGTTACTATAACCTCAGCAGGAGCTGCCATAAGAAGTGGTGTAGGAATATGTTACCTGCGTCTGAGTGTAGTTTTATATGAATTGTAGCTAGAGCAAGAGAGGAGAGAAGTGGAAATGAGGGCCAAACGAGAGGAAGAAGAGAGGAAAAGGCAGGAGGAGCTTCGGAGGCAACAAGAAGAGCTACTTAGGAGGCAGCAGGAAGATGAGAGGAAACGACGGGAAGAGGAAGAACTGGCCCGCAGGAAGCAAGTGAGTTTCCTCAGTGCACTTCATCTCTACTGCCGTTTGTAAACTCACTGTAAGAATCCTGTGGGGTCTAATTAATCTCTGGTAGGTGTTGCATGAAGGCAGTTCTAATCCTTCTCATGCGAGTATATGAAATTATTATTTTTTTTTCCATTGTTTTTAACTTTGAGAGCCCAAACTGCAATTTTGAGAAATGGGCTTGGATTCACTTCAGGATAGGGTCTGGTAGCTGAGCTGAGGAGCTTTATTCCCTATGGAATATTTCCTCCCAACTGCTTAATAGTAATACTAGATTTTAGTTAGTCGCCCAGTTGCTGTATGTTAAATCTCTGTCCACCATTTATGCAATTTTAATTTTTTTTGTAAGGGATGTTCCAGAGTAGAGCAGAGATTGAGCAAATGTTTCATAGGCAGAAGATTGTAGACAGCTGTCCTGAAAAGAAATATAAAAGACCATCAGAGTTATGCCATAGGCTCTACAAGACTTCAGTTTGGGGATTGTTAGTTGGGGATGTAGTTTCCAAATGTTGGACACACATGGGTTTTAAAATGAACGACAGGATCTGTGTTGCAGTAGGAGGACGAGTTGTAGGATTTGTCCCAATTCTTCATCTTTACAAGCAGATCAAATGCCAAGATTACGAGCTTGAGGCTTGTAGCATTTACTTGAGAAATCTGTATGGAAGATCAGAATAATTCCCTGAGTGTAATAGGAGGGTAAGATGGTGAAGGTTGGTCTCCAGTCTGCACATGAAGGGTAAGGACAAACACTTTGGTGAGCTTAATCACTAGAAAAGATGCTTTGCAGGCCATTTATCAACTAACTTGATTTGTATAGCAGCCAAAAGAAGCACATTCACGATTCTATAGATTCTATAGAATACTAGTATTCAAAATACTAAAGATCTTGCGGGATTCCTTAAATTGTTTAATTCTTAAATCAGGAAATATTGTTTACAGCTATCTACCCAAGTCAATATAATTTACTGATTTAAGAATTAAACAGTTCTAAGGAATCCCGCAAGATCTTTAGTTTTATCAGTCTTGGACCTTATTCATTCAGTGTTTTGGATTTTCTCCCTGAAGATGAATTTCAGTAGAATATACTGAACTATGTAGCCAGCTTTCAAGGAATTGGTAAGAACCAAATCTGTCAATAAATGGCTCCTTACATTAGTATTTTTTCTATGTTTATGTAAAGTAAGCCATTATGGTATGTAGTGGAAAAGTATCCTCTAATGCTCAAGCTCAGGCTTTATTATATCATTTAATTAATATTCCAAAAACTAACTGAATTAAATTGCTTTAGATCTTTTTGTAATAAACAATTTTTCAGCTGTCCACTTGGTAACTCAAAGAGTTTCATCCGTTCTGGCTTCAAATAGACTTTGGATTAAGTTTCTTTTTCTGATGAATGGTTTTGCCATTTTATATAATTTGTTCAAAACGTCCACTAAATCCTGAAGTTTCTGTCCACTCTGGCTTTGTACACGAAAATGATCCTATTCTCTCCCTCTCTGAGATATCATAGGAAATAATTTCCCTACAGAGAGGAAGGAGAATGGGGTTGGACGGCAGTAACAGCAGATGTCTTCATTTGTTACCAATGGAGTAATTGCCAAAATGCCTAATCCTGAGCAGTAGATTTGTGTTTTCTTTAATTTCTTTTTTAAAAAGTTTAGTTTCTCTTTCTAGAGAAGAGTTTAATATAATAATTCTGTATAAAAGAAAGGAAACTGGTCTAATATTTGAGTCTGACCTCTGTTCTAGAAGGCATTGTAGTCAGTGATGAACTGATTTATTAGCACAGACTTGTGCAGAGGAGATGCTGCTTAACAAATTTGATTAACTTCTTTTGAGGAGATGACAGTGAGAGCTGAGAGGGGTGAAGCAGTAGACTTAATCTGCCTGGACTTCAGGAAGGCTTTTGATGTAATACTGCATAAAAGACTAGTATATAAGGTTAGTAAATACACTGTTGATGGTGAATTTTTAAAATAACTGATACCTTTAAAAGAAATAACTAATATATCGATTAAATCCCGTAGGAGGAAATTTCATACCAAATGATGGTGAATCCAGTGCTGTTGATAGTTGCCATCAGTTCCCTGCACTGCAGCATTGCAAGCAATGATACCCACTTGGTGTAGCTCCTGGATGTGTGTGGGGGGTTGTTTTCTGTTTTGTTGTGTGTCCTACTCCCCCTGGCCCCCTCACCCCCTTTCTGGTGTGATGATATTTTCTGGTTTATAATGATTGATTCCTCTCAGGAGCAAAAATTGAGGTCTTAGAGCTAATAATTGTTTTTCTGCCAAAAAAAGTTGTGTGGGTTTTTGTCCTCTTTAAAGCATCTGGCCCAAGGTGAAATCCAAGAAACTGGAAAATTTGTAGAAGGCCTTAACACAGGGGAGCAGATTTGTAATTAATGCTGTTATCAACTGAAAAAAAAATATATTTAAGAATCCAGAGCATACTGAAGTAAGGTATTAACCTGAAATGGGGAATGCTACTCTAGCATCTTGTGTGATGTCATTTCAAATCCTGTAAAATAGCTCTAAGTTGTGGATCTAGCAAGATGGGTGTCTTTGAAAAACAATTATTAGGTAAAAGAGACAGTTGATGCTAAAGAAACATGGAGCTTTCAGCTGTGCTGATGGGAGCTGTGAGAGCTGGAGCCGTGGGCCATTTCCATGCGGAAAGCAGGAGAGCTGGGGGATCTTCTTGGTCACGCGCTCAAGCACAACCCCTGAACAGAGCAGAGATGTAAAAGTGACTGAGAACTTGGTGAAGAAGAGTAGGAGAAAAGTATTGCATGGCCCCTGTGCTTCCCAGCTCTGCAGGTGTTTCAGTCCTCCTGCCACCACCTTGCATGGCCCGGGCATCCAGCGGCATTTCTCCTCACAGACTGGAGGAAGGAGAACTTGGTGTTCATAATGGCACTTAGAGGTGCATTTCCAAGGGGGAAAGGAGAGAGATGGCAATGAATGGATGTCACATGGGAGGACTTGGTGGCTTTTTGGTTCTCCTCCCTCTTTGCCGAGTGTTGAGCGTCCACCAAGCCTGTCTCACAGCGTGAGCAGAGCTCATGGATGTGCCCATGGTCTCTGGTCCGGCAGGATTCAGACTTGCACTCCCAGCAGAGCTTCCAGCAGAAGCAACAAGTGGCTTTTTTCAGCACTGGGGACACTTGATGAGTGTGACCTGACTGCACGTGTCCAACTCATCCACTTACTGGCCCAGGTTACAAAGCCTGAGTTTTGAGGGCTAGGCTCAAAGCTTTGCTGATTGTGGGAAATCCAAGCCTTGAGTGGAGAGAAGATGATTCACAGGCCAACTAGTCCCACCAATCAAGTCCAATTAGTGCAAAAAGTTTTTTTTTTAAAAAAAAAAAAAGCCTTGATCATCGTTAGTAGAGGAAAAAAAGAAAATTTTATGTATATTTTTTGTCCTTTAGCATCAGACTGCTTGAGTGATACACATGGATATGAGTTATTTTATGGCTCGCAGCCTGCAGCTCTTCATTCCCACAGGACTGGTTACAAAGAATGTTCTGTCTGCCATGTGTTGTAGACATAAGGGTCTTGGCTTTCAGAATTACCTTTCTTGTTCTAACAGAGTTCAGAATTTTTATCGCCATGTTACACAATAAACCTCCCTTATCCCTGTGGATGACATGCTGTGCATGGAAAATGTAGGAATAAAATTGCACAGGCCTCAGTCCTGACTGTCTAAAGGAAAACACCCTTAAGAATGCCTTAAAAAAGCTCTTGTCCAATAGGTGGAAAGTTTGACCAGAGCCAGAGGGCTATGTCGGAAGGTGAGAGGAAGGGATGAGAAGCAGGATGGCCTCAATGCAGTTGCTGAGTTTCGAAAATAAGAAAAGGCTGCAAGAAGCATGGCTGTTTTATGCAAGGGGAAGCCAGAAGCACGTGGAAAAGATGCACAGAAGTGCTGCTCCTTTTGATAACAGAGGTGGACAGAAAGCTGGATGTGCCCTAATCCGCCAGAGAATAAGTAGCAGGATAGAAAAAATTGCATTAATCTTCAGGGCTGTAGGAAGAGGTGGAAAGTCCAATCAAATCCCTTTCTTTGAGTTCCACATCCCTCTAGGACTTCCCAAGGTAAGTGTCCTTGAGTGCCCTGGTCTTTTCCAGCTTTCTACTGGCATCTGGAGACACGATTTGGGTTTTGCAATGTGCTCCAAGCAGAGGAAATCCTGGTGTAGGAAAAGGTTCCACTTGTAGTTGATGCCCAAAAAAGAGTATGGAGGTGTCTGCATGTCAAAATGTAGGTGTTCAAATGCAGTTAGTATATCCTGGAGAAAAGGATATTGCCCTTTCTCCACACCCTTGTTTTTTGTATAAAAGCAAAGCTAGGCAAAAAAAAACCCCAACTTACTCATCTTTTAATGAATAGAGTTCACTTAAGTATGAAATGCACATCGCATCAGAAAGCTTCTTAGCACATGGGTGTTTGGTGCTTAATCCTTGGTTGGCACTTAGCTTGAAGCAGAGAAACTTCCACTGAAGCATTCCCATGACCAGACTGTACTATTTTGTGTTCTCGTGCAGCTCATAAAGGAGTTTATAGATTGACATTTTGTTCCCAACTTCAGGAGGAAGCTCTGAGGAGGCAGAGAGAGCAGGAAATTGCACTAAGGCGGCAGCGGGAGGAAGAGGAGCGGCAACAGCAGGAGGAAGCACTTAGAAGATTGGAAGAGAGGAGAAGAGAAGAGGAGGAAAGGCGGCAGCGGGAGGAATTACTTCGGAAGCAGGTGAAAACTGGCAGAAGGGATCTATTGTATTTAATTATTAGATTAATTATTCCAAGCTGAACGAGCTTGGAAACCTGCATCTGTGTCTGAGAGAAGATCAGTATTTGTGGAGGAATGCAAAACTCACAGATCATATTTATATATACCATATATAAATATATATTTATATCATATATAAATATGATACAGTATCATATTACATGTTGCTTGCCTGTATTCTGATTGAAATAATCAGAATCTGATCTTGCCTGTGAAAAAGAGACGCTTGTGGAACATTTGGGGTTTTTTTGCATGTCTGAGTGCTAAGAAGGGTTTTGCAGTGGATTTTTAATCCTTCCTACATAAGAAAGGCAGAATATCTACAATACTCTACCAAGTAATAATTTACGTAGCAAGTTGACGTCCTCACAGTCTTTACCATGGAGCAGTTGCCATTAACTGTCCTCTGAGGTGATCTTTTGCCATCCTTTCTGAACTTTGGCAAGACTCCCTGCTTTCAGAAGTCACAGCTTTATGGGGATTGTTCTGCTCTCTGTCTTTTCTTGCTTTAGTAGTAGTTTGTTCCTTGGGGTCAGCTTTGGGGTCCACACTAGAGTACTTCCAGCTCCTTAACTGATCCCGTAACAGTCTCTTAAACTAGCCTTAAAACAGGACTGGCTTCACATTAATTTGCAGGTGTGTTTCAGAATTGCCAGTTATTTAATTAAGGCTTATTTTTCAGCACCTTCCCACACAAGACCTTCATTCCCATTTCAGTCCCACCACAGTCATCTCTGCCTTAGCAGAGGCATCTCTGCAGCTCTCGTGTTCAGCAGCAGGCCTCCCTTTTTCTCAGTTGAGTTCCTTCCTGCCCATTTCAGACTCTGTCCTTTGTGCCTTTTTTGCCTTCTAAGCTCTTTTTGTCCTCTTTTCCATTAAAAGAACAGCAGTGCTTGACTATAAGGTAAGCATATAGAAGAAGCTCCAAGTGGAAGGTGGACAATTTCTGGAAGGGAGGTGATAAGAACAGGACTGTGCTAGGGAGGGTTTTCTCCTTCCAGTCCCTTGGTGGAGCCGTGTGAAACTTGTATTTTTAGGGAATCTAGCTTAGCTTTGTGGCTTTTGCCTTTGAATTATCCAAATAAATGAACAGCACTTCAGCTCACAGATAAAAAGGCCCCACTGTGTTCTGTCAAGGTCTTTAAAAAGCAGAACTGAAGGAATCTAAATTTTCTAAGTCAACTTAGAGCCTTTCTTCTCCTTTGTGTCCTGGGAAGGAAGAGGAGGCTGCCAAGTGGGCGCGGGAAGAGGAGGAAGCGCAGCGGCGCCTCGAGGAAAGTCGGCTCCGCATGGAAGAGGAGGCAGCCAGGCAGCGGCTCGAGGAGGAGGAGCGGAAGCGCAAGGAGCTGGAACTCCAGCGCCAGAAGGAAATCATGCGGCAGAGGCAGCAGCAGCAGGAGGCTTTACGGAGGCTGCAGCAGCAGCAGCAACAGCAGCAGCTTGCACAAATGAAGGTAGCACATGTCTATAGCCTAGCCTCCTCCTTCAATTTTGTATATTAAGTAAAATAACTACAAGATTCAGGGTGGAAGAGAGCAGGGATTGAGGAACCATCTCAGGAGGGGTGAGAGTAAATTGTCTGCATCGGTGATGGGAAGAAAAAAAGGAAGAAAAATATGCAAAACAAATTAAAGTGAAGTGGCAGATTCAGACAAGCATGGAGAAGAGATTCACAGGTTCGTGTAGACTTTAGACAGTGAGTGAGGGCTGCTGCAAAGTATCAGCTTCCCTGTTGCTGTAGAGCTGAAGGGCTTGGTGTTGAATGTAGAGAAGCCATCTCTGTCTTGTAAATCTGGGGTTTGACTAGCAAGTGTGGTGCAAAAGGCTTTTGCAGCTCCCCATTCCGTAGGTTTACTGGAATAAATGTAAGTTTGGGCTCTGGTTATTTTCTCCAGGAAAAGTCAACTGAACTGTGTGTCTGAATCAGGTAAAGGCCATGCTGGTTGAGTTCAGGAAACGTACAGCTTATAATTTTAGTGTACATCTTAATTGTTTTTATATTATACATGTATTTTATCAATTTGAAGGTGACCTGTTATCCCTCCTTACTTGTGCCCTATTGACTTTTACAGTTTTTTCATGTTTATATTTTAGCAGAATTCTTAATTTTTTTCTTCTTGACCCAGCTCCCTTCATCTTCAACATGGGGTCAGCAATCAAATTCAGGAGCGTGTCAATCCCAGACCACACTGTCACTGGCAGAAATCCAAAAGCTAGAAGAAGAACGGGAACGGCAGCTTCGAGAAGAGGTGAGTTCTGACCTCAACCTTAAGGTTGAAGAATGTTATTTTTGTTTGGTTTGGGTTTTAGAACTAGCATAACACAAGTAAAAGTTAATTTTATCTTTCAGGCATAGATTGGATTTATTGTAATATTTTTGTAGCATCTTAATGTAAATATTCTGAAAATGGGGCAGGTGGTGCTCTTTTCTTTTATTCCTAGCGTATCATGTTCAAGAAACAAAACAAAGTGTTTTCACACCTGTGTTGTAACTTGCTTTGTAGGTGTGAGTGGAACCAGAGTGGGAAGGGGAGGTTTTCCCCCAAGTTCTCAAGTGCCTGGCTAGCAACAGCCATAACAATTAATTCTCTGTCTCAAGCTAATAAGCAATTTACCCTCAGTTGTCTCATTTAGCAGCCTTAAAATAATGTAAGGTCAGACCAATTTCTATCAGAGACACTGAAATCTGTCTAAAATCCATTTCCCTGATGGAATTCTGAGTAGTACTGATGTCCTGGAAATGTGACCAAGGGTTTTTCTTGCATGCCACAGCAAAGACGGCAGCAGCGTGAGCTAATGAAAGCCCTCCAGCAACAGCAGCAGCAACAGCAGCAGAAACTGTCAGGCTGGGGTAATGTCACCAAACCAACAGGCACCACCAAGTCCCTGCTGGAGATCCAGCAGGAAGAGGCAAGGCAGATGCAGAAACAGCAGCAACAGCAGCACCAGCAGCCCAACAGAGTCAGAAATACCACGGTAAGAACATTGTTTGTCTAATCGATGCGTGGAGGAAAACAGTACATGACAGTTCTCCATGTCTGTTCATTACTGTTTTGCCAGGTCTGGTGCTAATAACCAGGATCTCTTTGTTATGTTTCAACAGCACTCTAACCTGCACACCAGCATTGGGAATTCAGTGTGGGGCTCCCTAAACACTAATCCCAGCAACCAGTGGGCATCTGACCTAGTCAGTAGCATCTGGAGTAATGCTGATACCAAAAACTCAAACATGGGTTTCTGGGATGATGCAGTGAAGGAAGTGGGACCTCGTAACTCGACCAATAAAAACAAAAGCAATGCCAGCCTCAGGTAGGAATTGGGGAAGGAGCTTTTGCCAAGAAAGGCTACTGGTCCTGAGATGATCACTAAGCAATTGTAGCATCTTCATGTACTTGCCTTTTGTGTGTGTCACTCAGGATCTGTTTTGACAACAAATAGCTAATAGGTGATGAGTCGCAAATTATTTTGACTTGAAGAATGAGTTAGTTCTTAAACAGTACTTGCCTCTTGTAAACTAGTGAGTGTTGTAGTGCTGTGCTGTATGCTATATTATTAAATCTGATAGTTTGTAACTATAGCATTGTCTGTTTTTTCTTTCTCTCAGTAAATCCGTAGGTATTACAAGTAGACAAAACAAGAAGGTGGAAGAAGAGGAGAAGCTGTTGAAATTGTTCCAGGGGGTTAATAAAGCCCAGGATGGATTCACTCAGTGGTGTGAACAGATGCTTCATGCACTCAACACAGCCAATAACTTAGATGGTAAGAGGTGGTGAGGAGTGTAAATGCTTCCCTGGGGTACTGCATGACAAACAGTGTCACATTGGCATAATTCCTACATGATAGTCCTAAGAACTCTTAGGTGTTCTAGGGGCAGCAGGTGATCAGGGAGGTTTACAGGTGCTGAGCTTGGTTGCTTGCAGGCCAGAACAAGCACTGTGGACAGTGCCTTGTTGTGCTTGAGCCAAAAAAAATATATATATTGATGACAGCACCTGGGAGAGTATTTTCAATTTGGTCCTGGCCTTAATGTTGAATTAGCTTCTAAACTGACACAGTCTAAAGCCAATGGACTAATGCACCCTTAGGATTGTCAGTTTAGTCTTTCTTTTCATCACACAGGCTGGCTTTCTTGTTCTTGCTTTGCCTGTAGAATAAGTGAAGCTTTAGGTTTGGGGCTTTACTGTGGGGAATTGAAAAGGGGAAGCCATTTGCTGTGGCTATGAGATTGAGAGGGACCTGAAACAGAAATCCAAATTGCAGGATTTGGCACCTTCTGCACACACCTTCTCACGACCATCTTCTCTTGCAGTTCCCACGTTTGTTTCCTTCCTAAAGGAAGTGGAGTCTCCCTATGAGGTCCATGATTACATCAGAGCCTACCTTGGAGATACTCCTGAGGCCAAGGAGTTTGCCAAGCAGTTTCTTGAGCGCCGTGCCAAACAGAAAGCCAGTCAGCAGCGGCAACAGCAGCAGCAGCAACAGGTCAGTCTTGCTACAGCAGGTGAAGTAAATGGATGCAGTCTATGAGGCTCAAATTGAGTCTGCATTTCTGCTGATTTGATAGAGGGATAGGCAGACTCTTAAGTGATTGGAAATATGGAGAAAAAGGAAAATTTGAAATACTGGCTACAAAATCATACATCCTTTGTAAGTAAATAAGTTGAGGCCATCTGCAGATCAAACAGTGACTTGTGCTGGCCAGAATGATTTTGGGATCCAGTGTTACTGCACATAGGATGTAAAATAACTTGGATTCTCTGGATGTTTTCAGTATAAATGAGCAAAACCTACTGCCATCTTATCTTGTGCTTGGTTCCTTTCTAGGATTCAGTGTGGGGGATGAACCACAGTTCACTACATTCGGTCTTTCAGACCAATCAGAGCAACAACCAGCAATCCAACTTTGAGGCTGTGCAAAGCGGGAAGAAGAAGAAGAAACAGAAGATGGTCCGCGCAGATCCCAGCTTGCTAGGTTACTCTTTCTATTAATGTCTTGGTGAGGTGGGGAAAACCCGTGGAATGTAGAAATGGTCTTGATGTGAGCACTGAATTCAAATAGAAAGGATGAAAGTTGAGCTTTCCTTAAAGCCTGTGTTTCAGGATAAGAATTCTCTTCATAATGCATCAGATTCCTGGAGAACATCTTTGTCTAATGCAGCTGTTGCTGCTGGGGGCCATTTGGGCCAGAGTGTGGTATGAGGTAGAGCACACTGATGTAAAGCAGTGATTCCCTGTGCTGATCAGAGGAGTCCTTTAGTTTGCACTTGGAGGGAGAGGAGAGTGTGTGAAATGTAAGATCTAGTAATTCTTCAATCTATTTGGCAGGCTGTAGTTCCAAGGAAGCCATTGATAATCATCTTAGAACTTTCCAGGGGAAAAATGTCATATATAGTAAGGGAAAAGATTTAAGTTGCTTTGTTTTGAGGTTTTTGGTTTTGTTTTTTAAACATTGATATCAGAGATGAAACAACTCTTTCAGAAGAATTTAAAGACTAAATTTTTGTGTATTAGGAATTTTTATTCTGATACAGAAGAGCCTGCCTATAATGGGCATATGGCTTTCTCCTCATGTACCCAGGAACCTTAAAGGTGCTGTTGGAACAAATGATGTTCCCAGATATTTATTCCCAGATGTCTCAGTATTTGGCAGTTGTTGCTGTACATTGGTGATAACCCTTATCTTACAACTGAGAGCAAGTAAAGGTGGTTGGTGCTGTGAAAGCGAATTGTATAATCAGACATCTTACATTGTGCCCATTAAAAGCTCTATCTGCAGTGGCCAGCTGCTTATTTTTTTTTACTAGATATATAGTTAATAATTAAAAGCATACATCTGTTTATTTTGCATTCCTCTCATGTAGAGAGCTGTACCTTGGTTATCTGCAAGCTTAAGTAGCTCAGGGCTGTGCATTAAACTGCCTCCTCTGTACCGTGGTGCCACCAGAGGGAGCCAGAAGAATTTCCTTCAGCCTCCTGCGCAGAGCTGCACACTGGTCCATGGAAGATGATGGCTGAGGAAGGTGGCTTGTTCCCTAACACAGAACAAGCCTGTGGAGCCATCTCAACACACTGATAGCCCAACGTTGAGTTTAGCCACCATCTGCAAAAAAGAGCTTTCCTTTCACATGCTTCAAGTGGAGTTGGTGCAGGAATAGCAGTTTCCTCCCAAGAGTTATATTTGATATAATATTGAATTTTTTTCCTTTTTGCAAAAGATATGTTGGGTTTTTATTGCTCATTTTTCATGTGTATCATTTCTGGTAGCGATGTGCAGGTAAGATGTTGGGTAAAAGTTTAGGTGTGTTGTCAGCCATGCAGGATCTTACCTTCTTGTATTGCACCTATGAGCAGTTTTAGGATACTTTTTGAAGTATGGAAACAGTGGAATTTCCACTAAACTACTTTAGTGTGTAAATTAGGGGTAGAACAGCTCCAGCTCCAGAAACACTGAGCATGGTTGACACAGGGAATCTGGGTTCAAAAACCAACTGTTTGGCTTCATGAACCACCTAAGAGCTGTTGATTGCCACTTCCAAGATGTTCTGCCAGATCTCCACGGTGTCCAGATACCACATTAGCTCTGTAGATGCCTTTAGAGCTGAAAAGAGATTTCTGATGATTTTTCTTTAAGTCTTACTTAAATGTATGATGAGTTGTGTTTATATAAAACTTCGGTTTGGGCAAATCTCTAGCATTAATAAGTTTCCTTATCTTTTTTTTGATATGTGTTACTTGATCACCTGCTAAACAGGTATGCATGCCGTATACCACATCCAGATATTTAACACAATTTTGATTTTGTTTTATAGGGTTTTCAGTGAATGCCTCCTCAGAGCGGCTCAATATGGGAGAAATAGAGACTTTGGAAGACTACTGAGCATGTGCAAATCAACTGGCTTTTCCTGCATCTGTTAACCATGGATTCTCCGTCTTGGACACAGTACTCTCCACCATGCGTTCTTCTTTGCCTGGCAGTGAATCACAGAATCAATCATCTCAGGCTGCTTCCTCTAGCCCCAGCAAACCCTCTTCTGCCCAGGACTGCACAGGCGTTGTTCTTACCATCAGCCTACAGACATGTGGACACTGTCCCAAGTCCTGGGTGGGTGGGAGATAGGATTTGTTCACAACAAGGCTGATTTGGGCAGCAAGCTTTCACTGTGCTGTGATTTCTTCTGCTGACATACCTGGAAAAATTCAATTGGGATTCTGCAAACAGTTGCTTCCCTCTTCTGGTTACTCTTACAACATACAACACGTGCAGTCACGGAGAGAGAGAGAGAGAGAGAGAGAGAGAGAAAGAGAGAGAGAGAGAGTTTGTGGTTAACAGATGTTGGTCAAAACCAAAAGGCCACACAGATACTGACTTGTGCGCTCCATCAGGGCGAGAGGTGCTCTCCAGGCCAGGAGTTGCATTCATAAGCTAACCTTAGAACTGGCAACACCAGGAGAGGGGTGGTGGCGGGCGCAGTTTAGCTTGGTTGGTTTGAAGTTGCACACCCCCTGCCAGCCCTTCTCAGCACATTATTTTTGGAGGGAAGGCTCGAGTCTGTCTTCGCTAGGTGGTGATGCCGAAGCTGGTAAGAGTTTCCCATCGGTGTGCTCCCTTCCCTGGAGAAGCGGGGACTTCTGGGAGAAGGCGGGTGGCATTTCTTCTTTCAGGTTGAATTTATCCCTTTAAATGCTACCTTCTGAAGGTTAGGACCAGTTTGTTTTGAGCTCTTCCTGCAAATTTGTCTCGTTTAAGAGACAGTAGGATCTTTCCGTGTGGATCGTAGTCTTTGGTGAGGGTGAACACTGGCTTTCAGATATGTACCCGAGTGGCCTCGGCACGTTGTCATTTCCAACAGCAGCTTAGACTAAAGGACAGAGGTGCCCTTTGGTGATGGAAAGAGACTGGAGGGCGAAGCTGTGTGCAATGACAGCCCTGTTTATCTTCTACACCTTAAATTGCTTCACATACCTTCACGTGGATCCGTAATGTTTAAGTATTTATGGAGTCATGACCTTCCTCTCTCACCAAAAGATGTCACGCCAAACTCCTCTCTCCACCTACCCCTCACGCACCACGAAAGAAAGGAAACTAAAACTGCCAAATGCACTTACTTTCAACCCCCTGGTCCCATCTCCCATCCCCAGAGGGGTCTAACCTGCCAAGGGAGACGAGCTAGTTTTGATGGAGGTGTATGAAGGTGTCTGTCTTTCTCTGTCATCACTGCCTAAAGAAAACAGTTCGAGTTGCTAAAGAGCAGTTTGGCTTTGGATTTTATTTCGTTTGGTTTATTCATTTATTTTTTTGGGGTCACCTTCCCCTCCTCCTCCTCCTCTCTCTTCCCCCTGCCCCCAAACATGTACAGTAACTATACAGAGACTGCTGCAGACTTGTATATAGTTTTTGGATCCAATAGCATGGAGAGACTTGGAACTGTTGGAAATCTGGTCTCCCTGTCTCCTTTGCTTTGTAAATTCCTAAAAGGGGGAAGAGGGATAGTTAAAATGTTTACAAAACTTTAATCTCCCTCTGAACTTTTGCCAGTGTGGGGGGGGGTGGGGGGAAAGAGAGAACTTAAATAAAACCTGGTTGTATTATATCTGAGAGCAACTTTTCTGCTTGCTTTTGTCAAAGCTGGGTTTGGAGATAGGTCTCGGTGCTAAAAGCGCCCCCCGAACGCGGCTCTCGACACTTCAAGAAACAACAAGCAAATACACAGGATGTGGAACAACAACTGCTGCTCTATTCCCTCCCTGGTGAGGGAGACCAGGGGGCTTTTTTCTCCTTGATAATTTTAGAGCTCAAATAAACACCGGTAAGTTGAGACTGAAAAAATTTGAACAAGAAAGCTTTGATTTCTTCCCCCCTCTCTGTGTAGAGAAGCATGTGCATTCACACTCGGGCTGTTTACACAGGAGAGATCAAGTTGTGGCCGGTTTTCTGTCATTAAAAACACACTTGGCCCATGGTAAGTAACCAGCAGTCAGTAACCAGCCACCCGCTCCGTTCCCATCCCTCAATGCGAGGTTTATCTCTCCCCTGCGCTGCAGTGACCACAGAGATACCTTGTAAGCTGCCCTCGCCAGGCAAAATCCTGTTTTCCTTTTTTGCCCGTGTTTGTTTTCTGTTTTTGTGTATGGAAAATCCCAGTAGAGGTTGATAAATGTCCTTCTAATCCCTTGTGCACAAGGATGAGGTCAGTAGTACCGAACTAGTGCAGTAGTCTGGCATTATATTTAGCAGCTGTGCTGGGGAGAAAAGTACATGCTTATGTTGAAACCTTGACTTTGTTTTTAACGCCTTGATTTGTCAGTGTCTACGTATCTTGCTCATAGGTTATTTCTGATTTTTAATGGTGTGATTTAATTTCTGCGACCTGTTGTTCACACACGTTGCTGTGCAAGAAGGAAGCAGGAGACTGGTGCTCAGCTGGGCAGGAGGGACGGAGCATGTTAGCCCTTCCTAAATGAGAAGATGTGAAATAGAGGCAGGGAAAATGGGCATGCAGGGGTCGATCTCAAGGGGCCCTGCCCGTCTTCTGGGAGCTCTTCTATCCCTAACGTCCCGGCAGGATTTTGTCCTTCCATATTTCAATGCTCTGACTTTGCCTTCAGCTTGGAGGCGATAGGCTGGTGTTTTCGGACTGAAAGGTGCTGGCCCTGCTGCCCTCTCCTTGGCCAAGGCAGATGATGTCTGGAGTAGCGAAGGTTGTTCTGAGTGGAGAGCAATGGAAGAAGAGAAGCGGCTGCGTCACAGCTGCAGCCTGTGCTGGACTGCTCTGCATTCGAGGTAGGGCCCAACCTGAGGAGCCAACGCGGCTGCAGCTGAGGTTGGAGCCGCTGGAGAGCGGCGTGCGTTTCAGCAGTCATTTCGCACTTCGGTTTTGTAGCAGTGGTGGCGTTTGGTGCTTTTACAAGTGCTTTTTGTCAAGAGTTTGGTCAAGGGAAAGATTGCAGAGGAAGTTGGAGCTGCCCCTGGATGCCTTGTGGAGAAAGCCCCAAATAGTATCTCCTAGCAGGAATCACATCTGAAATTTAAGACAAAACTACTTGTGCCATGTTTTCTGATTTAAAAAAACTGGCATTGGGGATGCTGATGTCCTTTAATTGCAAATTCTTCTGAATAGGGGAAGTATTTCACCCTCATGTCAGCTTAAAACAACCGAATGCATTTGTGCTGATCGTCCCTGTCCCCTGTATGGATGGGATGCTCTCCTGCGATGCTCCTCAGTGCGGCTGTGGTTCCCAACCAGTCCTGGATTTCTCTGCTGTGAGCTCTTCAGTGGCCAGGCAGCTGTGGCTCTACTGGGGGCAGTTAAACAGTAAGGATTGAGGCCTTGTTCCCTCTCTGCCCACCATGGCAAGGCCTGTGCTGCCCCTTGGGCTCCTCCAGGGGCCCCAGCAGCCCTTGATGTGCACTGGGCTCGGCCTTCCTGAGCGCCCGGTGCGTCCCCAGGCCCCTGGGGAAGGGCAGGCGCTTGGGGGGCCACCACCGGCCCCGCTGCCTGTGGGTTTTGGGCAGAGGCTGCAGGGGTGGAGCCCACACGGGAGGAGGTTCGTGAGGCGGGAGCCCGGCTGCTCTGTACTCGCTCTACCTCCTCACAGCTGCAAAGGGATTTTTGTCTTTTTATTTAATTTTTTTCTGACCTGACTGGACAAAGTTTTGATTATACTAGTGAAATTGCCGAGTTGCTTAATACTTTGAAGGGTTTTTAAGAGCTGCTGCTGCCGCCGCGTTGCCTGCAGCGAGTCATGCCTGGCCAAGGAGCCCTCCGCCCGCTGCTGCTCGTGCTCTGCGCTCTCCTGCTCCCCACTGTGCTCGCAGGTAAGGATCGGGCCTTGCCATTCATGGCCAAAACCAGACAGGTCTCTGATTCTTCTGCCTCCTTCTCCCCTCGCGTGCCTCCATTCTCTTCTCCTATAAATATCTTAAGTAGTTATTGAAGTTGTAATGAGGGATGTAAATAGAGCCTTGGAATGTGGCTGGCCTTGAGTAAGAATATATTCCCATCTTGGGACTGCGTTTCTGTCAGGAAAACGTTATAAATTCTTTGCAGTTTTTCCTAAACCAAGAGCAATAGCACCTCCGGCAGCCCTGGTGCCTGTAGGTGACAGCGAGGAAGATGCCGCGTCCCTGCTGTGATGGGACAGGCTGCGTGTCCGTGTTTGTTGGGAACAAGCTACAGCTGCGGGAAGGGCTGAAGGGTGCTTCCTTCCCTGCTTCTTGTGATGGCCAAACTGCAGCGAGCCAGAAAGGAGATTGAGACAGAAATACGGAAACACCCAGGGAAGCCTTTAGCATGCTCAGAACCTGACTTGTACATCCAAACTGTTCATGTTTCCACGTAGGAATGAGACCATAGAAGTGCTTGGCAACCCTGGGAAGGTGCTTTGGTGAGACCCGGGTGCTGGGATGTTTTAGATGTGACTGGAGCGAGGAGATTGGACGCTTAGTGTGAAATGCCTGTTCCACAGGCAGATTTTGGGGCAGTTGGGGCTAATTGCTGCCTTCCCTGCCCGTGCTGTAGCACAGTTGCACTGTCTTGAGGTGAGACGAGAGCCCAGTGAGCAGCAAAGGCATCTAGTCTGCCCGGGGCTTTACAGGTGAGGGAGAACCAGCTCTTCGCTCTGCTGCATAGTAGGGCCTGAACATCAGGGGCGAAAACCAGCTTCAGATCTTCTTTCTTTAAGCACCAGTATAGGCACGAACAGATGACTTGTGCCTGTAGAAGGTTTTCCTTAAATCCCTGCTTGACTTTGAGGCTGTGAAGCGAGGCTGGCTCATAGCTCCCTCGTGGTTTGCTCAGCGCCTCACGGGAGGGTCCCAGTCAGCCCCCACCAAGGAAATGATTCCTTTTTGAATGAGTTTTCACAAAGGCAGGGAAATTCATCGCTGCGCCCGGCAGCAGTGTCCGCAGGCACAAAAACAGCGTTACTGTGCTCCCCTCCCACGTTCCCCTTTCAAGACACAGCCTTGCCGGGGAGCCTTTAAAGTACCTACGAGATGGACCCTTAGAAGAGGGTGTTTTCCTTCTCAGACACTGAGCTTTGATTTTTTTTTTTCTTGTTTATTTCTTATTTAGTATAATGGGACATTTAAGCAAGCAATGTCAGTGTGCAGGCCTGCACTCACAGTGCCCATGGCACTGCTCTTCCCCTAAGCAGGCAAGGATCTTCCTTAATGCTCCACTTCCCCATGCAGAGGTTGCTTCTTGGAGAAGCTGTGATCTGCTGCTGCTTGGAACAAAAACTTCCCTTGGATTACCTGAAATTCCCCGTGCTGGGCATGTCCTCGCTCTCAGAACCCTGTCAACTTTGCTTACGTCTGCTGTAGGCCTGGGCTTTGCAGCCCTGGTTTGCATTAATCTGGTGCTCCCCTGCTCCTGAGCAGCATCCCATGTTCCTATCCCTTCTTGCCAGGGGAGCAAAGACCATGAGCCCTTGAAGACACCTGGTGCAGACACCTACAATGTTCTAGGGCACGGGAGAGGCTCTGCTTTCTCCCATTTGCCTTGTAGAAGTCCAAGACCCTCTAAGCTTCTTCTCTGCTACCTCCTCGTAGGATACCGGGACAAGGTGTGGTGTTAGCCCTTCCTGGAGCAGAGCGCTTTGCTTCTGCTCTGAAGAGTTCCTATCCCCATCTAGGGGCTTTTGGTCAGAGTGGAATTTTTTTCCTTGCATTTCAGCCCATTGGATGAGGAAATTTCCTGCCTTGCTCCAGCAGGGAAGGGAAGGGTGAGCAGGCAGCCCCATAGCCCCGTGCGTCCAGAGGCGGCCCAGCCTCTCTGTAAACAAGTTTGTTTAATGCTCATGAGCAGTGCAGTGCCCCGGGCTGCTCTTCCAGCCCTCGCGGCTCCACAGACTGCCCTTTGTGCTCCCGATGAAGGCCTCCTTTCATCCCCAAGCTGGCCCTGTGCCCATCGGGGCTACCTGGTGCTGGACAGCCCATCGCTGGCCAAGGAGTTCACCCAGCCCCTGCCCTCCAGTGTCAGCACCTCTTCCTTGCTAGTGCAGAGGCCTCTGAAGGAGCCCCATGGAGCTGCCCTAGGGTGCGAGAAGTGGCAGCCGTGCAGATCTTGGGTCCTCAGCGACTCTTCCAGACCATAGCACCCAAGGCTGCTGTTAAGTGCTTAGGAATCCAACAAATTGTGAAGGATGTGGCTGACAGAAGAAGCCTCCCATTTTGCAGTGGTACTGGGTTGTCCATCTTGACATGGCTTCTTGCCAGCTAGTTTCCTGGTTCCTATGTCCCTATGTGATTATGAAAAAAAGCTCATCCAATTTATTGAGCTCTTTCCAATACCATGTTTGTCCAAGATAGAAAAACAACAGTCTTGAACCTTAGTTGTCCACATTGTCTAGATGCAATGGAAATTACAGCCCCAGTCTAGGAGCTTTCTGCATATCTAAATCTTTCCTGCTTGCTTTCTTCCTTCCACCTGTTTGTGACAGAGATGCAGTGCAGGGAGATGAAGAATAGCCAATTTGGTTCTGAGAGCAAAACTAGTTCCCAGTCATGTTCAGAGCACTAAGAGAAGTGGAAGCTGGAAATGAGTCTTTGCAAGGCCTGAGCTTCTGAATTTGGGCTCTATTTTGTATCCCAAGTCTGATGTGGGCTTGTAAGTGTCTTCATGTGAGCTGGTGGGGAGATATGTTATATTCCAGTAGCAGTTATCCTCCATATGAGCAGGAGGTGGTATTTGTTACACAATAGGAGAAGACCTTGTGCAAGGACATCTATCTGTAGTGACTGATGCATCTTTACTGCATCTGAGAGAAGCAGTATATCAGGCGAGAGTCAGGCACATTTGTTACGTGAGGTTATTCAATTGGGTCTCTCCAGACACAGAACATCTCTTAACATTACTCACTTGCTAGGCACTGAGACTTCTTATAAGCTACCGACATTGGTATCGCCTTGTGGCTAATGAGTTCACCCAGCCCCTGGGTTTGAAGGTGGAGAGTTTGATTCATAAACTAGAGGAGACTTTTGCAAACTTACCTTTGCCTCCTCTTGTAATGGGTGTAGAATCATAGAATGCTTAAGGTTGGAAGGGACCTCAGAGGTCATCTAGTCCAACCCCCTGTTCACGCAAGGTCACCTAGAGCGCATGGCACAGGCTGCATCCAAGCGGGTTTTAAAGACCTCCAAAGAAGGAGACTGTACAACCTCTCTGGGCAGCCTGTTCCTGTGCTCTGGCACCCTCACAGTCAAGAAATGTTTCCTTCAGTTCCTGGGGAACTTTTGGTGCCTCAGCTTGTGGCTGTTTCCTCTAGTCCTATCGCTGTCCACCACTGAAAAGAGGCCGCACCCTCCTCCTCACTGCCTCCTTTGAGGTATTTGCAGACACTGATCAGGTCCTCCCTCAATCTTCTCTTCTCCAGGCTGAACATGCCCAGCTTTCTCAGCCTCAGTAAAATAAAGCTATAAAACTCTATAGTAAGAAATAAAAGCACATGAGTTTTGAGGACTCAAATTTTGGAGGTATCAAGTTAACTTATAAATGGCTGTGACTGTACAAACAGTGTGCAACATCCAAGTTATCCTGTCACTCCTTGCCTCTTTCCTTGGCACGTGAGGTCTCCTGTTGACTTGTGCGAGGAAGGAAGTGGTTATGGTGGCTATCTCTAGGAGAGGACAAACATCAGGTGACCAAGCAGGAAGACAAGAGGTGCACCAAGCTGCTTTAGAGCCATGTAACCAACTGTAGCCAACTGGGGCTCTTGAGGGAGCACATGCTCCCTCAACAGAAACCCAAATGATTTATTTGGGCCTTTCTCTTGTCAGTGCTTTGTATCTTGCTCCTTCCCAGTGAAGGACTGCTGTGCTGGAGGTGATGCGACTCAGCAGCACAGGCCACGGTGCAGGAGCTGCCTGTGCTCACAGCTGGAAAAGCCTCTGCTTTATGGTGCTTTTTCTGTTGATCACATCCTTCACGCTTTTCAGGTCTGCTAGACTCTTTGCATCATGCTCAGGCAAACTGAGCTCAGGAAGGAGAGCGAGTTGGGACGTTTATGCTGAGAGTCGGCAGCATTCCTGAACAGATCAGGGAGCAGTCTTGGCTTCCCTGTCTTAAAAAAATAATAGATGTGAGGACAGTTGGGTGGCTGGTTGGGCTTTTTTTCAGAAGAGCGGGAATGGGGGCATGCAAGGACAGGAGCTGTTGGTTTAGGAGGGGAAATCAAAGGCAAGTCTTTTGGAAAGCGTGTTCCCAGTCGCACCCTCCTAGGCAGCAGCAGTTGGCTCTGGAGAGACCCATTGGCTGGCAGCCTTCCCTGGGGAGGTGCCTGCTTGGGGCTTTGCACCCCGTCCTGCTGCAGCAAACAGGGAACCCTCTCAATAAAGCTGGGCTGAGCAGATGGCTCTTGCTATCATTCAGATATTGTTTTAAACCTTGGTGCAGACACGTGGTTTAGCTGCTGCTTCTGAACTAAGCTGCAGTTAGTGAATTGCTAGGAGAGAGTGAAAGGAGGTGTGTTTCCCTTGGTCACTGAGGTGCTGTTGACCTAAAACCACAAGAACTTGGTACAGAAAACTCATGTTTAGCAGAGGCTGTTCTTTTTCTGAGAGCTGAAAGGTTGTTTTAATCGGGAGAGAAATCAACCAAACAGATCTAGAAGCCACCCAGGACTCGGTCCAGGTCTTAAAAAACACTGAGGTTGTAAACACACTAAACTGTTTCCTCTTTCCTTGGCTATTAAACCAGAGCACAGAGCTTATTTTTAAAAGTTGCAATATTCTTGGGAAGTGGCTGTGCCAGGAGCTGGAGAGGTCCTTTGACCATTGGGCCTGGCTAGAAAGGAGCCATCACAACACTGTTTGAAAGGGTGGTGCTCCTAGGCCCTTTGAGACCCATGTGTTGGGAAGAGCCCATCCAGATCCTATGGCCACCTTGGATGGTGTCTGGTTGTTTGTCTGAGCTAACACCTTCCTGCATGCTCAGATGTGGAGGCTACGCCTGGCTCTCTTGGCTCGGGAGAGAAAAACATTCTTGGGCAGTGGAGCACTGACCTCCTCCCAACACAGCCCCTCGCCAAGCGGGAACGGCTCCTTTGTTGGTGCTGGCCTTGTGTGTGTTGACACGGTGAGGAAGGTCAGAAGCAGAGTGTAGCTCTTCTGTATGGGCTATCTCCATTTGCCAAAGAAGCCTAGAAATGGGGCTTCGAGAGTGTTGGGTACGTACCAGTCTGCCTAAACCAACAGTTTCCTCGTGCCACTGGTGCTAACTAAATAGTCCCAAATCTGCTCCGTTCCTTTCCCTATTGACTTAGCTACAATTTACCCGCTAAATTCTGCGTTTCCTCTTGATCCATCCTCTGGGGGCCAAACCGCAGGATTTGTAGAAAAGGGATCCACGGCACTTTCTGGAAGAGCCCGTTGGATGGGGCGCCGAGTCTGCAGTTCAGCTCGTCTGTCTCGCAGGACAGACCCAAGGGAGCCCTGCCGAGCTCTGGGGGACGGGTCTAGGAAGCCATCAGTCTTTGACTGTGTCTGATGCGCCATGACCCCGGGGGTGGGTGACCCTCCACCCAGACCCAGTTTTGGGTGGCAGTGCCACCCGTGCCACCTATTCCCCTGGACTCCAATATGTGCAGCCCTGTTTGTTCCGGGCTCCTTCCCAGCCTGGAGAACCAAGGTGTCAGCTCAGCTGGGCCCTGGTGGAGGCCGCCCTTTGCTTTTGAACATTTTATTTATTTATTTTAACTTTTCTCCACCCCGGTGTGACATTCCTGGCGGCTTCAGCAGAGAGCTGAGGAATGTCTCCTGCTCGGGCCCCGCTAACAAGCAGAGCATTGACGGGGAGGGCTCGCAGGCCTGGGAGGCCGCAGCCCTGGCGGGAGCATCACCCGAGAGGCAGCTCCTCCCTCATCGCATGGGGACCAGGGCAGGGCCCCCAAGTCTGTCCGTCTGCCCTGTGGGACTCACAGCCCCTTGTCTCCCAGCAGCGCAGGTGCGGGGGCCACTGCCCACGGCGCTGTGGCAGGAGCCGCCGGAGCTGCCGTCGGGCGCCGGGCCCTTGGACGCTGCCGACGCCACCACGGCTGGGCTGCCCCCTGCCTCTGCCGTCCCACCGCGCACCGTCCAGCCCGAGGACACCACCCGCCTACACCGCCTCGACGCCGCCGACGGTAGGGGCGCGC
>JAUBOD010000155.1:102062-115303 GCA_032353885.1 Nothura maculosa
AGCTCCCTCAACCTTTGCTCATAGGGCAGATGTTCCAGGCCCCTGATCATCCTCGTAGCCCTGCACTGGACTCTCTCTAGCAACTCCACATCCCTCTTGTCCTGAGGAGCCCAGAACTGGACACAGTCTCCAAATGTGGCCTCACCAGGGCTGAGTAGAGGGAGAAAATCACCTCTCTTGACCTGCTGGAGATGCCACCTATCTTTGTCCCCAGCATTAAAACAAGCAGCACACCCAGGACCGTCCTCAAGAAGAGCGGGAAGCCACAGAGTGTGAGTGGAGCGCTGCCATTCCACCACGGAGCAGCAGGCATCCAGGTGTGAAACCTCCATAGGGAGGAGGCGCCGTGGGGCAGGTGCCTCGGGACCCACAAAACACGGCCAACGCGCGGGCGGCACCCAGATCCCAGCACCTAACCTAGATGCCACTGCCTGTTTCGTAAGGAGCAAAGCTCTGGAGAACTGACTGGTTAGAAAAATCGTGCTGGAGAACAAGCTCCACTTTATGCGTGCTGTGTTTCTGCTGGTGAGAATCCAGCAGAGAGCCAGCGACTGAAACTGTGGTCAGCCCCTACCTAGCAAATAGGACAGTTGCAGAGAAAATATATACCCTTCTGGCCTCAGTTTTAATACCCGTATTTAGCTGCAAGTTATGCTTATAAACTTTCTTATTTACAGGTAAGAGGCCATATGAGGAAATTTATAAATGGTTCAAGTGAATAGCTGTCATCATCTGTGTGCAGCAGTAGAAGCCTTCCTCAGGCTTCTGACCAGTGGAGAAACACGTGGCTACCAGATACAGGACAAGAGACTGAGGGACTCTGCAAATGCCAAGTAGTGCAAGTATCCAGCACTGTGAAGGTCTCCTTTGTCCCTGGACCAGTTCAGGGCAAAGCCAAGACCCTCCTGATGGCTTTTTGGGCTAGTACTTCAATCAGAAGCCACAGTCACATCCTGAGGCTGACGTTCTGCCCCAAATTTCATCTTAAAAGGTTTTCATAGAGCTGCTGGATCCAGGAGAAGCTCCTGATGAAGCAGGCAGCAAACACCTCCGTCCCTGCAGCCTCCTGTCCCACCCCATGTGGCTGCTGGCAGCTTCTCACCACTCAATAATGTAGCCCAGAGGTGGTAACACCCTGTCTGACCATGCTGGGCAGCCCAAATGGAATCCACCCCAAACACCTTCCTGGTATGTTGTGCACAGCAGTAACTAGCAGAACTGCACTGTGCCTGTTTGCCATCCCTACCCGCCGAGGAAGAGGCTAAACACAGACCTGAGCACTTCATTAAGAAGCTGCTGTGTCTTTGGCTGGGGAGAGAGTGTGCTACATTGGAGGAGAGCGGACACAGTTGTCCTCAGCTGCATATTGCAGCTAATTAGATCTCTCTGTGGGATTCATCACCTTCAGACAGCTGTAAAAACAGTCTGTATTCTTGAAGACCTTCAAAGGGAAATAATCTCTCTGCCCTTTCCTACAGAGGAAAAAGTCTGTTGTCAGCAGGGAATTCTTCACTGTGGGGCATCCACAAGCTGCTAGACTGGTCCATTTGTGAGGGCAAGGAAGAGGTAAAAACTCACTCCTGAAATGCAGTGTCAGTCCTCATTTGGACAGCTCCAGGAGTGAATGTGGTTTGGAGGTCTTTACTGGAAAACTTAACATGATGGTTTCTGTTTTACGGCCTTCACTTAGCTCTTTCAAACTTACTGTTTCCAGCTCCTTATGTGCATCCAGGGCAGTGGATTCCCTCTCAGACTTCTCTTCCACTTTCTTCAGAATGTTCTGCAGGGAACAAAGGCTGCGTTAACTCCCATCCTGCTCTGACAGCACAGCCTTTTCTGACCATGCTGGGCAGCCCAAATGGATAGCCTTTGCTATCCTCAGAGTTATTTCTGGACGTCAGCCTAATTACAGGGTGGGTGATGAAGCACACTGACTTTCACCTCTTAGTTTCTGTACTTCATTAAATGCTGCTTCCA
This sequence comes from Nothura maculosa, assembly GCA_032353885.1. Taxonomy (NCBI): domain Eukaryota; kingdom Metazoa; phylum Chordata; class Aves; order Tinamiformes; family Tinamidae; genus Nothura; species Nothura maculosa. Next base: position 104,040 of record JAUBOD010000155.1, read on the forward strand.
TCTGACCATGACTCCATTTGATCCAAAAGGAATATAGCAGGCAGATGACTATTTTTTAAAAATATTCACTAGAGCTACTACTAACAGATAGTGTTATAGTGTTATTGGTAACCTGAGGGCAGCAAGATCATTTGGGAGCAAGATGTTTCCTCACGCCCAGGATCATGCCCTCCAGCACTGGGTTTAGACATGCCAGCAAAGCACAGGAGGAAGACAGCTGCTATAAAAGGGCTATGGATGCCTGGTCCAGCCCACAACCACGTGGGATTGCTACACATGTAGCATTCCTATGTCCCGCAGCCACTCTGCATCCAGGCATCCATGTCCTACCATCAGGATGGTGGGGAAAAGGGGATAGTTGCTGCCCCTTTTAGCAGCTCTATGAAGCTCCCTTCAGATCTTTTGTTCAGTGAAAGCTATGTAGAAAATTCATCATGAATTTGGAGACAGTCTCCGGGGTTGTTGAGAATGTCTGGTTCTTTGGAAAGACTTCATCCAGCTCAATGCTTGGTCTTGGCAATGGCTAAGCCTTGCAGGTGTCTGCTGGGTGCAGAGCTCTGGGAGTGATCCAGAAGACCCTCAATATGAGCAAAGAGCAAAACTCTACCTGCACGAGCAGCTTGAGCCGAGTGATCCTTTGAAATGGCAGAATCAGGAAGGAAGAAAAAGAGAGGCCTTTGCATTTGGGATCCAGCTCCAGCTGTGATATCACTTCCCGGAAAGCTGGCTTGTCCTGGCTGAAGACAGAGAGGAGAGAGTTTTCAGTGCTACCATGCCCATCACTCAGCTGTGTAGGTAGTGACTCAAAGGCAGACACATCATCTGCCAGGCCTCTCTCAAGAACAGAAAAGAGGGGAGGAGGGGACTGAGTGCTTCTAGGTGTATTTTGGTTTAAACCTAGGACTATTTATAGTGTTGAGGGATGGAAAAAGAAAAGGCTTCTAATGTACAAGCCATGTTAGTGGATTCACGTGTAGCACATCTAGCTCAGCAGCATACGCTGTGCGCGTAGGTGTGTGTGAATGGGGTGTGTGTCCAAGTAAATGAGTCAGCAGCATAATTATATATTTTTTAACAGTTGGATTTCTGTGACAGGATGAAATTCACAGTCATAAGAGCAAGGCAGGCTGCAGAACAGCTTCATCTTGGCTGCCCTTGGCTGCTTAGCAGAAGGATGGAAATCATATCTGGCCTGAGCAGGGCACAGAGGAGCAGCCTGGTGTTTGAAATCCCTCTGGCAATTCCTGGACCCTCCTGGAGGGAGGCAGCACAAAACAGAGTGTTCTCAGTTCACACTATATTCTCCCTCAAGAAAATGCTATTCTCTAAATTCCTATCCAGGAACCCCTTAACTCCAACAGGTCTTTTTCAAGCTTGCTTAATCCAACCTATTGTTAATTCATATCTGGGTATTTATCTAATTGCTCTAGGTGAACTGTTTACAGCAGCTCTTTTGCTCACCTCTGACTCAGGAAAACCCTGTGGTACCCTGCATTTGAAGAGAACAGTTCACCAAATGTGGCAGAGGCTTTTTAGTGTTTTTTTGCCTCCAAAGCTCAAGGAACAGAGAAAGGAAAGAATTAGGGCTCATTATGCTCCTCTGATCCAGCTGCTGCTGGGAAGAAGGGAGGAAATACACAGGGCAACTCGTGCAATGGGCTGTCCTGGAAAAATCCGGGACAAGGTAAGTGAAATAAAAATAATTCTCATGCTGAAAGACAGGCTTGTAGGGCACTGTCTTGAGCTGCTGGAACAGAATTCCTCCCGGACCAAGACTCCCTAAACCTGAAAAAAACTGCAGGAGTGTCTTGGATCGTATCCTCCAGCTGAGGTAACGGCTGACGCGTACTACCAGAATAGGAGGAAAATGGGTGTGCAGGTTTGGGGTTTGCTCATTTGTTTTTGTTTTGATTTTAAGGAAATTTTCTTCTTCTGGAAAACAATTTCTCACCTCTGGGGAGATCATAGGCCCTGCTGAGCAGCTCAGGGGGAGTAGTGGCTGCTCTTGTTATTGGAGAGCTGTGATTATGTTCTTGGCCTTTCTATCTCTTGCCTCGACTTGTAGTTTAAAAATACACGTTTCACAACTCTGTTCCCATGCACACCGTAAATATTTCCCACATTTGGGAACTGCTGTCTCTGAATTTACTTGCTCTGTTACTTATGCACTACATTACCACACCTTTGATATAAAGCCTTGTAATGGTGTTTGTTTTTTATAGGTGCAGTGTAAAATCAGAGAAGAGGAAACTCCTGCTTCTTAGGCCTTTCTCCTAAATATCCAAATTACAGTTAAACAAGCAGCTGTGACCTAGACAGTTTTGGCAAGTAGTGCAGCATCAAGCACTGGGACTCACAGGAGCTGCTTGTAAGCTCTCTCCTGGTAGGTCTGGTTGGAGACGTAGGTGATGTACACGGAGAAGTGATTAACCGTATGCTGGTGCACAATGTCACACACATCTGAGATCACGATATTCTCTTCCACCCGCTGCTCGAGGTCCAACAGGAACCTAGAGGAGAAACGAGAGCTCAAATTAATCATCACCTGCCAGTCCCAGGTGGTTTTCAGCACAATCCCCTGGGGCTGAAAGCCTCAAATGTGTCCATGGGCTTCCTGAACAGGCTATGATTAACAACCTGCATGTAGCCAGCTCCTTCCTTCTCTGCAAACCAGGTATCTGGAAGGGTCCCATTGAGTTGGCCGAAGCCCAGCAGCCATTTTCTTACCGCTCACTAACAGCCATGACGTCGAGCACGTTGGAGAAGAGGATGTGAGCCTCGGACTGATGCAAGATCTTCTTCAGCCGCTCGTTCTCCATGAAGTGAGACACCAGCAGGTTGAGGCTCTTGTAATAGGAGGCTTCGGATGTAACCAGCTCAAACATAGCCTAGGGGAGAGTCCCAAAGAGAAGCAGTGAGCAGGCACTTTCTGCCTTCACGGAGAGGTACGTACTGCGCTTCTGGAAGAATCCCAGCTGTGCACAGGGCTGGACATGGCCCTTCCAGGCCCAGGGAGAGGGGAGCACGTGGGGAAGTGAGATCCCCTTTTGGGCCACTGCCCATGCAAGGGGTTCTGTTGATCCTGCACCAATGCTCCTCTGCCTCCACTAACAAGGCCTGGGAGAAAACCTGCCAGTCGCCAACTATTACAGGAAATCAGAAATAATCTCCCAGCTCTAGCACTGGTTTCATCTGTTAAGAGAAGCTTTCGGTGAAAAGCCTGGCTTCCCTGAGCCAGTGATATGGTCTAGGGTAGCAGAAGGACCAACTGATGGTTTGGTTCAGAGATAAGTCATAACTTAACAAGACGAGGATATAAAGTCCCCCGCAGCTGCAGGGATGGTCGGTTACCACCGCACGCAGCTCGCTGGCTCTCTACGTGTTTGTTGCCTCTGTGCAGAATAGATAAAGCAGAGGATTACTGACCCAAATAGTGACTCTATTAGTTGAAATAAGGTTAAATTAAGATTCTCACAAGAGCTTCAACATGGCAGAAAATCATTACAGCTTTCAGAAATGTCTTGATGGAGAGGTCAGTTAAAATGACAAGGCAGTGAGCTACTTTCTGAGCTAACTGCAGGTCTTTGCACTGCTGGGGCACTAAGTCCAACCAAGTAGGTGGTCTTCTGCAGCAGCCCTTCGGAGGGAGACAGAGCAAACGGTGTGGATGGTGATGAATGTGTTTGGTCAGCGTACTCCTAATGGCTGGCATTTAAGGAATGAAAGGATGTTTTATTCTTCCCAGGCTGGATTCTCAGTGAGGAAAGTGGAGGAGGACCAAGTCGGCTTGTCTGAACGGTTTCACCAGTGTGTGAGAACCAGAGACTGACTCCACTAAACGCTCCGTTCATAGGCTTAACAGTAAGATAAGTCAGAAGAGAAACAGAAGCAGATCAAGATGTGACAAAGAGAGGACGAGCTGAGACAGCAGCAGGTCCCAGGCAAATATTCTGGGATATTCTGCCAGTCTTTGTGCGCCTCAGCTTTCCAGATACTCCAAGTGAGGACTTCTGTCCCATGTCTTTAATCACGGGATCACAGCCTGTAGCTCCTCTGCAGCCTCTCAGCCAACTACTTGCTAAATCTCTAAGCTGCCTGCCCTACAGCTGCAGAACACCTCCTATACCCTGCACCTACCTCCAAAGAAATTCATTTCTGCCCTCTGCAGTCCCCAAAGCCCCCAAATACCTACCCCAAATGGCCCATGAACAACAAATTGCAATGGGCACCAAACATCCAACTATGCGAAAGGATGATGAGATCTCCATAGAGTAACTGAATTCTGCTGGCTCTAATCAGTCACTAAATTAAAGAGCTTGAGCTTCTGTTTTCAGAGTTGCAAAAATAACCCGAGAAAATTTGAACTAAATGTCAATTGATGCAGTTATATCTGCCTAAGTCTGCAGCAATCTGAAAGTATCCCTTGGAAACATGACCAATACTGTCCTATCAGTCCCAAGCTCGGGAATTTGAAATTTAAGTCATACGCATAAAAGCAGTATTAATTATTTTCATTTCTTATTATTTTGAGTGAGAGACTGAGAGAGAAAAGTGAAGCCAAAAAAAGAAGAAAATGTAGAAAATAGAAAATTTAGACTCACTAAAGCCATAAGTAAGTAATCATACAGATAAAACACACACGGTGTTTTATCATACAGATTGAAAACATGAATTCCCAATTGCTCTGATCTTCCTGCACACCACTACTTAATAAGGGAAGCCTCTAGCTTGGGAGGGATGTTCTGAGCTGATGCTGCAGCATGGGCTGTGCTCACCCAGGCTGCCTTCCTGTGGTGCCTCTGACCTCCTGCTGCTGACAGACAGGCAGCTCCTTTTAACAAGACATTTGCAGGTTGGAAATCTTAGGACTGTTCAACATGGGAGAGGAAATTCAATCTTTTTGGGGCTGTTTTTGTGACACTGGAACGCAAGAGAAAGGCTGCCTACCTGCCAGTCACTCATGCTCTGCAGCAGGAAGGCCACGTGGCTGCAGCAGACACCAAGTTTGGGTCCTCCCTTGTCTGAGCAAAGAGAGTTTCCAGAGCAGAGCTGCTCTCTGATCCAGATTCACACTAGGTAACGCAGGTGCAGTTAGGCTGCTCCTTTACTCCTTTTTCTAACCCCAAAGCAACCTGAATTCAAATAATTCTCCGGCAAAAGCTTTATTAAAGCTCATACATCTCAGCAAAAATATCGAAGACTGAGAATACTTGGCTAAACTTTTCAATCAATAAGTTGTTTTGGCCAGTTCTAATCTCCTAAAACATGTAAGACAAACCCACAGTAGGAAAATCAATACTGGCAGCAAGTAGAAGAGAGCAAAATGGAGAAGCTGCACAGAACATGAAACAAGGATAAATGGAAAGGCAGAGGACTGAGCAGAGAGCAGCAGTGTCACTGATTCAATGCTAATTCTTCTAATGTCCAGATCCCCACCTTGTCAAGAGCTCGTACCACGACGACAGCTCGTTTTCACCTCCACTACCTGCAATGGAGGAAGGAGGTTTCTTCTCTAGTCCCTTGTTTCTTCTGCCACACACACACTTTTCTCCCCAGATGACTCTATGGCAGAGCCCAAAAAGCTTTGCTTTTGGCTTCTTCTACAATCAGCATCGTTATGTTATCTTCTCTACAGTAAAAAGAAAATCCTTGATGATCCATGTTTTGATGTGTTTGATGCTCAACAGATGTCTGGGCAATTAAAGTTCCTCTATCAGTGATTTGGTCACTTTGGATAACTATTCCAGTACTGTGTAATTTTGGTATTTGACTCCTGTGCTCTGTAATTTGTCCTTTCTTAGTTCTTCTGTTCTTCCTCTTCCTGCACTTTTGCCTGCACGTTTTCCCCTCTTTTCTTTTTTTCCTTTTTACTGTGACTCTTCTAGTTGTTATTTTACATTCTGCCACTCTGGCACTGGCCTCACCTGAAAGGGGCTGCTGAGGCTGAGGCCGTTGCTGTCTGAGTGCTCTCCGAATGCCAGGGCTAACAGGCCATACTGCATTTTTATTTATTTTCCCCAAACTCCGCTAGCTTGGCTCATTTGTTCCAACAGGGACTATGACAAATTGCCTTCTGCAGCGCTTTCCAAACATCTATTGCTCTTCCAGTCGAGTTTCTTGTTTTTTGCTGTCTAGAAAACAACTGCGTCTTGTTTTTCATCCTGTGTTGATGACCTGCCTCGTTATTTCTAGTCATAGCCAGGAATGACGTTTGGATTCCTCCTCTTTGCAGGTGTCACCTCTCTTATTTTCCTCTCTGTTGCTTTGCAGGTCGCTGCAGAGGAGCAGCTTCTTCCCTGGCTGCCGAGCTCTGCTCCATCTCAGCTCTCTGCCTCAGCTGTGAGCAGAGATTTTCTTGCTTGCGCTTTCTTTCTTTTCTTGCCAACGTATTTGCCACTCTTTCTCTTTGGTATTTAGCCAATTTCACAGTTTTCTGGCTTTAGGCTGTTTTATAATCCCTTACGGGTAATTCCATATCGAACGGGAAGAAAATTCCAGCTCTGATAAATTAGCATCGGGGGAAAGCACAGCACTTCTCTAAGGCAGCACTGTCCCATCTCCATCTGCTGCCTTTCTCATGTTATTTAAGCAGAGAGAGGAAAAATCAGTACACTCACTGAAGTACTGCTGGCATTCAGCAGTGCAGAGATTTTCTTTTCCCATAAAAGACCTACAGGTAAAAAATGTCACTCCACAGAAATGGCAGTTTTTCAGATCTATAATGCAAACTTTTAAGCTGCTGTTTCTCTGTGAATTGCTGTCTTCATTTTGAGGCAGAACGAAGAAGAAAGCTCGTAGTTTTGGAGATGCCAGATTGTGTTTGTGATGCTGGCAGTTAGAAATAGCGTGTTTGGCCAGGTAAATAGCAGCAATGTGAAATGGAAATAACCCATCCAGGAGCAGCAGCAGGAAGCAGCCCACCTGCTGCCCTCATGGTTCGATCCCGCACGTAAATCCATAGCACGTGGTGCTCCTGCCCTGGGGATGGTGCAGGGCTGCGTGGCTACAACACACAGGCACCCGTCGGTATTTTTGAGTGAGTTTTGTACAAGAACACACTCGGTTTTCTATTATGGACCACACGCTGCAAGTATTAACATGTAAAAATAAGGAAGCTCATCGGTCTCTGTCTCTTTCTATGCCCATCGCTTTTAAAACAGAGTAATACTGTTGAATTCCTGCAAGATTTCTGACAGAAAGTATATTTCTTGCTAATGTTTGAAGATCAGCCTGCACTGTAGATCAAAAGCTCTGCTGCAGGAACCTCTTTGCCTTCTTTATACTCTTTTATAAATTGCTCCTAATGTTCATTCAGAAAAGGGAAAAGAAGCTTCATGTCTGGTACCAACAGCATATACAACACCCTGCAGTTTCAAAGGAAATAAGTAGCACTAACCAATAATACATAATAAAAGTGTTCAACAGAGCCAGCCTTGCCTGTGGCTGCAATGAAGCTTCTTCGGTTTTAAGTCATCATGTTCCTATTGAAGTGACTCGGACTCTTTTAAGGAACAACCTTAAGACACTCTCATGTTTCCCTCCTTACCTCCTGAAGCTTGATCTCATCGGGCTGGAGGATGCTAAGGACGCCGCTGCTCCGGATCTCAGGAAGATCCTGCCATAAGTTGAAGCGGGACGTGGAGTTCCTCAGCGAACTGATCTGAGGGGCTGCTTTGCTCTCGGGGGTACTTGCAGCTTCTGACTCGTTTGGAGTCTCCTCACTGGCTGAATTCTCCTCGGGATCTGCCTCCGAGTCCTGCAGCCGCCTCGTTTCAATCTCCTGGCGCGTCGATTTATCTCGATATTCCTGATACAAGAGCCCTAGGAGGGAATTTAACAGGTTAACAACCTGCTGTCACAACAGGGGTTAGTAACACAGATAGATGAGCCCATGATCAGCCAGAAGACATGAGAAGAGTTATTTATCATTTGCCAGGCTTTTAATTAAAGGAGTGAACACTGAGCCACGCTGGGCAGCTCAAGCATCGGAACAGCAAAGGACAGGTCCTAGCTCAGGTCTCCTGTACTGGGTAGTCTTAGACATGCTGCTTAATTTCTCTCTCTCTCTTCCTTCTCGAATGATACTCAAATAATACTCACATGGTTCTGGATTGCCACGGCACCAAAGAAAAGGTTCTGAATGTGAAGCAACTTGCTGCTCATCATTAACACAGTCGTGTGCTTCCAATACTAACTTCAGGACCAGAAGAAACTGCACAGAATTTGTGAAGATTCCTAGTTTCAACTGATAGTATCCAAAAGGTAGGAACCCTGAAATGCCCAGGCCAAGTAGGAAAGATCTCCTCTCTCTCATATGGCTGCTGCTATCTGTCACATTTCCCATTGAGACACCTGCAGGATCCAGAATATTAACTGCTGGAATCTAAAATTTGATTTAAAAAGAATGAATAGAGAGGAGAGTGTGAGTCTGCTCCAAGTCACTCTCCTCACTTACCTGGAAGGAATACATTTTTTTGTCTTTCTTGGTTTATACTTCAATCTCAGAAGTTGAATGAATAAATATAAAAGCCCTAGATGTTAAATATAATGTACTAGATTTTCATCCCTTATGGAATAGAATAAATCTGGTCAAATCTTACTGGATCTTGTGAGCAGATTTCATGCGTAATAAGGAGTGGGACAAATGGGTCAGGACTTTGTCTAGGGAGGATGGGAACACAGTCGTCACTGCCTCGTCAGTATCTGGACCAGCTTTCATGAGGCTCAGTACCAAGCACCATTAAAATATCCTGGGAAAAGCGCAGGCGCAAGGAGGGCTGCACCACAGGCTGCGGATGTATCCTGGTATCTGCTCTCCCTGGAAAGGCATTCAGCACTGGATTAAAATAGCAGTAAGGGTAGCTGTGCCTAGGAAACCAGGCAGTCTTCTCTTGGCTTCCTACACAGCAACCAAAGAGGAGACTTCCCGTCAAGTTCAGCACGCTGCTGCTCCTTATATAATCTCTCCCTCTGCGTCAGCGAGGCTGATAACGGCTTTCCTGAATGCTCCTGCCTCCTAATGAGCACCAGCGATGGAGCTGAGCGTGTGGAGGGGCGGAAAGGCTCTCGGGGTCACCATGATGGGGCAAGGCTGGTCAAGGAAGAGCTGCTCTCGGTGGGGTGGCTCCTGCCTTGGGGCTCGGCTAGGGCAGCTCCAGGGCAGCTCCGGGACTCCGGGGCAACTCTGGGACTCCAGGGCAGCTCTGGGGCTCCTGGGCAGCTACGGGGCTCCAGGGCAGCTCCGGGGCAGCTCCCTGGCTCCAGGGCAGCTCCCTGGCTCCAGGGCAGCTCCGGGGCAGCTCTGGGGATACGGCGCAGCAGGCACTGGCTCCCGGCAGCCCGGCAGACCCGAGCGCCGCCGAGTCGTAAAGACAGGGAGCAGCTTCCCGGGGCGGCAGGGCCGGCGTGTGGCTCCGGGAGAACGTCACGGAATGCAGCGCGTGTCCCTCCCGCTGGAGACGGCCACACGTATCCCTGCAATGTCGAGGGGCTGCCCTGCAAGTCACTGGCAACTGAGGCCGTTTGTGGTCTAGCCGCTCTGGCGCAGATCTGGAGGGCAGTCCTTTAAGGAGATCTTTGAGAAATTCTGCTCTTGCTTTTGAGGAAAACAAGGGCAGACAAGGGACCTGCTCTGGCTTGCAGGCTCCCTGGCTGCCCCGCCAAGCAGAGACGACCTAGGGAGGTTTCAGCTCGGAAAAGGCATGTGTGGACATACAGAGATGGGCCTGGCCAGAGGCACCCACCCCAATGAAATGTGGTTGGGAGTGCACAAGGTTGTGCCTTTTAAGGAGGAGGCTGAATAGAGACTGAACGCAGCTCTACAATGGACAGCAGCTGTGGGGAGGAAGCAGGAGAAAGAAGAAAGGTGGCTATTTGGGCAGAGGAAAGATAGGAAGGAACACAAAGGGTTGTGCTAGCAGTGATAGAAGGACTAAATCTGATGTTTAAAAAGTATATCTATATGTGGGTAAGCCAATTATAGTGGAGAGAGCCTGGGTTTTACCTGCACTGTTCTCATAGAGACAGCGAGAAGCCGAAAGGGACAGAGGCCAAGGAGAGATGAAGCAAGAGGTGGTCATGGCAAAAGGGGATAATGAAACAGATGCAAGGTGGGTTGACACACAGCAAATCCGGGAGCAGGGGAGCTGAGAGCATTAGCTAAACATGACACGAGGACAGGAAAACGTGGCGGATGCCGGCATTTAACACGGGAACAAGTGCAAAATGTCGGAGCGAGCTGTGCAAACTCCATGTGCTCCTTGGTGCCCCAGCTACTGTCACCTAAGGCTCAGGGTCAGTCACGCAGCCGCAGAGGGGTCTGGCACAGACCCTGATCGGAAATGAGGCGGTTAAGGCTAAACTTCCTATGGACTGATATCTACGGGACTTGTTTGGTGCCTTTTACCTTTGTGCTTATCCTGGTCCATTTAGGCATCCATCTCCCTTCCCCGCTCCCTGCAAAACTGGAAGGGGGATGGAGAAGCTCCTTGTGGAAAATGCTTGCCAGGGAGAACCTGCAGCTCCGTCAAAGTCAACGTTACTGCACTGGGAGCTACAGGAGCTCCCGGGGGGGCAGAGATGATTTCTGTGAGCTACTCTGCTCCAGTTTCAGGCAAAGAGAAAAGAAATAAATAAAAGTCCGTTAATTGCTGTGAGGCGGGAAGAGGGGTGAGGATACACTGCAGCTGTCCGAAATGACCTCTGGGGGCTACTGGAGGGTCTGGATGTCCGAAACCTGTGTCCATGGTGGCGCGAGGGCTTGAGCTGCGTCCGCGCTCGCAGTGCGGAGCGATTGAACGGCCGCTGAGGAAGGAACTTGGCGAGGGGGCAAGGAGTGAGGGGGGCAATGAGCAAGGGGGCGATGAAAGAGGGGGAGCTGAGCGAGGGGGTCACGAGTGAGGGGGCAACGAGCCAGGGGGCGATGAGCAGAGGGGTAAGGAGCGAGGGGGCGCTGAGCGAGGGGGACAGGCTCCCGTTCTGCGCTCGAGGGCAGGGACGGGACGCGCAGCGCGCTGCCCAGCCCGGCACAGGCGCGCGGGACCCACGCGGGACTCGCTCTCCCTGGCGCCGAGGGGCACGCGAAGCGAAGCGAAGGGAAGAAGCGGCCAAGGCGGGGAGCCCCGCGCGCAGCCCTTACCGATGTGCTCGATGAGGTTCCTCCAGGAGTCGGCGGCGGGGGGCTGCGCGCCCGGCGCGGCGCCGCTCTCGCCGTCCGCGGGCTCCCTGCGGGCAGAGCGGCGCTGAGGCCGGGCCCGGGGCCGCCC
>JAUBOD010000155.1:123806-140633 GCA_032353885.1 Nothura maculosa
CTGGAAGGGCACTGTGCCTTATGACAGCACGTAGCTGCACTCTGTCATTTGGACCACACGATGCAGCATAATGTGTGCGCCTTTAGGGAGCAACCATTTAACACTTTCTGCCTGATCTTCCATGGAACCAACTGGGCTTGTCTCTCTGCTTCTCCTCCACTTGATTTTTTGCCAATCTTATGCAGAGAAGAGCCTTTTGTGCCAGAGTTCTAGCATGATTGATATATGGCATTAAAACAAAATTGAAAACAGCACTGCAGGTCTGGCTGAGAGGGCAGGGATCGATAGCTACAGCTTGGCTCAACTGTCCAGTAAAGGAAAAAAGCAGCTTTTTTTGCTGTCATGCCGTCCTGCCCCTGCTGCTCACGAACGCGTCGAGCATTCCCGTCCTTACCTTTGGATACACAGCTCCAAGGCTTTCACATCAGAGCTTGCCACCCGTGCCGACCCATCCTGGGACAAAACCGCCGTGGTCAGGGGCTCCTCGAAGGGCTCATTGCTTCTGAGTGAACCTGTGCCAGAAAACAAAGCCAAGAGGGAGTTAAAACAATCCCTTTTTAAGGGCCATCTTTGCTTGCACTGTAAGTAGCAGTTTACTTGCAGGCAAGGCAATTGTGAGACCCCAGACCTGCAGAAGTCTACATTTGAGCTTGGATTTTTGATGGAGATTAAGCAGCATTAGCCTGTATATTGCATGATCTGTTGTGGGTGCCATCAAGAAAAGGTGCATGCAGATTTACTATATCCATCCTTACGTGTGTAAGTGCTTTTCTAGCCCTGAAATGGGCCTCAGCCTGGCCCATCTTCAGTATGACTCTTTAAGGACCTTTTCGGTCTAGCCCTGCCATGGTTCCCAACTCAGGCCTTTATTATTGCTCTGCTTTCAAGCACACAGCAGGCGTTCAGCCTGGTGGAGAAATCAAGGCTGGATTTGGGTGAGACGGGAGCTTTACTCTTCATTTCTTCTCCGCTTTCCCTCAAATGAACCTGTGATCCTTTCACCGGGAGCCAAGGTTGTGCTAAGCCCAGGCTTCTTGCTGCAGTCCCTGGCAGGAGGAGAGGCTGCGGCTCCCCTCTCACATGAAACCTCCTCTTGTTTGCGGCCTGTTGATAAATGGCCTGTTGCTCTAGGAGAAATATTTTGGTCCAAGTCATACTACTGCTTCCATTTCAGACGAATGGCAGCCGGGGCAAGGCAAAGCTCTCAGCACAGCTGGTTTCTGATGTGCCCTTTTAATCAATTGCACTGATTTGCAGCAGGAAACATGGAATCCAGACTTCTCCAACTTCCTAAAGGAATGCCGGGGCTTACGAAAAACTAGACTGAGTTGTTCTCTTTGCCTTGGGAATAGGCTGAACAATTTATCCTCATGTCAGAGGAAATTGTTTTTAAAAATACAAACTCTTTTTATAGTTAAGGGAAAGCATCTATTATGTTTTACAGCTCTCAGGCTATAAGCCAAAGGCAGCTGGTGAAAAGGCTCAGGCAGAACCTGGATTTACATTCATTTAGGTTATTTTTCCTGTTCTCACTTCTGATGTCCTATTTTTTCCCCTGTTGGGTATCCTATCCTGTGTTTTCCCCTGCATCTTTCCTGCTCTTCCTTTCTCCCTCGTCCCTGCTGCCAGGTACCTTCTGAAGCAAAGCCAGCAGGTTGGTAGCATCGAGCCCCGGAGAGCTGCAGTGCCAAGGAGAAGGAAGCCAAGGTAAAGGAGCTCACCCATGCCTTGATTCCAAGCACTGCAGCCAAGGCTGCCAGGAGGAGTTCCTGCTACAAACGCAACAAAGCACCCGCTGTGCCGTGCCTGAGCGAGGGGCTGGAAGCAGCGGAGCGCAGGGGCAAGGCAGAGGAGCGGCTTGCACAGTCCTAGCTGGTTTAAAAGCTGTGCCCTGAGCTGGACTTGCCGCAGTGGAGCAGAGCTGGGGCTGTCGGCAGGTCCCTGCGGATGTGGAGGAAGCAGGGACGGATCCAGCTTCCCGAGGGGCAGCGCAGAGAGGGGGAGCGATGGGCAGCCCGTCGGTGGCGGATGCTCCCCAAGCTGCTCCAGGGAAGCCCTCCTTGCAGCCCGTCCTTCCTCAATGACAGCGCTGGGCGGGAGGGCCACGCTCCGGATGGCACCGTGGTGGCCTCCCTGACACCCCGCAGCCCTTGGAGCAGGGCCTGGGGCCACCCTGCAACCCCCACAGGCCTCCCCGGCGGTACCCGCACAATGTCAGGCGGCAGCTCCGTGCTCTGCTGACGCCTCCTGGAAACTTGGAGCAGGCCGGGGACTCTCCTCCTGCGAGTCAATGGGCCCTTTCATGGGGACACCACCGCAGCGAGGAGGAGGCCGGGAGACACCCATGTTCTTGGGGCACCTCCCAGACCTCACAGCAGGGCGGCGGTCCCTGCTCCTCAGCCTCCTAGAGGACTGGGCTCCTTCCAGGAACAGCAGTCATGTGCTCTAAATACCGCTTTGCACAATAATCATGTCCGTGGCTCACTCTGCACTCGGAAAGTCAGGAATATCGCTCCTCCTTCTTCACTGTGCCAAGGCTCAGAGCTGGGCGCGTAGTTTCTGTTAGACTGAAATCTGGTGGCTTTGGGCTATCTCGGCTGCTTTCCTTCTACTTACAGGGAATTTCACAGTTCGGTTTCTCTGAGCACTTGGGCTTTTTCTCTCTCAGCAGATCGCGCTTGATTAACGTTTGCCTTAAAACCACTCACATTTTTCCCGGGGCCTTGTTCCCAGGTCTTTTGTGCCTGTTGAGAGCTCCCTTCCTTTGGGTGCTGCTTCAGCCCCAGGTATTTAGAGGCGCCGAGGTGTTTCTTACAACCATCTTCAATGTGGGGTAACTGCTTTTCTGAAAAGTCTGTCCCCCACCTCGTAACCCACTGCGATTTCTGCAGGCTGGATCCCTATCCATGCTGCTCTTTGCTAGTCATTTCCTCCACCCACCCTGCCATTCAGTTATTTGTATAAATTCTACTTTTATCATTTGCACTTTCTGTATGGCAAAGAAATACCTATTTTTTTGACAACTTCATGTTTTTCCCTGCTTATTTCACCCTTAGAGCACAGCGGGGTGGCAGAGCACAGTCCCGCTCTGCTTGGACTTCCCACCCTGAAGCAAGCTTGAAGAACCTGTAGGTCCCTTTGTAAACTCCTCTCATTCCAAGTCTCACAGCAGAAAGCGCAACTCACCCACAGCGTGACCCGCGTGCACTGCCTCTCCTATGGGCCTCCTCTTCCCTCTGCTCCGCCGCCGCATGGACCGATAGTACCTGGAGTTTCTTTGGATGGCGATGTGGTGCACGGGCGCCTCTTTCTCCCCGTCGGGCATGGGGCCCGTCTCGGTGAGGACGTGCTGAGGCCCCTCCATGGCCTGCTTCGCGCAGCTGTGGTGGCCTCCATCAGCAACGGGGCTGCTCGGGGCAGGTAACGCCATCCCCTCCACCCGAGGAGCAGCTGGACATGCAACAAAACAGAGCAGAAAGAGAGAGGAAAAAGAAACGTTTCAGTTAATTCCATGTGTCCCCTGCACAGAGTGATGGAGGATCTGCAGGATTTCTTGCCTGGGATGGTGGTGAGGAAGGAGGCCATCCCATGCCTCGCAAGTCTCAAACATCCTGAGCACTGCTTTGATGTGTGCATTGCTGTCCTGTCGTGACACACACTTGCAGAGCAAGTAAGTGAAGGAAAAGCCTGCTAGGACACTCACTAAGCAGAAGATAAAACCTTACACAGCAATAGGGAGCTCCAAGACTTGGTTTTATCATTTCCCAGAACTGTGCTCGTATGTGGAGACTTCCTCATACATGATATGTGGATTTCTGTGCAGGGGTCCTGCAGGGTCCAGACCTTTCTGGTATCCCTGAGCATTCCCAGGAGTCAACCCACAGCAACAACCCAACAGCAGTGACTCCTCCTGCCGCTGCAAAAGGGGATAAACCTGAACTGACCACATAAGTACTCAGTGCCAGCTTAGTCTTGTTGAATCCTTAGAGCTGTAAAAGCCTTGCTGAGGACACACACAACTCTGTGACTGATAGCACTAACATGAATTGTAGAAAGAGATCCTATAGAGGCAATATGAATATAAAAGTGACAATTCACAGAGAGAAGGGAGCAAAATAGGACCAAACATCAGTCATTGGTTGCTATTTTGAGAACTTAGAGAGAGCACTGGCTTGGTACCTTACAGGACAGCCAATACTATAAAGGGTGACGGCCTCATTTTCTGTTCTGCGTTTTCTGGGTCTCTCTGAACCCCAGTGTGCCCCAAACCTTCCTTTTGCATGGGGAGACGTGCTTGTCTATCCAAGCTACTCCAAGTTGGTTAGATGGGACATTTTGTGTGAGTATTCTGTTTTCCAAAATTTTGGAGAGCTTTATCCTTATGAGGGCAGGTCACATTCTGAAGTCTTGCCCTGGGCCTGCATCACTCTGCTTCCTGGGTCCTTCTGGGAGAGGAGAAAATCTGCTTTTTCTGTTCCTAACCTGAACCACAGTGTGCAGCTCATAGCTGCTAAATTGGAATCCTGATTTCAGTTCTGCTGAGACTCTGAGGCTGTTTGGAACTGGTGACTGCTCTGGGACCATGTCCAGGGTTACTGGAAGTGTATGAAGGACACGTTTGTTGGTTGCGGTGGTGAGTTTGGTTGGTAAATTGCTCCAAGGGACAGAGATTCACTGAGACAGTTTCTGTGGAACAGCAAAATGAAAAGAGCTGCTGTTAGGGCAGCCTGAAAAGGAAGAGCAGGCGATTTCCCGGGCTTTTCTCCTGGGCTTCCTCCTGTCCCAAGACTAAAGCCCCAAGGGCTTGATCCTGTGTTAGTGACTGTAATGATGGAGGCATTTCTGTTAACTGGACCACAACTAGTGCTACACCTCCAACCCTTCCCAAGCCTAGACTCCAACATGCATCTATTTTCCATTCATTCCTCTTCTATAAACATTTGTGCTTTGCCAGCCAAAGTGATGAATCTGTAACCATTTTCTCTATTTCAAAGAACTCTCTATTTCAAAGATCCTGCGTGCTTTGAGGAGCCTCCCTTTTCCCCTGCTCCTTGGGCTGGGGAGGAGGCTTGTGTAGAAAGCTGCTTTCCCCTTTCCATTGCCCCATGAATGGGAAAGCAAACAGATGCCCTTGCTGGGGTCTTGTGAAGCCCTTTGGTGGAGAAGGAACTGTGTTTCTGGCTATGTGAATCTCATTCGTTTGGGTGACCTAAGGATGTAACTGTGTGTTCAGTAGCACTATCAAACTAGCAGAGTTACCTGCGTGAAATGCTCTTTAATTCGCCAGGGGAATGAAGGGTGTCCATGCCAAGCAGGTAGGTGCTGTTAGGCTACAAAAGAGACTTCAGCCAACACAGTGTTTAAGCAGAAGTGAATATAACAGTGGGTGAGAGGAAGACTTCAAGGTTTTCTAGGAGAGAAAGTGGTGAGGAATATTCAATTCTTATGGTGTCAATAAACATTGTTTTTAAAAAAATATTGTTTCTAATAAAGAGTTCAGGAAGAAAATTTATTTCAGAAGGCAATATTTCTGTCTCTAAAACTAATTATTTCAAATAATTAGCTTTGATTTGAAATAATTTGAAAGTTATTTGAAATTATTAAGATGCCATTTACTGTTAGTACATCTAATATGATTGGTTTGCAGTTGCTTCCTGTCTGTTAAAAACTAGGGATGAGTTCAAGAAATACATGGAAATTTAGCACTATGTTCCTGCAGGATCAGTCAAGCTGCTGCGTGGCAGAGGGTGACTCAGGCAGGCGGGGCCCATCATTGCCTTCCTCTGAGTTTCTGCGGTGAATCGCACTAGTTATTCATCCCTGGAAGCCCCAGGTATGTTCAGTGTCTTTTTTTCCATAGGGAATGACCCACCCAAAGTCCATTCACACCTCATGCTGGGATCCCACATCTTGTTGAGGGTCCCCACCTACTGAATTTGCCTTTCCAGCAAGCACACTGCCCTATGGTTCAGGAAAAGCCATAAAGTAGCAGTCTCCATGAGAAATGACTGCAGGTCAGATGACAACAGTCAAACCACCGAGTGATGCATGTGGAGCATCACTGGGATGTGCATCTTGACTCACACATAATTCAACCTCCAGGAATCTGACAGATTAGAAGTTTTACCTGTCAGCGTGCGAAGTGGCATTTACCAGCAAATGCCATGAATTTGCTGTCATGCAAGAGCAAATGAGCTTGGGAATATCAGATAAAATGCTAGGCAAGAACTGTAGAAAGGGCTGCAAGTCCTCAAGCAGCGTGGCCATGGGCACGCAGCAGGATCCCACTGCTGCCTTGGGAGGGTGACCTGCCTGTGTTTAATGCTCATGGTCTGGCTGTGGCACCAGCAGTGGCTCTGCCAGCTGCTGGGGCTGTTGTTTCATTAAATTTCTCGCTACCCTTTAAAATTGGGTGATATATGTTGTCTGCTTGGAAGGTCTTCAGTCTTGTACTTGGTATATGCTTAATATATACCTAGTGATACCGAAATAGCAACAAAATGCTTAATTTGTGTTGTTGCCAAGACTGGAAGAGCAATAAAGATTGCGTGATTAATTTGTTGCTATATTAGGGACAGGCTGAAATCTCCAGCTGTGCAATGTAGGAGACTTTTTGGAGCAGGAAGAACAGGTATGAACATCCCCTGAGTGCGTGACTGTCCTATGTGGGCGCTACAGCCGCAGGAGGTGAGGAGCCCTGGTCCGATTGTCCTTGTATGCATTCCACCAGGGACAAGATAACAACATTCACCTCCTCGAGTGGACAGTGCGGCGCTCCTGTGCTCGAGTGGGTGTTCAAAGTATGCCAGGAATGTATGAGACCAGAAGAAAGGCAGGTGCTTTTCATACAGAATGGAATTAACCACTGCAATAGGTTACCTAGTGATGTGTTAGTTTTACCACTATCTAAAAGTCTGACCTGAAGACTGGGTGCCCTTTGAAATAATCTACAACTCAACCTTCTTTTTTTGAGTTTTGGGTTCATTGCGGGTGTTACTGACTTGGCTGTAGGGTTTTATGCTGTAGAAAGGCAAAAAAGAGTCTTCCTTCTCATGTGTTATTTTTTCTTAAGTGTAAGCCTTTTTCATTACCTGATCTGGAATGTTTTACACACCGAATGTAGGAATGGAGCTTTTAGGTCAATTTGATGAACCAGACAAGGTTCTTTTAAGACAAAATATTATCTCCATCCCCTCATAGTAGACACGGCTTCTTTAGTATTTCTTCTTTAAATACAGCCAGAACGTACAAGCAAATGCCTGTTTGGCTGCATCGGATCAGTTTCTTTCTAACATGTTTTCATCATTTTTAAAGTCTTGTGCAAACTGAAGCTAAACCTTTTGTCTCCCACTGACATGGGCCCTTTGTTGCATCCTTGCAACAAAGTGGATCAAACCAAAGCGGAACAAATGCATCACGTATCAGGCCGTGGCATTTTTTCTTTATCTATTATTATTTTCTCCCGCTGTCGTTCTGCATTTTGAGTGGAGCGGCATTTCCTTGCAAGCTGTTTCCCCGTGCATCTTACAGAGGCTGAAGCAGCCCTGTAAGGAGGGACACAATCCGAAACTTGGCCGCAGGGCTTGCTCATCGGTTCCTGCGGATGCTGATCCCAATCCCGCAGATGCCAATCCTGATCCCGCAGATGCGGATCCCGATCCCGCAGGAAGGGCCGCGCGGGCGGCCCTGCCGCAGGCGCCCGGCTCCCTGCACGCTCAGCCCTGCGTTTGCGTTGGGAGGTATTTCTGTCTGAGTCAAGGGAATAGTCACACCCACAGACTCAGCCCCAGGCACCTGCACATTCAGCTCTCGTTTAGCCTCCGTGGTGGTTTGAGCCAATGCACAGGCTTTAGGCTGGGGAAGATGAGGCAATCTCGCGTGTCCTGGGGAGCTGCTCAGGCTGCACAGGGACTCGCTTGCATCAGGAGGATGGGTGGTAACAGGAGCTGGAAGGGAACATCTTGGCTTGCTGCAGATAAGTCATCAAAGACAGGGCTGCTCATCTGTGTGCACATTCTTGTCCCTTCTCTCACTAGCTGGGATAACCTCTGTGGAAAATGACCCTTCGGGATAGCTGCAAGGGGTGGCTCAGCACATGTGTCCGCCCGAAAGGAAGGCACGCGAGGGCTCCCGCAGGAGCTGGAGCTATTGAGGTGCAAGGTAAAGTTTGTGCTTGATTAAGGCACACTGATTTGATTTCTTCCTGGCCACAAGGAAACCACAAGGAGCCTGGTTGCAGATGGACCAGAAACTATGACAGGGTCTGAAGCTAGAGGAAAGCTGAGATCGAGTCTGGGGAGACTGTCTGAAAAAAATCCAAATGGTTCCACTCATCCAAATGATTCCACTCATCTTCAGAAAACAAATACTTTGCAAGTGCTTTGTAAATAAGACTTAATTCTATCATCAGCTTCTTTTATCTGAGACAAACTACAACCACACAGATCAGAGCTTGTCTTCCAGGTGAAAAGCGATAATAGAATGGTTTATTACCCTGATTTATTTAGTGATGGCACCTCATTTATAGCAAGCAAAACCAAGAATGAGTTATGTAGTTCATTGCACACTAGTGCTAATAAAACTTTTATGTCTGCACATATGTTACAGTGAGCCTGTTTTAGAAACACTTCAGGGACTAAAAATAAAGGCATTGGGTTTGTTTTATTTAGCCCTTTAAGCCATGTACTTTAGCCACCATGAGACTAAGAGAACAGGGTTTGGGGACAGAGAATAAGTAAAACCTGTACATCTAGAACAGCTTAAAATGACTGCTGGCCTTGCTGGATATAAAAACGTTTCCAGAATTAAGTCTGGCAACTTGGGACCTTCTGTGGGGTAGGGGGAAATGTGCATGTGTAAACCCAGACACAAAGTGAGTGCATAGTATAAAGCCCAACATCGTATAAAGGCAACTTACATATAACAGGAATGCATGCATAGCTTCACATAACTTTCTGTGTGAAAAATGGAGTAGTTTTATCAGCTACTCTGTATAAATTAACTAACATATAGCAATATAGGCTTAATGAATAACTTTAAATAGCAACATCTTTTTTCTTTCTTTTCCTGCTGGCAGAATGACTTGTCTTTTTTGACTGCTTACAGTTTCTTTACAAGTCAAAAATAATGATTGAAAATGCATTCTTTCTCTAAATGCCATAATAATTATAGTCATTGCTCAGATATCTCATTGTGAAGCCATTCTCCCTCTGCACGGGGAGAGTCAGCCTAGTTTTTGGAACTGCATGGAGGAGCACAAGTAGAAATCTCCAGCTTGTTTTCAGCATTTCATTCCAAGCTGCTAGAACTAATTAAACAAAAACCTGACCTTGTTTTTATTCCTTTTCTTAAAAGAAAGCATGTGCCATGCTGTGGATCTCTGCCTGAAGGTTTTGAGAGGGTTTGGCAAAGTAGAAGGTACAAAATCTCCCCCTGCTCGTCCTGGCATCGCTGACATCTCCCTCTGCACTGACAGGAGCTCCGGCCTCTGGAGGAACTCGCCCTGCTCCCTCCCTGCTGCTCAGGTGCTGTTGCCTCTCTGATGCTCATCCTTTGTCCTTGCTTGAAGATACCAGGTAAAAGTGTCACTAGGAAGACATGGGCTAAAACTCACTGGGTTTTCCCAGCTTGTTTCTGAGAGGTGGGTGAATAACCACAAAGCCAACGGCTGCTTGGGTGCTGGGAATACCCAAGCACCAGCATGGGGCCAGGTGCAAATCGCAGGGCATGGTGTCAGTGCACAAGGTACCAAGGCCATGTGCAAGGCCACCAGAAGGCCTCAGCCTGCTGCTGCTCTGCCCTGTTTTCTAAGGTGGCACATGGGGCTTGTCAGTCCTTGCTTCTGCTCATTTGAACCACAAGAAGCTTTCTGTGGGAAGCTTCCCATGGAAAGAATATGCAGGATGAAGCTCAAGCTTTGTCCAGAAATGTCACAGCCTCTAAAAAATGGAAGGGACTAGTATAGAAAGTTTAGTTTGTGAGGAAATGGTTCAGTTGAGAGGAGATGACAAATGGTCTCCTGGGAATAAGGCTTCACTGAAAGCAGCAAGGTTTAGTTACGCAGGGTTACATGGAAGAGGGGATTAGCAGATGTCTTGGTTGAAGCTTTTCAAGGCTGGTTAGCAGGCAGGCAGCCCCAATGCAGCTGTCTGGGGTACGGCCACTCTTTGAACAGCAAAGCCCAAGTTCTGTGGCCGGTTTGAGTTGGACATCTGCATCAAATATGTTTTGGGGTAGGAAAGAGAAGCAGTGAGGAGAACAGGTTCCCGAACTGCTTTAGCTTTTATTGACTCCTGTCAGTTTTTCTTATTTTAGCCCGAACAGGGCTGCTTCCATGGGGAGCTGCTGGGAAGCACGAAATATGGCCCGGAGGCACCGCTGCGGGAAGGATGATGGTATAATTGCCTGCAGAAATTGCAGAATAAGCTGCTTCCAAAGCAGAGTTTCTGCACAAACCCCGAGTATTGGCCCCATATACAGGCACCATAACAACAGTTCTGCAACTAAACCCTTTAGTTCTGTGATTAAAGCCTTTCAGACTGTCCTGCAAATGACAAGGGATGAGAGCTCCTCTCTCTCTGGGCACTTCTTTTCTGACAATTGCTGTGTTATTTCCACACATACTCCTGAATTTACAGATCAGATGCATCCATCCCAAATGGAGTTTGGATAAGGCCAGACTTGGATAAAATGTCT
This sequence comes from Nothura maculosa, assembly GCA_032353885.1. Lineage (NCBI taxonomy): Eukaryota > Metazoa > Chordata > Aves > Tinamiformes > Tinamidae > Nothura > Nothura maculosa. Next base: position 134,502 of record JAUBOD010000155.1, read on the forward strand.
GTCTGCTTCTTAAAATGAATCTCAGCCTAAGAGTCTTTTTATTTTATTTTATCTTATTTTCCTCTCCAGGCTCAGCAACGGCACTTTAAAATCTTTCCTACTTTTTATTGCAGTTCCCTGTTTACGATAAACCTGCTAGTTCCAGATCTCAGTGAAACAGCTGAATCTGCCAATAGTTGGGAGTCTCGGGAGGTAGCTTGTTCTTAGGAGGTTTGAGTCCCCATTCGCTTTGTGCATTTAAAAATACACATAATTGCGGGGATGGTGCTCACTGCTGTGCTGGATGCACAGCAATTGGTCTCCTGGGAGCAAAAGGAAAGACCAGCTAAGGGGATAGATCATGCTACCATTAAGGGAAAACTGGGCTGTTTTTCATATTTCCTGCCTTTATTTAAAAATAAAATAAAAGAATTAAAAAAACCCCTCAAGATCACACTTAAACAGCTGCCAGGAAAAATCACACCTTGTCCCGTGCCTGGGGAAAAGAGCAGCAGCTCGCTGGCCTGGCTTGGGCAAGTTGGCAGTTTAGTTGGTCACCTAAATGCCTATTTTGTGCAGCCAGGTCTCCCCAGTAGCAAGGGTCCCTCTCTGCAGTGGTTTTATGCCTGTCAAGCTGCTCTGGGGCCATTTCTCCCTCTCCTTTCTGCTAGCCAATATTTCAAGGGAGTCTCTCCTGTGTATGGGGTGCTCAGGATGACTTCACCCATAGAACATGTGGGTGCTCCCGCGGGCTTTGGGCTTGTGCCTCTTTATTGCCCGTGTTTCCTCCTCAAGCCACTTGTCTTGCTGCCTCCCCAAGCAGAGGTTTTCACTCACTCACTCACTCACTCACTCACTCACTCACTCACTCACCTGGCAGCCCAGGCCTGGGCTGGTCCTTCCCTGGCCGTCTGCGTGAGGAGCGTCCCACAGAGCTGGATCAAACTCTCCTGAGCATCCCACAGAGCCGGATCAAACTCTCCTGAACATCCCACAGAGCCGAATCAAACTCTCTTGATTGTCCCATAGAGGTGGATCAAGCTCTCCCAGGTGTCCCACAGAGCTGGATCAAACTCCCCCAAGCCGCACGGAGGCCGCCGGCCGGCACCAGGCGCCAAGGCAGCTCCGTCCTGTTCCAGGTCTCCGTGTCCATCCGTCCATCCTAGCTCTTCCTATTGGGTCTGATCAAAAGCAGAGCTTCCTTAGGACTTGCTTTGCTCACTTTCCAGAGCTGCAGTAGACATAATTTAAAGGAACAGCTTTCCCTTTACCCAGATAAGTCAGTATAAACATGAACTCTGTGTCCCTGGCACGGCTTGTGCCAAAAGTTTAATGACAGGCCTTTGTTAAACCTCCCCTATAAATCTTTAACAACGGGGCGAAACTGCGGGCCAAACCTGCAAGCTCACATTAGTGGGAACAGTAAATGCCATTTCCTTGCACTTCTAAGGCCCAAGGCCTGAGCTGCTGCTCTTGCTTTGCATTATTTGCAGTCCTTTGAGCTGAAAAGGCCCAAATTCATATGGTTTTTTTTGGTTGCCTTTTTTTATTTTCATGTACAATCACATACCTGGGCACTGGAGTGGATAGAGCAGAGCCACTTGCTTTTACTTTAATGCTTTTCACACCAAAACTAATGATAATTTTCTACTTGAAATACTTCTTCCTGACATTGTGCTGACATTTGCTGTTCTCCTGGATGGGCTTTCTAGCTATCATATCATCTGGCTGTCCCTCCTCTAGGCTCAGCTTTGGGCCTGCTGCTCCAAGCAAAGACAAATAAACCTGTAATTCTCGAGGATAACTATGCAGTGCTATACTTAGGAGGGAAGACTTCCCTCATCCTTGGATAACTCACTGAATATTTCCAAGCCTGCAGTTTGAGTGTTATAAATTCATGTTGCCTGTTGAGGCCGACGCCAGTCTTTCCCTTGATTATTTTTTTTCTGAAATCCACTTAACATGCAAAGTGCTGTTTTCTTCTCAAAATACTTCTGTCTGTCATGACAGTATCCTATTCCTTTTAGAATCCAGACTTATTTTCCACGGGTCCAGTCTGCTGCACAGAAGCCCGGACGATAAGGGAGCAAAGCTTTGGCTCATCCAAGGTCAGTTCTCGTGGCTTCGTGGTCACTGGTCTGATACAGCCCATTACATCAGCTATGGGCCCAGTCTGGGCAGAGGGGCCATCAGCAGTTAGTTCTCTAATGATTAATCAAGGTCACATCAGAGATGGCTCTTGCTCCTGGAGCTGAAGGGATGAGGGAATGAAGGATGCACTGGCATTTGGGCACCTCTCTGTCCTCAGGGTTCTCAGGGCTGAATGAGAGCAGCCCTGTGCTCCATGTAGGGCTCTACAAGTGTCCTGGAGGTGCAGAGCGAGGGGCTCGAGTTTTATTCCGTCTTGCAGGTGATCCAGGGATCACAGATGACGAGCGATCCAGCAAGTCCTTGCCAGAACACATGGAAAAATGCTCTAATGGGACAGGCTGCTTGGAAACACGTCACATTTCATGGGCAGTGCAAACATCCCTGGGACAAACCTGAAACTCCCAGGTGGGTTGTCAGAAGCAAACCAATCCTGCAGCGATGGTGTCATCCTTTGGGCTGAGAGAGCAGATTTTGAGCAACCAGGGGAGAACTTTGCTTTAAGAGTTAGGCTGATCATTACTGGGAAAGTAAACATGGGGAGCAGTCCTTAGCTCGCTCTTCCTGTGTGAGTCAAAAGTAACTTCACTGGGTGGAGCGGCCCATTCCTTCTGTTTTCCAGCAGTTCCTTTTCCCTGTGGCAGCAGAGAGCTGTGAGGTGCTGATCACAAATGTGTGCCAAGGCTCATTTCCCTAACCAGAATTGGAACAAAATTCCTAAATTCCTTGTGCCCCAAGAGCTCCTCAGTATCTCCCTCACTTTTTCACAGACTATCTCCATTCCCATTCCCATGCTGGCTTTGTGCTTTCCTCTGGCAAAGCAGGCGTTTCTGCAGCTTGCAGGTCTATGTGATTTAGGCTCTGCTCAGGTAGCCAAATTCCCTGGCGCCTGCAGATCAGATGGAGCCTCTCTAAGTACGGACTTGCAGGAAGATGTGATTGTCCCTCATGTGGCCCGATGACCAGGAGCCCTCTCGGACTGAACGGGCTGCCTGTCGACTGCCACCCGGACCGGCACCACGGGAGGACTCGGGTACCGGAGCTGGGAGACGTCCCACAGGGAAAAGCAATGAATTTGGGCTGAAACCATGCATGGGAAATTGCTACATGTACATCAGCCTACAACAATATACCCATACAGTGACACACGTGGATAACTTTTGACCGACTAGATAGCAGTCCTTCCTTAAATGAAACCTTTGTTTTCTCATTAATCTCCTTTCAGGTACACGCACATCCATGTGCTTCCAGATGCCGTTCTGTGGCAGTCCTTGTCAGCTCCTGCTGGATCGTTCCTGAGAGGTGGCACCTGAACATGGGCCTCCCAATGCAAATGCACCATTGTTCGTTCTGCTGTCATTATATTATCTTCGGCATTATTTTTATATCCTCTTATTAACGCACCCACACACCCCATTTGCATTTTTCCACCTTTTTTAAAACATTTTCACTGCAACATTCATACATAAGAGCAAAGAAATATGTGGAACAATAGAAGAGCTTGATTCTTGCTCAGACCTATACCTATTTTAAACCCCTCTGGGGCCACTAATTCTGATTTACGCCAAAAGGAAAAAGAGAGGATCATACCCAGCATGTCCACAGTAAGAAATAACTAATTTTTTTTTTTTTAGAGAGAGAGATATCCCTGTTTGGGAAAGCACTTTTTCAGGGCACAGTTTTGCAGGCAGAGGGTAGTGTCCGTGGAGGATGCTGAAGACCTGGATGCTGGGAGCACTCGGCAGCGCTGGGCCAGGGTGAGAGCCTGGTTGCCCACACGTGTTCGTGTCCCACATGGGCTGGCCAAACGACAGGATGAGCCTTGCACTCCTCGTTTTGTTTCATGACCCAGCTCATGTTGCACTAGATGATCTCCAGAGGTCCCTTCCAACCTTGAGCATTCTGTGATGTGGCCCCAGGTCTCGCTCATGGTCAGAGCTGGGTCTGCTCCTCCCGAGCGCAGCTTAGTGCTCCTGTGGCCGTGGAACTCGAGGTGAAGCAGCCCCGTGCCCTACGTGTGGGACTCGTGGTGAAGCAGCCCCGTGCCTTGCGTGTGGGACTCGTGGTGAAGCAGCCCCGTGCCCTGTGTGTGGGACTTGTGGTGAAGCAGCCCCGTGCCCTACGTGTGGGACTCGTGGTGAAGCAGCCCGGTGCCCTGAGGCGGCAGGAAGCCACTCACTGCTTTGCTGGCTGCTTTCCTGCCAGCACCCGCTGACGTCCTGCCAAGGGAAGGTGAGCGTCAGTGCAGGGATGGGGAGGGAATCGTGGTTGCTCAGGAGAGATGTGATATGGTAAAGCAAGAGCATCAAATAAATTGGGTGGTTGTAAATCCACACCCTTGCAACTCCTTGTTGGCCTTGCACAACTGCCTCCAAGGGAGGGAGTTGGTTTCCTCCTCTTTCACTATTAGCAATATCTCACTGTAGGATTTTTATTTAGTTCCTTTTTTCTCTTTTTTTTTCCATAGGTTACTTACAGCTAGATCACTTCAGAGACAAGAAGCACTAATGACAGCAGTGGGAATGCATGAGAAGGAGGAAGCAGGAGCAACGGCACGGAATGGGAAAGGTAGCAACACCTCTGGCAGCTGCAGCACAACATTAGGCTGTAGCATGAGGCAAGCACATGCCCATGATCCTCATTAGCTCGGGGTTGTTGGCAAGGGCTGCTGCAGGCCCTGCCTCCAAGGCAGCCAGGAGCCCCACGGGGAGGAGGTGCCGCCGTCCTCCCATCCCTGCTGCAGCTGCGAGGCTCTGGTGACACCTGTAATGGCACTTTATCCCTTTACATTATCCCTTTTATTTACATTATTATTTACGTTATCCCTTTATGAGCCTGGAGAGGCTTCTGGTTAACCCATGTTGTCACCTGGAAGCAGCATGTTGTTGGAAAGCAGAGTGCAGGGGAACACTGCAGAGCACTTAGAGCTACTTCCAGCCACGTTGGGATTTCTTCAGCCGAGCTTTCCTGGTGCTCAGGAGCCCTCTGCAAGTTGTCCCTGGGAATCCATGTGCTGGGAGGAACTTCCATCTCCCTGTGCAGATGAGGGAACATGGAAGTTAAGCAGCACACCGAGCTCCTTAACCAAGGGTTTAAGCAAGAAATCTATTCCACAACGCCGTCAGTCAGGCGGGCGGTGGGTGCTGCTTCATTAGCACGGTCACAGAAGTCTTTCAGTAGCATTTGTCCACCTCAGCTGGAACCTCCCCTTCCATGCAAAACAGCGTCGCTATTTAAACCTGGGCTTGTGCACACATGCCAGATGCTACCTCTTCCTGGGGCTCCAAGACAGCCGTCGTCCCTGCCAGCTTTAGGCTCAGACTACTTGGCAAGACTGCGTCAAGCCTCCCTTTTATCCAACCCAATCCCCTTTGAGGTGACTGCAAGGACACGCTGAGTGGAAGAGGTATTTCTTTTGCTAAAACTCTTCAGTTTTTGGAACAGTGGGCATTGCTAGGAGCTAGACAGGTGCCCACCGTGTTTCCTAGGCTCAGGTTGGAGTGCAGGATCTGGCGTCTGCTATCAAATGAATGCTAAAGAAAATACCTGCTGCTCCAAGTACTGTTTCTGAGGGGCTAAGAAAGCCCTGTGCTTCAAAGCACAGGAAGCACTGCCAGGCTGAGGCACAGCATTTTAAAAGGAGAACTTGACGGACTCAGTAGGAAAGCAGTAGGAAACTGCAAATCCCCTTGTAAGAGCAGTGCTAAGCTTTCCCACTAGCAAAACTTTCTGTTTCTAGCCAAGTTAAGTCGAATCCTGCTGCTAGAGCAAAGTAAGTCTTGTTTTGTGCTTCCCAGGTTGGAATCATGAGTATACTTATATCCAAGCTTGTAGTTTGGCAGGTTGGGCTGGCAACACTCCTTTCCAAACTTGCTTGGAGGGTGACTTGTGTCAGCCTAGTGCACTGTCTGGAGAGTGCTGCCCGCATCCCCGTGAGCCGGAGCTCCTGCTGGAGCTCAGCAATGTTCCCCTGGAAATACCGGTTCTTCTTTAGGAAAAAAAAAA
>JAUBOD010000155.1:166153-177103 GCA_032353885.1 Nothura maculosa
GGAAGATTAGGATGTTGGCTCACAGAGATGCGGTTGGGTTCAGCTGCCTGCAGCAGCCAAGTGGAACCTCCTGCACTTGTGTGGCCATGGGACAGCCTGTGAGGGCCAGAGTTCCTCACCAGGGAGCCCCCGAGCTGCCGACTCCTGTCTAAATAACAGAAAAATAACAGAAAAAAATAAAGCTGGCTGATATTTGGGGACACTGAGAGAGGAAATTGATTCTGACCCGTCTCCATCTTCCACAGTGTCTCTGATGAGCATCTTAAACTCATCCAGGATTACCTGCGAGTTCACATCACCAGTGATTTTGAGATGGTGCAGACTGGCTCAAGCAATCTTCCGCAGCTGAAGAAACTGCTTACGCTTCTTTGCAAAGGGCTCTTCAGGTAACCAGAGGCTCCCTTTCAGAGATCTGTCTGATGTAGGTGCCACGTGCAGGCTGTCAGAGCCCTTGTTTCTGGCATAGTAGATCTGCTTACCCACCAGAAAAAAAAAAGGTATATTTGGATCTCATGACCTGTGGTTCTAGTCCAAAGATGTGAAATCCATGAAATCCATGCAAAAGACATGGCTCTGACAGTGAAGCTTCCCCGTAGGTGGTTTCAGTTGATGGATTTATTTTTATGCTTTGTTTAGAAAAAAACAAAGCAAAAAATGCACTCACTGATTAACTGCATAATTTGGTAATGCAGAGATGACACCCACAGAATCGTCAAGCACAGGCCGTTTATGGAAACAAGCACATATTAGCATATAGCTGTTTTAAACAAAGATTTTTTCCTTGCCATTACAGCGCTGTGATCCTGTGATTTCACTGTTGTCAGTAAAGGAGTGCAGCGCAGTAATGAGGCAAACCAGCCTGGGCTCTACAATTTTCTTGCTACCTATCTGTAGTCTTTCCTATCCCAGACAGGGAAAACTCCAACAGGGAACTAAAACCTTGCTGACTTCCCCATATTTTCTGTGGTGGAAAAACATGCTTTTTTTCCCCTCTTTAGTACTTTTAATCCAGTAAGTATAGCCCTCACTTTTGCAAAATTCTTCAGAAAAGCCCTTTGTGGCAGAGGATCTCTACTTCCCCGGTTGCAATATCCATCTCCCCTGGATATTTAGAAGTGTGGCCAGTCTTGCAGCCCTAGAGCTGACCAAGGCAGAAGAAAAGCAAGAAGTGGAGCTTCTTCCACACCACACCCTGACAGGACTATGGGGCAGATTTGCACAGAGCTGCCCTTCTTCTGCACCCTGCCAGAGGGTTTGGTTCCTCTACGCCTACACGGGGGGAGACCCAGGTGTCTGGCTAAGAATACACCTCAGCAATGGAAACCAGAATCTGATGAACTCACAAGTGAGAGTGTTGTGTTACTAAAATATCTGCAGTACTTCTGTTCTCATGACGGCCGGCTTTTTCCATTTCCCACTTATTCTACTTAACTCCTTACGAGGGTTTGCTGCCCGGATACATGACAGATATATCTAATTTATGAGGATAAACATATGTAGGGTGGTAGGAACGAAGGAGAGGCTATGTAATCCTCTGAACACCTTTTATATTGCTGGGTTTCCTGCAGGATTTTTGGTGTGTGGGCATTGCGAGCCCATAGCAGAGCTGATCCCTTCTTCTGCAGGTCTGCTGGGCACAGGGACACGGCAGCACTGCAGGACATGATGAGCTGCCTGCCCAGCGCCCTTCCAGCAGCCCCATGTAGCTATGGAAATGTGCAGCTTAACGTGCTCCAGGCTTGGTTCAGTTAGATGAAGCTTCTCCATTTTGTTGCCAGTCTAGTAGCTGCAGGCTCTTTCTTCTCTCTTTGGTTTCGGTCTCAGTCAGACTTCTCTGCTGAAGCTCTCCCTTGCCCTTTGGACTGTCCCGTGAATCAGCACTGTCCAGCCCCACCACGCATTTGTGTTGGTTAATACTGAGAGGCTTTGGCATTTAACTGCTTTCTGCAGTCTCCTAAGCCTCTGAGATTGTCTGCGTTTTTGGCTGACTTCCCTCATCAGGCTGCTAAAGTCAGATTTAGTCAGTGGCATTACCTAAATTTAGTTTCTATTTACCTCAGCTTTCCTCGGGCTGTGCATATTCCAGACGAATGCACAGTTAGTTCCTTGGTTGTTTCTTGTGGCTGTGTCCTTTTCTTAACCATAGTCAATGTCTTGGTTTTCACCAAAGAAAACAGCTTCAAGCGAACCATGAGGGTGGGAGCAGAGCTAAGTGCACCACGAGGGTAAGAGAAGAGCTAAGTGCACCATGAGGGTGGGAGCAGAGCTTGCCAGGGTGTCTGTGATCAGTGTCCCCTTTGCAGGACGTGCATTATTCAGGGGAAGGTTGAGGAGCTCCAGCACAGCCAGGCCTGATCTCGTCCCAACAGCCCCTTCCTCACCACTGCTTTGCAATGAATCCAGGGCCAAGCCCCCCGTTAGACAGATGGAAAGCTGCTAGTAATGGGGCTGGAAGCTGCCACCACCTTAGAGTCAACGGCTGGAGGCAACTCTGACCAGAGGGTGAGAGCAGCCGTGTCGCGTCAGCTCGTGGCAGCCCGGGGGACAGCACAGTTGCTGCCAGAGGACTTGTCACTTTGACAACTCCTGCACTAAAAATAAAACAAAGCCGAGACTTGCGAGGCCGATGGGCGCTTCTGTGAGGCATTCACTGCTAAAATTGTGAAAAATCAGGGGAATCCTCGAGGGGCCGTGAAGCTGATTCCTGTGGAGCTCAGGGCCAGTGGGGTGCACTCATGGTGGGACTGCCCGTGTGAGAGGACTTTGCTCAGGGTTTCCTACCAGCTCAAGGTGAAACCCCATTTAACATACTTTTTTAACTTTTTTAACATACCCCTCCTCAGAGCTGTCATTTGGTCGCTCATCACCACTCTGCACTCCTCTTTATTCTCTCTGTCTGGTTATTTTCCACAGCTTTCCATTTAAAGTGACTTTTCCAGGTGGTTCTGATCCCCAGGATTGCTTGTGCAATCCTGTGTGGTCACAGAAGTTTCTGATGCTTCAGCGAAGGCCACTCTGTGCATCCTCCATACTAGAGAGAAGAAAACAAAAGGAGTGAAACATGAAATTAAACCCATTTGGTGGTTGTGTTGGGTTTGAATGCCTGCAGCTGCTATTTCCCGGGCAGACATGCATGTTAGGGGTTGCACCTTGCAGTAAAGAGAGGGCACTTTTCCCATGAGAAATCTTTTCTGAGCTGGTTCAGGCAACTGCTGCTCGGTGTTTCTGAGATGAGCTTTTATATCCTGTGGCACAGAAACTGCCCCATCATGCTGGTCAAACTGAACTTCACCCAACACTCCTGCAACTGCCTTGCAGCCCCATGGGATGTGTCTCCATGGCCAGAGAAATCCATGGGAGTTTGGACCTGGGGTCACAGCTGTTTGCACTTGCCCTGGTTGATCCAAAGCCAATTGTGGTGTATCAGGACTAGCTTCAGCAGATCCAGGTTCCTGCCTGTTCTGTACTTACATGTGCCCTGTGCTGAGTCTCTTGGAGTGAGGTTTCCAACATGAGTGCTGAATTTAGGCAAATAATCACCCATGGGTTCAGCATCTAGACACATATCTTGACTATGAGACGTACTTTCGCTTTGGAGCAATTTCCCCAATAAAAAGGGAGTGAAATCCGGTCCAAGCAGAGCGAGGAAAGTGAGGGAAATCATTAAGAGCCACAAGCATCCTCGTGTGCCCCCTTCCATCGCCTTCCTTTTGACCCGTGCTCCCTCGGCGCTCTTCCTGTGATAAGTCTTGTCATTAGCAGAGAGCTGCTTCTGTGCCAAAGTCACGGAGCGGCCTTTTGAAAAATGAGCATCCTGTGGAGTCTAATTTGGAAAAGTTAAAGGAATCTCACTGTAATCTGCAAGAGGATCCCATCCAAGAGATGAAAGGTCGCTCTTTTGCCCCTTGCTGCACCCAGCACCACCCTCTCATGCCAATTAGAAAGTCTGCAATCTACAAATTAATTATCTCCTTGCCTGGTGTTCCCAGCCTCCTATGGCAGCCTCGGGAGCTGCAAGAACAACCTTGTAGGTATCAGACTCTGCCATCCCTTGAGATTTTTGAGAACGCTCAGAGCTATGAGTTGGTGCAGTTGGCTTGATGCTGGTTCTAGAGCGTTCTCTAGTTTGGCCCAGTTTTCAGGGAGATTTAAGAAGTTACTGCTTGAAAGCAAAAGCAGAAGTAGGTCTGTGCAAGGAAGGCAAAGTGAGGGGCCGAACTCAAAGCTGCCTTCAGTGGCAGAACAACTAACGTCCTCAGCGCTGAAGCAGCTGAGAAACGCTCTCCTGCCTTAGACCTCTGCCATGTCTCTGTTCCCAGTGAAGCCTCTCGGACGCTGCCGTCCCTGGAGTCCATCCAGAAGGTGTTTGAACAGCAGCTGCACCCGGGGCTCCACCAGCGCTCACAAGTAAGTTGTGCAGAAGGTGGGAATGGAGAACAGAGGGGTGGTCCATGCAGGAGGGGGCAGCAGGCAGGCTCTGCTCTGCTCTCCTTTGTCACCTGAGCTGATCAGTCACATCTCTAGTTTCACTTACCCCACAGCCCTGTGCTACCTCCTCTCCTTCCTGCCCCAGAAGGAAGGGGCAGCAAGTGGCCCCTTGCCCTCCCTGAGCCTGAGGGCTGGAACTGTCCGTCTGTCCTTCCATAAGGTCCAGGCCACGTTGAGGAGCGTGTGGCCGAGGCTGCAGAGCATCCAGGCTTGGTCGCTTTGATAACTCTGCATCTCTTTCTCTGTCTCTCTCGTGGATATCAGATGCTTGGTGAAGCTACTCCAGTCAATATCGTCCTGAAACTCAACCAGCTGATTTCTTTGCTGTCCTCCATTGAAGAAAAGGTAATGTTGTAGAGCTATTTTCATATGCCCTGGCTCAGCGTCAGTGCTGCTGTTCTCTGCCACAAAAAGACTCTTCTGCTCTGCCCTTGTTGCTCTCTGTACAATGTGGAACCACCCAATTCACATCTGCTTGTGTGACTTCCACAGGTGAAAACACTGTTGATTGAAGGCCCCGATTCAACACACCGGCGCTCCCTCATCCCCCCTGTCACCTTTGAGGTAAATGTTATTCATTTAGCAAGGCTTACCACAGTGTGGAAGGGCAATAAAGGCAATATCTCTCAGGATCTCACTTCCTGGGAACCCTGCTAGGCTCTTACAGAGAAAACAGAGCTATTCCTGAATATTGTTTAGCACAGTGCAGTTGTCTAAGGGATGTCTGGTGGGACTGGCAGTGACACTGTGTATCCAGGAATTCAGTCAAGTGCTGCTTTTCACAGGAATTGTGACTCAGATGTAGAAAATGGCTCATAAAAATGCTTTGTTTTCCAACAGGTGAAAGCAGACTCTCTAGGAATTTTCTCCAAAATACATCTCAAAGTTGATGTGGAAATGGGAAAGCTGATTATCAAGAGAGCTAAGGATGGTCCAGAAGACAAGTTTTATACTCACAAGAAAAGTATGATGCTTAAGGACACAAATGCTGGACTAGAGTTCTGGTTCTGTGCATGATTGGGCGGGAGACCTGGTCTGATCTGGATGTGACGGATGTGGTTCAGAGCAGAGGTCCTGTGAGCCCCTGGTCACTCTCAGCTGGAAAAAGCAGTCTGCAGAAAACAGGGAATCAGTTTGGGGTAAATGTGAGGAAGGGGCAGGTCTCACTAGAAGATTTTCCTCAAAGCCAGTTGCAATAAGCCCATTTTCTCCTGCAGTGCAGTGTCATAGGAAGGAAACATTTTGTAGGAACATGTCAACTTCAGTGATGGCTTTTGATGGCAAAAAGCCTGAGACTCCATTTAGCAGCATTCTTCAGTGAAATTCCCTTTGATTTTTGTTTTTATATATGAAGCAGTAACTGTACTGCTGAGTAATGCTAGTTTTGATCTGTGAAGAGCCAGTTCAAACGTTTTCCCTTTCTCTCCGTGCTGTCCCTGAACCAGCAGCTCTCTGAAGATTTCTGTGAGTTTTTCTTTTTTCATTTCGAATCTTTTCCAGCTTTTCTAGGTACCTCTCTGCCAAACGCATTGGGAATTAGCAGAGAGCAAATTATGCCCTGTGCCTTTCTGCACACTAGGAAAATGACCCAAGCACCACTAAAGTGTAGCCTGGGTCAAGGGAGCCCCAGAGGTAGAAGTCTGGAGCAGGTCTGGACCTGAGTGAGGCATCCTGTTAGTTCTGGTTGTGCTCTAGTTTCAGTGTCTTCAGCTCGTGACACCCAGGCTCTGCTTAGTCTTGCAGCTTATCAAGTCCCAGAAAGTCCCCAACAAACTGGTGATTGTGCTGGAAACAGAAAAAGAGAAGACCCAGCGGAAGGAATATGTTTTCTCAGATTCCAAGGTACATGCACAGCGTTTGCTTCCTACTAACCTGAGGCAGGTACATGGGAAGGAGGGAATGAAGGGCATTCCTTGGGGAAAGAAACTGCTGGAGGGTGGGCCTGGCTTTGCAGCAGTGAAATCTCTCCTTTGCTCTGGAAACAGTCAGGAAATAAGTGTTTTGTGTCAAGGAAGATGCTGGAGAGGGCAAATATGGCCAGGTGCCTTCACTGAGGCAGGAGGACAGGTCAGCAAGCAGGGAGAGATGCAGGAAGGAGTATCAAGAAAGGGCAGTTGTGAAAAAGCCCATACAAGCAAGAGGAAAGTCTAGACATTCTTCTTACCAACTCGGCTCCTTAATTAAAGAAGTGCACAACCTAAGTAACAAGAGAAACAAGAAAGGCAGCTTCTTTGAAGGCTTCAGGCTAATGGAGAGCTGATCTGCCCTTCAAGTTTGTGCCCCAGCTCAGCTCATTTTTCAAGAGGTCAGTGTTGGTGCAATTAATCAGCTCATTAAATGTCTCCACTCTTCCCTTCTAGAAGAGAGAAGGGTTCTGCCAACTTCTGCAGCAGATGAAGAACAAGCACTCTGAGCAGCCAGAGCCTGATATGATCACCATCTTCATTGGCACCTGGAACATGGGTATGGGCTCCCTTCTGACACAGGCACTGCTGACACTTGTGAATATTTTCTGTGCTCACTTGCCATGACCAGCTGCAGATACAGGGTGTTCAGGAGCAGAGCCATGCACCAGAGCTGAGCTCCTCCGCTGGGATAGGGGTAGCTGCTCACTAGGGTTAATCTTGCATGGTTTGACACTTCTCACGGGTGCAGGGGTCAAAGCACCTGGCCCAGTGGAATTCAAGCTGTTATCACATCTAGAGAGAAGGGTCTGTTCAGCTGCTGCTGCCTGTACAGCATTAGAAGGGTGAGGCAGAGGCAGTGCAGGCCAGGAATGCAGCCCCTACCTTTATACCCAGCCAGCCCTGGCCTTGGCACACTCACAAAGCAGAGGAAGGTGGGCACAGCAATGCCAAGGAGGGTTTAACTTGTTTGGTGCCTTAAGATAGTTTGCCTTGCTGAACAAGTGAATGTGAAGCCTGTTTATTTCTGTGCCCTTATGTGGATAAGTCTGTATCTTGGGTTTGACTGGACATGCTCTGACTGACTTTGATGTTGGATTTGTTAACAAAAGGTGCTGCGCCTCCCCCAAAGAAGATCACCTCCTGGTTTCTTTCCAAGGGGCAGGGGAAGACACGGGACGACACCGCTGACTACATTCCCCACGACATCTACGTCATCGGCACCCAGGAGGATCCCCAGGGCGAGAAGGAGTGGCTGGAGATCCTGAGGCAATCCCTGCAGGAAATCACCAGTATCAGCTTCAAAGTGGTGAGGGAGTTTTACCAGCTTTGTACACATAATTCAGAGGTACGAGGAGAGAGGAGTAACAAAGCAAATCTGTTTGTGGACTCCACAATCTGCCCAGAGCTGCTGAGATGGGTCTGTTGCTACGGACAAGATGAGGGGGACAAGGCAGATGAGGTGGATTCCACCAGGCCACTCTCTTGCTTGCCTGGCTGGGAACAAAGGGCACATGCTGAGCACCTACCACAGATGGTGGTAGGGCTTTGACCACGTGGATGGCCCTCGTAAAGAATGTGTTTGTAAGACTTTGTAACCTGCATCTCAGCCTGAGCTATTGCATGTCTGAGTTGAAGGGTAACAGCCCATAGGCACAATCATCAAAAAGACTAGACCCTATTAAGACCAGCTTGGGCTATTAGTGAGTTTCAGTGATGTTAAGAAACAAAGCTAAACATACCTGGTAGGCCACAGGAGAGCATGGCTTATATTAATGGCTCCCCTGGTGATTGGGAAACAAGTTTTGTGCAAGCAAGGCAATTCAAGTATTAAATAGAAAATAGCACCAGAAAATATCCAGGCCCTTCCTCCCACTTTTGATTAAAATAACTAAGAGCAGCTCCTGAGCCCAGTAAGAAAATTCGTATGGGAAAAATACTGGAGAAGGAGTCAGGAAGGCTGGAGCTAGAGCACAGCTTGCAGGTCTGGGCAGAAATATAACCCGTAGCCTTCCCATCCTTCAGATAGCAATCCACACTCTCTGGAACATCCGGATTGTTGTGCTGGCCAAGCCCGAGCACGAGAACCGCATCAGCCACATCTGCACCAACAACGTGAAGACGGGCATCGCCAACACCCTGGGTGAGCAAACAGGTGCCCTGCTCCAGGGGCTCGGAGCTGCTCAGTATGGATCTACACAGTCTCTTGGCACGTGTGGTTGTCTCTACAAGACTCCTTGGACTGTATTTGTGTGACACTGGTGGTCTTTAAGTTGTATCCCTGTGGCACTAGGGATGATGTCTTGCCCTGTAAGAGAAGAAATCCATTTGTGTGATTCCTCAGCTCCTGTATATGTATTTCCAGAGAAAGCCTTCAGCTGGCTGTTGGATTGCTCTTTCTTGTGTTTCAGAAGGAATGGCAGCTCTTTCACTTGAGCTAATTTTTTAGCATCCTTTAGGAAATCTGTTACCACACACTGTGCTGTAACTACTAATTCTTTCTGTGCTGATAAGTCAGTTTATTTCTCTTCCCCATCTTCCACTTCACTTAGATGTGCTGGCTGCTTCATTGTCTTTCCTGGACTCAGCTTGGAGCTGGATTGATTTCTTGACGCTTTGGCTTCTCCTTTCCAGGTAATAAAGGAGCTGTGGGGGTGTCATTCATGTTCAATGGAACCTCCCTGGGCTTTGTTAACAGCCATTTGACTTCAGGAAGCGAAAAGAAACACAGGTAAAATACATCTGCCCCTGTCAAAAACATGTGTTGGCCTGAGGTGGAATTCTCTAGGCCATACTTGAAGGAGAGACCACCAGTGGGTCCTAAGTGGGCTGTTATGGCAATAAATTTCTGTTAAATGTTTCCTGGGAGGACAATACATGTCAAAGCCCCTGCTCCTCCTGTCACCATTTACATGAGTGACTTCTGCTGTACAGCCAAGATGAGGTGAAATGGTTGGTGGGGTGATTTCAGAGCCAAGCATAAATAACTTGCCCAATACTTGTGGGACCTGTCATGTAAGCCAAGTGCAATTCCTTGAATTACAGTGTTCTGGAGAAATGCTGGCAGGCTGTTCCCACCTAGAAATAATGTGCTGCAAGAGATTCCCTGTGTCCTTGCTGGGGGAGGTGACGTGAGCATGGAGCTGTGGCGTGCACCAAGAGCAGCCCATGCCGTGAGGAATTACCCAGAGGGAGGCTGTGGAACACAGAAATCTATCTGGGATACACCCAGCTGTACACCCAGCTGTAAAACCAGCTTCTGTGGTTTAGGCAGGCTCAGTGCAGCACGCGATTGGGAAGCAAAACTCCTGACACTGGCTGGAGATGAGCACATGCTCTGGGGGACTCTGCTGGAGCAGTTGCAGGGAATACTCCCCAAAACAAAGAGGAACTGAAAAAAGAATGAAAAGACTGGCTTTGTCACCTCTCCTTGACCAGGAGCCAGGAAACAAACGGCATGGGATTTCTGCATAGGGTCTTTGCCACTGAGGGAGTTGGCATCTATGGAAGTGTTTCCCAGTGCTTGGAATAGCTGCCAAAATCTGGTTATGTATTTGCTGATGAAAGATCGTGGCAACAATCTAACGCTGGACTTCTAGGAGATGCAGCTCAGGGAAGCACAACCCCTAGAAGTGACAAAGGTGGCTTTGGGGCAGCTTTCAACCCTTCAGTTCGGGTGGGAACAGCATGGAACCCAAGGCAGAGCAGCCAAGAGTTGTTGTAAATGTGACTGTCCCCTCCTCACAGAGGGCTGCCCTCTTGTCCCAGCAAACTCCCAGGCTACACATGCCTGGGGGGCTGCCCGATCCATTGCCAAGGCTATGAGGTAGACTGGATCACCTGGAGAAGCTGAGCACATTCCCTGGGCCTGTCTCCTGTGGGACTAATGAGGCAGGTCCTCAGCTCCTGATCTGCTCCTCTTTAGCTGCTGAGCCGGATCAGTTCCTGCCTCCTAACTCAGCAATCCCTGCCAATCCAGGCACTTGGAAATTGTGCAGTAATTTAGTACATCAGGCAGATGTTTCTTGTCTTGACAGACGCAACCAGAACTACACGAACATCCTGCGCTTCCTGACGCTGGGGGATAAGAAACTGAGTCCCTTTAACATCACTCATCGCTTTACTCATCTTTTCTGGCTGGGAGACTTGAACTATCGTGTGGAACAGCCCCCAACGGTGAGGGATGCTGCTTGAATCCATGGAGAGATGGAAACACCATCTCTTCTGGTCCAAAGTGGCACGAGAAGGGAGGCGGAGAGGATCCCCGAGGCATGTGTGCCACCATCCGAGGGGGAGTGAGGCAATCCTCCCTGCCCACCCCAAGGATTAATGGCCCCGAGGCACACCTGGAATGCCATCTGGCATCCTGTCTTTCTCCAGACATCATCAGTTCCCCCAGGCTCCACATTCCTGCTTCCCACTGGGAGCGAGCATCTGTCTCTGAACAGCTAGATCCAGAGATTGCCTTTCTGCTCTGTTGGTTCGTTTATAATGGCTCCAAATAGGCAAGCCAGAATGAAAACTGAATAGATCTCAGTGGGTGGGAGATAACAGCAGC
>JAUBOD010000155.1:193582-207819 GCA_032353885.1 Nothura maculosa
CGGCGGGCGCCATGGCGGGCGCGCGGCGCTGAGGGCGCGGCCATGTCGGCGGGGCCGCGCGGCATGGCCGCGCCGCCCGCGTGGAAGCGGCACATCGCGGCCGAGCTGCGGCGGCGCGACCGCCACCAGCGGCTGCCCTTCGAGGAGATGGTGGCGCAGTGTGAGCGCAGCCCGCCGCGGGGAGCCGCGGGGAGCCGCGCCGCCTTCCCGCGCTCATGGCGCTTCCTGCCGTTTCAGATAACCGGCTGCTGGAGAGGTCCGACCTGCACGCGGTGCTGGCCGATAAGCTGCAGGCCGAGAAGCTGGACGTGCAGAGCCGGCACGAGAGCAGGTAGTCCCGGCTCCTCTGAGCCACTTTATAGTAGTCTATAATACTTATAGTATCATTTATAACACTCTGAACGCATTGCAAAGATGCAGTGCTTTTGTGGCATGCAGTGGAGGAAGTTCTGGCCGGATTTTAGGCAGAAAATGGCATCTCGCAGCCGCCGTGGTGCCGGTCTGACCTGTGTGCCTTGTAGCGCTCGCTGGGCTCGTTTGCTGCTGGTGCTTCATGATTGTGGTCTGGGTTCTGAAGCTGCCTCGTCCTGCAAGTCCCCTGGCCCAGGGAGAGGCCGGTTTGGTTCCCTTCTGGAGATGGGGTTTGGAGATGGGAAGCAGAAGGTGGAGGCTGTGGAGCAGCAGGGATTCACTGGCACCTCCCAGGCTGCTTTTAGGAGGGGGCAGCCCAGGTGAGGGAATATTGTGATCCTGAAACAGAGGCAGGAGGGTCCCTGTTAGCTGCTTGTTCTGCAGGAATGCAGAGCTGTGGGTGCAGCCTGTAGGAAACACACACAAATCCCAGTAGAGGCTGCTGGCTGAGGCTGGAATTAACCTCTGCCTCCGTTCCCAAAGGTTTTCCGTGGCTGCAGCTGCCTCGGATCACCCTCAGCTGTCCCAAATCTCCTTCAGAGCTTCAAAAGTGAATTTTAAACAAAGCTTAGATATTATCATCAGGATGTGACAAAGTGTCTTGGAAGGGAACCATTCCCTAATGCCAGCTGGTTAAGGAAAGCTAAGGAAGAAAGCGTATTGCTTCCTCTAAGGATCAGGAGGAATAGTTGGGGGGTTGGCCATTTGCATGGATAGTGTTGCAGGATATATGGGATATTATTGCAGCTGTGTGAACATGTAGTTTTTGGGAAAAGCCGCCTCCTCATGCAATAGTGACTGGCCTGATGGAACGGGGATATTTTCCTTTTTAAACAACGATAATTTGAAACAAAGTTTCTGATTTCCCTGAGGTTTGTGTGTCCTGTGTCTTGCATACTGTATGTGTGTGTATGTATACACACATCTGGATATATATATATATATATATATATACCTGCATGCACACTTATTGAAAAACAGATCTCTGTGTGCTGTCAACAGCACAAATGATAAGCATTGGCACTGTGCTTGTTGGAGGGTGTTCCGCATGCTCTTCTTGGGATAATATCATGATGCCACTGTATTAGAAAACACACTTAAAAGGAAAAAATCCACCTCGAGGTATTCAGTACCTCCAAGGACCACTAGCTCTCTGCCAAACAAAGTTAAGTTGATAAAATGTTTGCAATTCTTGCAGTATTTGCAGTTTATTTTTAAAACTCGCTTGTCTTGGTGCCTGTTTCACTTGGGGCTAGTTAACTTTCATTTGAAATTTGAATGATGTTTTAGGAGTATATACAAGTGTGAATCCTAACCTCCCGCCATATGTTTAATTTCTCACTAGTATATAATAACTTCCTGGCTGGTGAGCAGAGTGTTGTGTCAGTCTGTTCTCTGGTTCAGCTCATTATCGATGAGCTGTGTTTAATACAGTGCAGAAAATATGAGGGAAATGCTCTTCTGAGCCTAACTGGTCAGAGGCACCAAAACCAGGTTTGGGCCTGAAATCTCTTCTTTCCTTCCTCTCCAACTGCAGTCCAGGACACGATGGCACCTGGAACGACGCTCAGCTGCAGGAACTGGCCCAGCTGAAGATAAAGCATCAAGAGGAGCTGACAGAGCTGCACAAGAAACGTGGCGAGGTTAGAAAGTCCCCTCGTGTCTACGGTTCACGTGCAGCCCTCTGCAAGAAGGATGTGCTTCATTTCACCACGTGTGTTCATCGTTTTAACCATCAACATGTGTGTTTAAAACGGTTGTACGTGAAATGAAAGGTGCAGCCTTACCAAGCAACCCATGTTGGTGATTAAAATAAGCCAGAGCTGGTTGATAAGTGTGCCTTGTCAGCGTGGCAAGCTCTCACCAAGAGCTTCATTTGCTGCCTCCTGACTGTTTTTACTGTAAGAATTATGGGGAGAAGCAACTGATAGAGTTTGCAGTGTTGCCCATGAGCACCAGCTCTGCGCTGGGAAGATTTGGAGTGAGGAAAGCAGGAGTGAGAAGGTGGGTGACTGTGTGGGGTTTAACTTGGCTGGTTTCACTTAGCTAAACCATGGCCAGCTATGAGTTGACAAGGCAAATGGGCACGAGCAAAGCTGGCAAGTGCTGGGTGGTCAGGCTGGAAAGGACCCGGGTCCTTCCATGCAGAAGCTCTTGCTCGTAGCTCTTGGTGGTTCTGGTGTTTGTTGTCCAGCTGATACCCTGTGTTTTCTTCTAATGCAATTCTCTTCCCTTCCTAGTTGGCCCAATCTGTAATTGATCTGAATAACCAAATGCAGCAGAAAGACAAAGAGATGCAGATGAATGAAGCTAAGTGAGTAGGAACAGTTTCTTCTGTGTGCTTGGTATGAGACCTAGACTTCTCTTGTTGTTTATTTGTATTAATGATACTCTTTAGGAGCCCTACCCATGGGCTAAAAAACCCTTTGTTTAGGCATTGTACAAATAGCACAGAAAAGATGGTGTAGGTCCCAAAGAAGGGCCTCATTGTGCTTTTTTGGCATTTTTTGTGCTTGTTTTTGCCTTTTTTCTTTTTTTTCTTTTTTTTTTTTAATTGTGTTGTTCTTCCAGGATTGCAGAATATTTGCAAAAGATCTCTGAGCTGGAGACAGAGTGCCAGGAATTGCGCAGCAAGCTGCAAGACCTGGAGCGAGCTAATCAGACACTGAAAGATGAATATGATGCTCTCCAGATCACCTTCAACGCCCTGGAAGAGAAACTGAGGAAAACCACGGAGGATAACCAGGAGCTGGTCTCACGCTGGATGGCAGAGAAGGCCCAAGAAGCCAATCGTTTGAATGCAGAAAATGAAAAGGATTCGAGGTGAGACTTATGTCACCTACCTGATAAGATACTTCCTGATCTTTCTCTAAATACTCAGGAAAGCGTATGCTACAAACTAAAGGGAAAAAAAAGCGATCTCAGACTGTTTTGATTCTTGCACAACAAAATAAAGACTTGAGAACTTAGTGTTCCGTCCTCTGGGCAGCCCAGAGAAATTCTTTGTGGAAACATTCTTGTCTTTTAAATGAATAAAATGTGTTTTTGCTTCTTGAGCAACAGGGAACTGTGGTCTAGAGATCCTAGATCAGATAAACTTTTACTGCTGGTGTTAAACTTGCACTTCTCTTGTCCGTGTCGTGTTCTCCTGGTTTTATCTTTTTTTGTTGTTGTTTTTTGCTCTCCTTGACCAATTTAAGGGTGTTGCACGTGCTTTGCAGATTTGAGGCTCTGTCTAGAGAATGAGCAATGTGTAAGAGCAAATCATCTTATTCTGAATTCCCTCAACTTACTTGCCCAGTAACAATACCAGGAGAGTCTAAACTAAACTGTAAGACAAGCCTCACAGTACATGGTATTTTTGTAATAGCTTCCTTAATATAACCATTATTTTTGCAAATTTGTGCAAGTATTTGCTCTGGACAAATATTTTTCTATGTGGGTCATAAACAGCCGTTCCTCTACAGCCTTTTCATAGTTGTGCTTTGCCTTGCTGTGTCACTGGAGTGAGAGCTCTGTCCTTAGCTATTCCCAGTAATAAAATACCTCTTCTGCACTAAGTGTCTGGAAGAACAGGATAAAATTCAAGATGAATGTGTGGCATTGGTTCAGTTTTGGAAATATGAAGCCTGTGCAGGATAATCTTTGGAATAGGATTAAGTAAGATTCTGAAAATAACCTCGTTCCTTTCTGTAGGAGACGACAAGCCAGGCTGCAGAAGGAGCTGGCAGAAGCTGCCAAGGAGCCGCTGCCCGTGGAGCCGTAAGCAGTCTCAGTTTCCAGAGCCCTTCTCCATCTCCTCTCCATGCTTCGGTTTTTGGGAGATGTTACACAAATGGCATCTTTGCTATTCCTAAATTTGGTGGTAGTTGAGGAGTGTTCAGACTGTGGTGTAAGGTCCGAAACATGCAGCAGTGCTCCTTGAACTTCCCTAAGGGGGAGCTATGTTAGGCCTAAAAATAGGTGCTTGGACTGAAAGTCCCAAGAATGGTTCATCCAGTGAATTTGCATTTGTATTTCAGCAGAAAAGCATTTGTTACACAGTGCCCTCAGCCTTCCATACAGCTCTTCCTCAGGGAGCAGTAATGCTCTGGAGATGCCTCCAGTTTTAAATGTTAGGCTATGCAGCTGTGTTGTAGGATTCTCTGTATGAAGAGATACTGGGAAAGGGTGAAAATATATTGATTACCTCCATGCTGAAGTGGTTTTACACTGTAAAGAAAACCAGGTGAATGTGGAGTTACTTTTCTTGGCAAGTCAAAAGTTTCTCTACTCTGTGCTTCTCACCAGCTGCACGGATATTGACTTTGCTATTTATTTCTGACCAGTCCTCTTTGTAATCAGCTCACTGAAATGAATAGTTGATGGTGTATGGACCTTTTTTTATAACCTCATCAGCCTCATAAACTTGCACTCAAAAGCCTAGGAAAGGAGGGACATGTGAGGAAGTTTGCAAGAGCTTTTTTTTCCCTTTGGAGAGGAAAAAGTGAGCGTGTGCATTAACAGCACAGTTTGGTTTGCAGCTTTTTAAATGCTTAGATTCCTTCATTCCCTTAGTTCATTTAAGCAGGACTTTCCATGGCAGATTCACTGTCCTCTGTGTCCTAGACTGATGGAAAAATTGTTCCAGCTTCCCTCTCTTTTGTCCAGTGCTTGATGTAAATAGCCTGGACGTTAAATTCTAAAAATACCACACTGAGGGAGGAAACCCCATGTAATGTATCTATGGCCACCTTTTCTGCAGAGATTCTTCCTCTGCATTAGCCAAAGTCAGACCTTCCTCCTGTAGACCTTTGAATACTTCTACTTTCTGTGCTGGTGGTGGTCTGAGTTTCCCAATTCATTTGTATTGAGACACTAAAGTTCAGAAGAAGCCTATAAGAATTTCTGGGGAAAAAAAATCCTCTTTTAAATTATCCTGATTGCTTCACAGATTTTTTTTTTTTTTTTATCCCTTCAATTTGCTTTATTTATTTTTTTTACATGATTAATATTGTTGTACAAGTGCACTGCTCACTGAAGGGCAAAACTGCAGCATTCCAAGTGTGAGCCAGGATTTAGACACTTCTGAAATACATCTAAGTTAACTGGAAAGATCTTTTGATTTATGGAATTTTAAAAAATATTTTTTTAATCTAACAATAAAGAGAAGCCTCAGCAGTTCAACTTGTTAGCATTGTATAGAGATACCAGGCTGATGCTTCTGGCTATATTTTCTGTAGCCTTTTCATGCTTATTGTCCTCCAAAATATAGTCTGAAACATAAGACTGAAAATGCTCTGCTGCAGCCGTCCTAGTCCTGTGTGATGTCTTGCACAGCAGGAATTGGCTTGTTCTTCCCACGGCTACTGAATTTAAACTTCCTGGTCAGCCAACGTGACACTGTGATGTAAGAAGCTCTCTGTGGCTGGTTTCCAAAGAGATGTTTCCTCTCACCTCAGCAGGGATGATGACATCGAGGTGCTGGCGGATGAGACCTCCGACACGGCCGAGGAAACGTCTCCCGTGCGCGTGGTCAGCCGCGCGTCCAGGTGGGTAGAGCTCGTTCTTATCATTGTTCTCTTCAAACGAAGTCAAGCTCCTGCCTGAAAATCCGTATCTAGTCTTAAAAAGAGAGTAAAGGCTCTTTTCTTGAAGGCAATAAAATGAATAGTGCAGTGTGAGTTTAATTTCTCTCTACACAAGGTGTCAAGGTGACTTTACGTGACTTGTATTTTTCATTTGTCAGACAATGCTCAAAATACCTTCACCTAGCCTTAAATGGAATTTTTTATTTCTATAAGATAGCAGTGAGTGGAAAGGTAAGAGGTAATTACATGAGAGCAGATATTAATTAGTTTAAAACCTCACACCTGGCAAACTTACCCCTAAATCCATCAATTTGGGGCCTGGAAGCTTGGGAAAATTTCACATGCGAATCATGTTCTGAGTGGTCATCACTGGTGACTTTTGTACTGATGCCTTTCTTGGGTGTTTTCCTTCTTGGGGTCGGGTCTGCAGGGGAGGGAGCCTTTCCAGGGACTTGCTGCTATAAACTGTGTTTGTGTTGATCTGTGTTTGGAGCAGCTATTCACGAGGTCTAAACCTGTCCTCCCCTCCTTTAGTAAGCGACTCTCCCAGCCAGCTGGAGGCCTTCTGGACTCTATCACTAATATCTTTGGGTAGGTTAGAACTCTTTCACCTCTCGTTTTACGTATCGGTTTCAATGTACGCCCCGATCTTGGTGGCGCAGGGAATGCGGACAAATGATGTCAGCCTCTCTTCTAGCTTCTGCTCTTCTTTTTTTTCCTTTTTTCTTTTGTTCTCCTCAACTTCCCGTTTCTTCCATCTTGCCGTGTGCTGACCTCTGACCTTTCCCTCCAGTCTGTCTGAGTCTCCCCTTTTGGGACATCCATCTTCTGATGCTGCCAGGTGAAAACGTTATCTGCTCTTAGTCCAGCATGTGAACGTGTCCCGGTGCAGTAACACACAGCCCCGCTGCGTTACCCCCAGTAGATGTTGGTGGCCCTGGCTAGAAACCTGCTGCAGTTAGAGATGCAGTGAGAAAACATGAGCTTTGTGCTCATATTCCATTGCACTTTAGTTATTGAAAACTCGTCTGTGAGGTCTGTGCTTAATATCCAGAGCGGAGCCAGTCCTTCTAAGTCGAGCTCTGTGTTAGTTGGATGGTCTTTGCCTAACCGGTGCAGTCCAGGCTTTAGGGCTGCTGGCTGGAGCGTGGTGCTGCAGTGGTGTTTAGGCTGCCCAGCACAGTGGGGGAGCTGCAGGCTCTCCAGAACGTGGCTGCAGTCACTGCCTTGTTTCTCTTTTCTAATAGAAAAAGGAAAAAGAAAGACTGCTCAAAAATGAGGTCAGTAATTGCTTCTGATAACTTAACCTGGCGTACTGTGAAATACTTAAAGCCACAAGGGAATGCCGGGCAGTAGGATGAATGTGCTTCTTGAAAAGAGGGAGAAAAGAATGTGAAAACTCCTTTTTATCCTTGGGTAGTGTAGTTGAGCTCCTCCAGATCTGTACCTATCACTTAGAGAAGCTACGTGCACTTCTGCTGTTAAAGTGCTTTTGTTTTCTGTCTCAACTCAGGAGACGCTCGTTGTCCTCGCTCCCCGCTCCCCAGGACAACGCCGAGCCTCATCCAGGTTCCAGCAAAGAAGTGAGGGTGCCCAATACTGCCATATGTGTCTTTGTAAGTATGAGGGGGCTTCTCATCTCTGCCCTCTTGCCTCTGTCTCTAGAGGAAACGAATCCTGTCTGTGTTCTGGAAGGCAGTTGCTAACTGATCTGCTGAAACTGCGCCAATTAAGCCTCAAAAAAGGAGCTCTTGATTGGGTAGCGCAGCTCAGCCCATGTAATCTGCATGTTGCTGTGCTCCCCTGGGTGCCCTTGTGCTGATGTGCGTCTTGCTGAGGTCGATGATGACAAGTAAAAGGTCTGAGGGCACTGGGGAATCGCACTCCGTACCCTCCTGGCTCCCAGCAGGCCCTGTGCAGTCACGCTGCAGCAGAGCTGTGATGGAGACAGGGGCTGCTGACACCTTGGGATTCGTTCAGTCCCAGTTCTCCACAGTGAAGGGAGTTGTGGCACTGGATATCATCCAACAGAACTGCTTATGAGGAGCTCAGGGTGCTGGAGTGCCTTCATTTCTTGTGTGTGATCTCAAGTTTTCAAGCTGAGACCTCCTTTGTGTGTTACTTTGGCTTCACAAGGCCAAACTTAGCATTTCCAGAAGGGCACTCCTTTTGCAGTGGAAGACACTGCTTATCTGAAGAGCAACTGCTTATGTGGCCACTTCTCTAATTGCAGATTCTCAAGCAAGGAGTGAAGAGTTTTCTCCAGGGTTAGCAGGATGTAAAATACCATGTGCATTTAGTTACCCTCACCAAAATTCTGATTTCTCTTTTTCTTTTCCCTCCAGAATAATAACCTGACTTGCCCAGCCTAGGCTGCCCTGCCACCTTCCTTAGTGCACGTGCTGCAGTGGGGAGGAGCAGTGTAGCCTAAGTGGAAACAGGGCTGTAGCTTCTGCAGCAGCTTTGAGGAGGAGGAAGAGCTGTGACTTCAGCCAGGCTGCAGCCTCTAGGCAGGAGCTTTGGCCACACCTGGTCAGAACGGCTCTTCTGCACTTGCAGGAAGATCAGACTTGAAATGTTCACCTCTAGATACGATCTGGGAAACCAGATTCAGCAAGAAATTCCAGAAAAATACGAGTATTAGAATTTTAAAAAGTCTAATTGAAAAAAAAGAAAACTTGCTGAAAATGCTAAACAAGGAATGCAACAAATGAGTTAGTATGATACATGGAGGGGAAAGAAGTGTAAGGAGTTTAAAGCTATGAACTTAAGAGGGGAAAAAAAGATGGTATCTTGATTTTGAAGCTTTCATAAGCTTTAAAACATTAAAAATCATTATTAATTTGTCAGTCTAAACCTCAAAACATGAAGCCTTGAGAGTGAAGGGGTGTTGCTGCTCCTGCATGGCTTAAGCTCGAGTTCCCTCTTGGAGAGCTGCAGTGCCAGGTCACAGCTCTTATTACTAAATAATACCCCAGAGTAAAGGTGCGTTATCACCAGTAAAAGAAGTGAACGTGCTTGATTGGTTGCACTGCTTTGAACAACCTCCTTAATTTAAGCCTGACTTTGGTCTTGTGTGGCAGCATGAACTGGCCAGGTTTTCTTCTACAGCTGGCTCTAGTTGAGGAAATGAAGAGCTGGTTTCCTTCTATGGCACATCACCTACTATTTTTAATTTCCTCCTCTATTTTTTTCCTCATCTGACTTAAGACTAGACACCTTAACTTGCAAAACTTCAACTTAAGAACCATTCTAAGGCCTCTGGCAGTCTGCTGGCACTTCTGAGTCTTGCTGGTGTTTTCTCTTAGATATGTTCTACTTCTCTGTCAGATAAGAATCAGTTTTCTTGCTTTGTTTAGAGAGCATCAGCAATAGGAGAGGCTCAGGCTGTGGCTTTGATTCCCAGGTACTGCTGAAAGATTTGCAGCTGTGGTTCACAGTAGCCTAGTCTTTAAATCCTGTAGCTTTCCAACCTGTGTTTTTGGGGTCTTACACTGATGCTCTTTTGGGTGCTTGTCGTGTTCCTCCTCCTCTTCCTCCTCCTCAGGACGCCCACGATGGGGAGGTTAACGCGGTGCAGTTCAGCCCTGGCTCCAGGTTGCTGGCAACAGGAGGCATGGACCGAAGGGTTAAGCTCTGGGAAGTCCTGGGAGGTAAATGTTTTTTCTTTGGGATATGTTTGGGTATTAAATTAGCCAAAATTATATCTTAAATTATAGTTAAATTCATGTCAGCTTCTGCTCTAATCCATTTATTTATTAAGTTTTGTTTGTCTCTTTCTGCACAGATAGGTGTGAGCCCAAAGGTGCCCTCTCTGGCAGCAACGCTGGGATTACAAGCATAGAGTTTGATAGTGCTGTGAGTACCTGGGCAATATCCACTGTTTTGGTGAAGTCTCTTGTTCCCATCCTGACACTTTGAAAAGTTACCTCAATATTTGAACCCAGCTCTTGTGAAACTAATTGCAAATAGTTTGAAATTCTACAAAATGACCTTTATTGGGTATGCTGCAGCCTTCACACAGTTCAGTGCCTTTGCTTCAAAATTCAGAAGATCAAATGCAACTTGCTCATTGGCCGTTTTGTTAAAGTTGCGATGGGATAGATTAGGTTTTACCTAAAGCAAGAAATGAGTCTTCAGCTTCCTGCTGAAGAAAGTACCTGATAGAACGAAAACCACGGAGATTTTTGTCGTTCTTGGGCACTTCTCCCTGCGAGCGCTTTGCCGAGGTGCGTGATGAGCAGTGAAAGGCCCAATTACCTGCTGGGTGGTAGGAAAAGGAAAGGAAAGGAGCACGGTGCACTCTGCTCTGGCTGCTCTTACTCCTTTTATCTGTAGTTAGGAGTCTTCAAATTGACATCTCGTTTGGGGAGAAGTTCCTGAAAGTTATTACAGCCGCTTTCCTTACTCATAGACTGTTTTTTTTCCTTTTTTGCTTGTGAGTTTAACACTAATATGTCTTTAATGACTTCTTGGAATTATTTTGAGTTTAACAATTTCCATAATGACTAGCAGAAGTTTCAAATCCTTCTTGTTTTCACAGGGTTCTTACCTCTTAGCGGCTTCAAATGATTTTGCCAGCAGAATTTGGACGGTTGATGACAATCGATTGCGGGTGAGTCCCTTGAAGGCCAACAGTGGTCGGGCTGTTCCTGCCCCGTATTCTCCAGTCGGATGGAGACACAGTCATTTTGGAAACTGCATCTATAAATACATTCAACGGTTATTTGTTTTAACTCAATCTTTGTTTCTTTACAAATGAAGAATCTTCACTGCAAAAGACTAAGATGTTGTATTAGTTTCTGTACGTTCTTGTAGGACATTCCATTGCATCATGTTTCCATACTATGAACTTTTGCAACAACTTCTGTGAAAAGTAATATGTGTTTCTTATGGGTTTTTGAGGGTTTTTATACCCTCATTCTGAAGTGTCACACCACTGAAACAGATATTGCAGCAGACAAAAAGATTTTCTTTGTGTCAGGGCCACTTTTTGGACAAATAGTCCCTTGGCCTAACTGTTACAAAAAAACAGGCACACCTTAAAGTGCTTGAATTTATTCTGAATATTTAGCACAGGATTCCTCCTGCCCTCCTTAAGGAAGGACACTCTGTAGTCTCTCTATCTGTAGTCATAATCATAGAATGTTCAAAGAAAGGACCTCTAGAGATCATCTGGTCCAACCTTCCCGCTCCAGCAGGGACACCCAGAGCAGGTGGCACAGGGCGGCATCCAGGCGGGTTTGGAGACCTCCAGAGAAGGAGACTCCACAACCTCCCTGGGCAGCCTGTTCCAGGGCTCTGGCACCCTCACCGTGGAGGAATTCTTCCTTCCATGGAGATGGAAACATACATAAAACCACACGTTTTGATTTGTTTTCCGCGCTCCCTCCGCAGCACACGCTGACGGGCCACAGCGGCAAGGTGCTCTCGGCCAAGTTCCTGCTGGACAACGCGCGCATCGTCTCGGGCAGCCACGACCGCACGCTCAAGCTTTGGGACCTCCGCAGCAAAGTCTGTAAGGAAACCCCACGCCTGCCTCTTGTCCTGCTCCCCTCTGCGCTAGGGAATGGGAACAAAAGTCTGACACCCACCAGGTCACTTCCTCTTGCTGGTCTGGAAAGGTAGAAAGCAGCAGCGATGTTGTTTGGTTGCTGGTCAGGTAATCAGATCCAATTCATTCTGCCTGTTACCTGAAACAACAGGTAAATGGTGTTTTCAAGAAGCTCTGTTGATGTAGTAGGTAGACACCCTCTGAGAGCTCTTGTTCCTCAACCAATGCAGAGGATGTTTTGGTCTTTCACTAAAAACATGAGGCCAGGGCAGCCCTGTCTGCATAGAGCTGGATGCAGGTGTCTCTTGGAAGCTTCCCTAAAACTTCTCCACCTCAGGTGAAGGTAATGCTGGGTTTTCAGGAGGTTCTGTGGGGAAAACAGTTGCCTGCGTGTCTTGGCTTTTGTTCTTTTGATGCTTCTTGAGCCTGTTGGCCTTGAAAGGGAAGTAGAGATTCACACTTAACCTCGACACCTAAACCACAGAGGACACGTAGGCAGCTTCATGTTGCTTAACCCTGGCAGATTGGCTGGCTCAGTGCAAAGGGGAAGGAAGGCAGGTGTCCAGGGAGCACTTAACGGGATATCAGATAAAGCAAAGGAGATTGAGAAGGGCGAAGAGGTTGCTCAGTACTTAAGTGAGGATTATTCCAAGGCAGCCTGTCTGCCCTCTTGCACTTCTTGGGTACTACTCTGTGTAGCCAACACGTTCACGTGCGTGGTTTGTGGTTGTTTTCTGACTCTGTTTTCAGCAGCTTGTGTCACCACTGCTTCTTCTTTTTCTAGGTATAAAAACAGTGTTTGCAGGATCCAGCTGCAATGACATCGTATGCACTGAGCAGTGTGTCATGAGTGGACATTTTGATAAGAAAATTCGCTTCTGGGACATCAGGTAAAATGACTTGAAGAGTTTGTAGCGAAGAGCCTGAGAAGGAAGGCACTGAAAAGGCCTTTAATGGGTAGATGGCTTATTTGTTGGGTCAGTTTTCTTGGGGGTGTTTTTGAGACTGTGGAGGAGGAGAGTTTGTTTTTAGGATACCTGTTCTGAAGTGGCAAACTGTTTTTTAATGTAGCTATTTTATTTTGAGCAGTATTTGCCTTTTGAGACAGTATTTAGTTTTCCAGAGGAACTGCAAGAAGGAACATGCCTGGTTGGAGCATTATCCACATATGTCCATAGAGGGAATATTTGAGAAAGACTCAAAACGTGAAAATAAAACAAAAATTGTTTCTTCTGCCCTTGTGCACTGGGACAGGTCAAAGTTTTGGTGCGTTGACCGACTCCTGGCCCTTGTTTTATTTCCCATTTCCCTTTTTCCTGTGTTTAGGACTGAAAGCATCGTAAAAGAAATCGAGCTGTTTGGGAGGATCACAGCCCTGGACCTGAACTCGGAGCGAACGGAGCTTCTGACCTGTTCCCGCGACGATCTGCTGAAGATCATTGACCTGCGGGTCGGTGCCATCAAGCAGACGTTCAGGTGAGGCTCTTCTCCAAAAGAATGCCCTGCATTCCTGAACTCGGGGCTGCCTCTTGGCCTCGGTAGTTGAGGTTTCTGCAGCATCTCCACGGACAGACACTCCAATTCTTCTGCTGGATTTTGGTTTTATTCCTCTCTGTGGGCAGTAGGTTTCTCTACAGTGTCAAGGTCCTCAGTTTGCTTTGGTGGATCTTGTCATTCACCTCTCTATAAAGACTACAGGTCACCTTAAAAGCCTTAGGCCAAACAGGCAAGAATTTCTTCAGGTGTGGTTGATGGAAGCTGTATGGGACAAGGGGATGGTGGAGCTCATTGTACAAGACACATCCTTGGGGTGTCTTGCACATCCTTGTCTTGTTCTTCTGTGAGAATATGGAAGTCTGTCGTCTCTCAAATGAAATTAAATTTATCTGATTCTGACTTTTCAGTGCCCAAGGATTTAAATGTGGATCTGACTGGACAAGAGTTGTGTTCAGGTAAGGTTAGATATAAGCAAAGTATCCTCTGGTAACGTTTTTCTTTCCCAAAAATAGAGTCCTTCAGGATTTTTGGTTGCATAGTTTCCATTTTACAAGTTTTTTTTTTTAAAAAGAAAAAAAAAACAAAAATCAGAGTTTGTGGTTTGCAGAGTGTCCCATCTTGGTCAAAACTGATTATTTAAGGGACAGAGCATATCAAGATGTGCATTTCTGTACATATCAAGATAATTTGGTTTTCAAGTGGTTTCACTTGCTAGTGTCTCAGCCAGTGACGCTGAACTTTTTTATAGAATATCTCGAGTTGCTTTGGAAGTTGAGGGTGGCATAATGACTTGTGCTGGTAGTTGCTCACTGAGGAAAGCTTTTCTCTCTGCTGCTGCTTCTTTGCTCTTGCAGCCCTGATGGTAACTATGTGGCTGCTGGCTCAGCTGATGGGGCCCTCTACGTCTGGAATGTGCTCACCGGGAAGCTGGAGAGGACGCTGGCAAAGCACCACAGGTGAGGAGCAGGTAACGGGGTGGCCACGTGCGCTGGGGATCACGCTGGGCTGGGCAACAGCTCCTGTCCTACCACCCTGCAGCTCGCCCTGGGCTGGGTGCGTTTCTCAGTGCACATTCCTTGTGGATTCATGTCAGCAACCTACAAGTTAGACTATTGATCAGATTGGCACGTGATCATAGAATCATAGAATGTGTAAGGTTGGAAGGGACCTTAGAGGTCATCTAGTCCAACCCCCCTGCACACGCA
>JAUBOD010000155.1:275676-288306 GCA_032353885.1 Nothura maculosa
TAGGTGCCTGCTGGAGCGGGAAGGTTGGACTGGATGATCCCTAGAGGTCCCTTCCAACCTGGAACATTCTGGGATTCCGTGATTCTGTGATGCTCTGGATCCATCCTCTTGTTCTGGCTAATAACAGAGGGCTGGGAAGAGATGTTTGCTGCCAGGGTCTTCC
This sequence comes from Nothura maculosa, assembly GCA_032353885.1. Classification (NCBI taxonomy): domain Eukaryota; kingdom Metazoa; phylum Chordata; class Aves; order Tinamiformes; family Tinamidae; genus Nothura; species Nothura maculosa. The sequence goes on from JAUBOD010000155.1 coordinate 275,840, forward strand.
AGGCACCTCGAGGGCACTCTTTTATCTTGTTTTTTAATGCCTCTTGGTTTGATTTTAACATAGCGTGAAACCTCAGGAGAGCGAAGAGGTCAAGGAGATCCGCTGCAGCGGGATGGTGAGGACCAAGGAGGAGCCCTGTCATCCCTGCCTGGAAAGCAGCATCATGAGGAGGTCAGTCCTTTTCTGCTGGTGCTGTGGGCCTGTCAGGGATGCCACGGGCAGAACGAGGAGCTTCTGAGGCTGGAAAAAGTGCTCAAAAATATATTGCAGACCCAGAAACGTCTATCTGAAGAGTTGAAGCATTGGGCTGACTAGTGCCCTCTTATGTTGTATCTCTTAACTGGCCTCAGAAGAAAAGACATGGGGGAATTCATACCTGGCCTGAAAGCTCTGTTATAAAGAAGCGGCCTCTGCTGCCTAATGGAAGGGGTTGAAGTTGTAAATTTGATTTCTGGAAAATTATATTTCAAGTTGCAGTTTAAATGTGGAAAAAGGGAACAACTGAGCACTACTGGCCGAGAAGCTGAAGGCTAGGAGCACCTTTGAGAGGTGTTTCTAGAAGGCTTCCCTTAGGGACAGGAAAAAGACAAAAATTTTTTATAGGGAGTCAAAGTGAGAAAAATAAACTAGAGTCTGCTGTGCTCTTTGCAGGCCACGTTGTAAGGAGGGATACCTTTAAGCTGTGAAATTTGGAAGCTCCTTGATCCTTTTTTTGCTTTATGGAGATGTTCTGCTTTGATTGCCACTGCCTGCTTGTAACGCTGTGAATCACAGCTCTGCTCAGAGTTAATTCAAAGGATTTGGAGCTTCCTCTCCTGCCAAGCTGACTGAACTTGCTCAGTTTGTTCCCCTTTGAGGATTTTTCTGAGGATGAGAGAAAAAGGTATTCTTTTAATGAAAGTGAACCTGGGAAACAGTGAGCCTGCTGACATAATGATTCAGATTCACAGTGTTCCCTGGTGAGCACGATTTGGTACAGATCTTTAAGTATCCTGGAGTATCTGTTCTTGAATCCCTCGCTTCTGGAATTATATGTTTCTGTGGGAACGCAGATGTTTGCTTTTTAATTTGTATTTCCACACTGTTAGCAGGAGAAAGCAGGACTTCAAAGACTTCCAAAATGCAAAGGCTGATGAAGAACTCGATTCATTTTCCCTGAATATTAGTATATCAGAAGAATGCACAGGGTGCCATCATTTTCTAAACATTTCAGTTGACCCTTGACGTGCCTGTTCTCAATTTCCAACCCACACCAAGTCTTGGAAAGAAAGGTGGTACCATTCCTGAGATGTGAAGATTTCAGAATCATTGCATATTTCCCGTAAAAATTGTTACTATTTCAAGTGCAAGTGGAGGATTTCATGCTAATACAAGATGATCCAGAACACCAAAAGCTGTTGCCGCTGGTACAGGCTCCTTGCCCTACCTTTTCCCTGCAGGTGCCCATGGAGGAAATCTGCTTGTGTGTATGGAGGAGGTGCAAACTTTAAGGAGAAAATAAAGTGGAAGGACTTCAAAAAATAACAATCTGAGGCCCTTTGGGGTGTCTGAGTGCTATGAGAAGACGGGGATCTCACAGACCTCAGCACTGATGTGGTTACAATTACAAACTGAGCGTATCCGTTGCTATTTGTCAGGAAATCAAAAGCGAAAAACACAGATTTGCAAAAGCCAAGCAGATGCCTCCGCTGTGTTGCTGTTCCTGCAGGCAGTTGTCAGGCTCCCCTGCACACTGTTTGCTTAAAAGGAAAGCATTTCATGTCACTCCAGAGAGTAAATATCTGAAGTTATGGATTAACTAACTCCCAGCACAGCTAATGGCGGAAGAATAGATCAGCCTGACTCACACTGAATAAAGCAGTAAGTGACTCAAAAGAATCATATCCTTCGGAATTTCAAAGCCCAAATTTATCTAACGAAGCCTAAAGCTTGTCAAAGATGTGTGGGGAGCAGGGGAGGATGTTGGGGCAGACCAGAAATGTTCTGGCAGAGCTGCTGAAGGGATGAAGGGGTTGGCTGAGCAGGCTGGAGGGCCTCTAATGAGCAGCTGCTTTGGAGCTGGAATCAAGGAGAAAGTCAAGGCACACGAGTACTCGTCCAGGTTGCTGCTCTCCGGCCCTGTGTTAACAGCAGCTGTTTCCAGCAAGGTGCTCACTTCCATGCCTGTCTTTTCCTTCTCAGGTGGTTGCTGCTGCAGAATGTGGAAGCTCATCACCATGGGGGTGCTGCTGGCAGCCTGCTCTTCACCGGCGTGTGGTGGCTCAAGTAAGTTGCTGGTTTGGGAGACAGCCTTCACCCTCTTGCAGTTGCTGCCAGGGCATCGGGTTTGCAGTCAGCAGCAGGGAGTGGGTTGGGACTGCTGTTCGTAGAGGTTGGATTCCCCCCTAGCAGCGTTTTAGGCAGGGTGCTAAGCACCATGGCTGCTGGACCTTGCCTTGGTGAGCACCATGAGCTGTCCAAGCAAGAGCACGGCAGAGCTGGGGCTGCTGGCTGCCTCCCTCCAGGCAGAAGCCCTGCTCTCGAGGCTGGAAAACAAGTCACTGTCTACTTGCCGAGTTTGTCTGTTCCAGCTGTATGCACGGTGACTTCTCCTGGCACTGAGGCGGCTCTGGAGCATCTCTCACCTCGTTTTAGCAGTGCTCCCCTCAGGCTGCGCTGGAAAACAGGCAGCAGGTTGCTCCAGCAATGCTCTACTCACTCACAGCAATGGTCCAAAGTGTCTGAGCATCAGCCCGTGCCCAGCACCTCCAAGGGTTCCCTGCTTGTGCTCTCATGCTTTTGCCTCTAGTATTTTACAGCGACAAAGATGCAAACAGAGTCCTGAAAATCCAGAAGCGGGCGAATTCGTTTTTGGAAGAGCTCAAGCCAGGCTCTCTGGAACGTGAGTGCAAAGAGGAGCAGTGTGACTTCGAGGAAGCCAGTGAGATATATGAAACCAGAGAAGCAACAGTAAGTTGTTTCCGTAGGGCTTAACCTGACACTTAACCAGTTAATTGTTTGTTTTCTTGAAGTATTGCCCTGCAGGGCGTAGGAGAGCTCACTGTCAGTGCTGAACATGCATCGCCCCTGGCCCTTAAGGTATAGGCATGTTTTTGAAAGTCACTGTGCTACAGCAGTGGTCAAGTTGCCACTTTCTTTGAGCCACACTGCTAGGTTGCTCACGTACACCCTGCCAGACCCAGGCATGAGATTTAGGTCCCAGCCAGGTAATCTCAATCCCTGCTTGATTTTTCTTACTACAACTGAATTTTTACAGTCTTTTGCCACTCTTGTCCACTCCCCAGCCCTGGCTGCCTTTCAGTGCATCTCCACAATCTCACACCAGTGCCTGGCAAGTGTTTCTGCTCATCACTAGCTCTTCCTCCCTCCTGCACACCTCAGCATCTCCACCGGACACCAATTTTATCTTCATCATTGCTGGTTCCTGCACCTCTTCACCTCTGCTTGACCTGTTATCATGGGCTTCCTCTTAGCACCCTGCTGTTGCATTAAGTGCAGTAAACACTACATCAGGCCCACCTTGCTGTGCTTCAGAGCCCAGACCTGTCACCACCCTCACAGTCCCTGTGCATTGCCTGACTGCCAGTGCGGCTTTGTGCTCCTGAAGAGAGGTATTTCACCAGGTAAAGTGACAGGGAAGCAGCAAGAGGATTTGGTGAGCGGTGGTGCTGCTGAGCCTGAAGGCAGGGCCGTGGGGATCCGTGCAAGGAGACACATGAACATGAGCCCTGGCCAGGCCTGCTGGCTCGTAGCAGTCACAACACTGGCAAGAAAAGGAGTCCCATCCTGGTGACCAGCGTGCTGGGCGGTGTTGGCCAAGACCACGATACGCTGCAGATCATTTCCTTGGGAAAAGTGCTTTTAGCCTAATGGAGGTTTTGTTTTCCCACAGCTAGAGTTTTGGAGCAAGTATGTAGGTGAGTAAAAAGACTTTCCTGATGGTCTCTCTGTGTTTCCTCGTGGTGTAACTCGTGTTCCGCTGTGATGTACTGCACGCTGATTCAAGTTCTCCTTCCTTTAGAGGGGTTTGCAAAGCACATCTTTCAGTCCCATCCTATCCACAATGCCCCCAAATCTTCAGCTCCCTCTGTGCCTCTCATCATTCATCTCCCTGCAGTTACACCACTGCTCAGAGGCGACTGCTGATGTGCGGGCTGTGCCTGGCAGGGCCCAGAGCAAAGTCCCCACTGTGACCCTTAGCCCCCCATAAATTGGCTTTGCCTTGTCTGCCTCATCTGCTCTTTATTCTTCTGTTCCATTCACTCCGGGCCCCAAGAAAGCGCTAGGTCCCTGGACCGGCGCCTCAGTAATCTCCATTTGGTGGCAGAAGTTCTGCCTAGGGCTCAGCCTGGGGAGGATCAGATGTTGATGCTCCTGCTCTTGGATTCTGAATCTCCTCTTGGTGCTTTGGGGCTGCTGCAGGCTCCAGGCTCTGGGTTTTCCAGCATCTCTCTCTTCCAGATGGAGATCAGTGTGAACCACAGCCGTGTTCCAATGGCACCTGCAAGGACAATATTGGGAAGTTTTCCTGCATCTGTAACAAAGGCTGGGAGGGAGATTTGTGCAATTATGGTAATGCTGTCTTTAATCTGCTATAAAATAACATTATTAGTGGTAGGGATCTTGGGATATAGAGATAAACATTTGGGCAGTTCCCGGGATACTGTTGGGATTTCTCTACTTCCTCATGTGGTGGTAGAAGGGTTAATTGTGTTTATCTAAAGCAAAATGAATGTTGTGTTGTTGTGGGGTAACTGTGGAGATTTGAAACATCTCACTTGTTTAGATATACCAGAAATAATACTGAAAAACTGAGATTTCAATAGTTTTAGATCTCTCAGTACAATGCATCATGATGAGGGGCCTCTTAACATCAGGGCATTAAAAACAACCCCCTGCAAAGATGTGATTGTTGCACTGTGACCGTTTCTTCCTCAAGGAAACACTTGCTCAGTGAGAGCATGGGTGACATCAGCTGCTGGCTCGCTCGCTCTCAGTTGCAAGGAGTATTTTCACCCTTCAGTCCATACCAGCCTGGCAGAAATCCCTGTTTTTCCCCTTGTTTGACCTGTTTGTGATCTCCCCGACATCATTTTGCAGCTTCACCCTCCCGTGACTTTCTGGCTTTCCAACTGGTCTTCTCTCTCTTCCCTGCTCTTCCGCAGCGGTCCGATACACCAACTGCTCCGTGGACAACGGGGGCTGCGAGCACTTCTGCCGGGAGGAGCCCGCGAGCCAGCGCCGCCTCTGCAGCTGCGCCTCGGGCTACCGCCTGGCCAGCGACCACGCCATGTGCAAGCCCGTGGGTAAGGAGAGGCTTGTCCGTGCTCCAGGTGATAGTCCAGGTGAAACCAGGGCCTTTTGCACCGTTATTTACGTGGCACCTCCTAATAACTTTCAAAGCGCTGCGTGGGGAGTAACTGCACAGGGAGCATCCTGTGTTTCCCAGCTGCACACCCAGTTTATGGCCATAAAGAACCATTAAGAACCCAAACTGCACCTCTATTTACCTCCTGGAGTCATGCAGGGGGATCGGGAAACTGCCTCCTCCACAAAGCAGCAAGGGGCTTCCATGAAGCCCCGAGCAACACAGCTTAGTTTAGAGGGATGGGAGAAAAGCTTTCGGAAGCGTTTTGCTGTTGTAGTTGTTGTTAGGTGACCTGGCCTTTGCTCGTTAACTTCTTTGCATCTTTTGTAGTGGAGTTCCCTTGTGGAAGAATGAAAACGGAGTACATTGAAGCCGAGGGCGGATTCAAAATTCGGCTCATTGGGGGAAAACAAGGAAGAAAAGGAGACAGCCCTTGGCAGGTGAGGAGACAAGGATCTTTCATAACTAGGTATTTCCAGAACAGCTCTCCCTGCTCAGCTGCTCCAGGGAGGCTCCTAAATTACCAATAGTGGCATCACACAAAGCTAAGATTCCCTTGGTTCGATTTTTCAGGAGTAACTTGGAAGTTGAAGTGCCAGATAAGGGGTTTCTCATCTGTTAGAACTCTAACCTTGTCATTGCTGCCAGCTTTTTTACCTTGCAAACAGTGCCAAGAGAAGGGGCAGGGATGACACTCATGGATTTTTTTATTCTGTGTTGGGGAGGTGGCTTCATCCCTGCAGCCCTTGCAGCCTGCTGCATGCTGCAGCTACCGTAGAGCAGTAAGGGAGGAGTTGAAGATAATCTTCCTGTCATTCCTTTGTGTCTTTCCCAGCTTTATCTGTCCTAAGTTCAAGCTTGCAGGTTTAGTCAGCAGGATAGTAGTCGTCGTTTCACAGAGCAAGTTGGGATGTCAGAGAGAAAGAGTCTGAGACCTTATAGAGCGTGACATGGAACTAGTGAGTGTCTGTACTCAGAACCTGGTTCCCCTGAGAGCCCTTTAACATCATCACATGGGGACTGCAGCATTCTGTGTTCTGGCATGCGGTGGTCAGAAGAGTGATCCCCTCCTTTGAGCCGAGTTTCAAAGTTCCTGAAGTATCAGAGAGCTTCCTCATAGTCGCCAACATCACCCCATGCTGATTTGGAGCCCTCCCTTGGGAGGTATACTCATATCCTCGTTATCCATGGAGATTGTCTGAATTCTGAGGTGAGATTTCTCTTTCCTTATTTCAGATTATGCTGCAAAACAACAAGGGGAAGTTTCTGTGTGGGGGCGTTCTCATCCATCCATCCTGGGTGCTAACAGCAGCACACTGCACCGAAGCAAGAGAGGGGCTCAAAGTAAGACTTGGTATGGAAAGAAAATCTCTTCCTTTTTTTTTTTTTTTTTAATACAATGCTTCCATTCCCAAGGTTTGACATCTCCGGAAAAAGATCAGTAGGTTATAAAGGTTTAATCCTTTAGGATGTAGGAGGGTTTTCTAGGTAACATTTCAACATACACTTTAACCCAAATGAAAAAGTAGTAGTAAAACCATCTGATTTCACTTGAGCAGCTCTCTAATTCTTATGGGAGTGTGCTAATATCTTCTGAGCATTACTGCCTATCTTGAAGATGGGAAGATTGAAAAGTTAAGATGATCTGTGCTCTCAATTTCAGATTCTGATCTAGGAAAGCTCTTATGCATGTGTCTTTCTGCTAGCAAAAATATTTAAGGTCACCCCAATGCTAAAGAAACTCCTCCTTCCAAAGCAGTGTTCAAATCTTGAGCCCCAAAGGAGAAAGAAGCTGAATGTGCATCGGCATCACAGGCCTCTTCCTACCTGTGATATATTTGAACACTTTTCCTTAAGAGAGTTGGTAGAGAGGAGGAGAGATGCCACAGAACAGCAACACTGACGTGATCTGTAATGCAGCCAATCATCACCAGCACTGCTGCTCTTGAGCATGACCAAATGTGTGTGGAGTGCAGCATGACTCCTGGTCAACAGACAGAAATAACCAGTGCTGCACTCAAATACAGCTTCTGTTGGTTGAGATTTTGTGGTCCACCTTGGGTGACATTAGTGGGGTAGTAGCTGAGCTGCTTTCTCTCTGCTGCAGTGGAAAGGTTGTCTCAGCAACTCTGCGGTCTCAGGGTTGCTTCACTTGTCCATACACAAACAATGTGAAAACATCTGAGGCCACAGACGTTGAAGGGATGTAAGGATGGACATGTTCTTTCCTTCTGAGGATTTGCTCATATTTACTTTTCAGATTCTGTTGAGTCCTAAGAAGCGGGTGCAGGTTACTTAATAAAGGCTCTTGGGGTGGTTTGAGGGGGCAAAAGCAGCTGTACAAGGTTGTGTTGACATCCTCCATGGTGCTTGGTGTAACTCTGAATGGAGCTGCAAAGGGACGGACCTGCAGGTCACAAGGATGAAAATGCTGCCTTGGGAATGAGGATGGCCTCAGATCCCTCCAGCTGGCTCTCATACTGCAGATGTTGGTGGAGATCTGTCCTGTGTGACAAGCTTTCACCTGGCATAGCCAGACCTAAAGATCTGCAAGAAGGAAACCAGGGCTGGCATCTGTTGAGAGAGTCTTGTACGCCCCAAAGGAAAACTACGTAAATAAAATAAAAGATGAAAATTTCCAAAGGCTGAAAAAGGGGGTGGCACTGAGAACCTTGGTTTGAGAAGGTTATTTTTGGGGGCTCAACTGAAACTCAGGAGAAACACACAGATGTGGAAAATACACATAATCATATTGAATATATAGAAAAAATGTAGTGTAAGGATGATCATTGAGAAGGGGGTGACCAGAACTCTGGGATGACTGAGAAGGGAAGTGCTCTTGACCAGGGGTCACACATGTGTCCTCTCATGGAGCTGTTTGGAGGGAGAAGGGAGGAACTTCAGCACCAAGAGCTGCCGCCCCGACCTTGTCATGGGCTCTGGGGCCTGGAGGGCGCGGGGCCTCACACAGAGCGTGTGGAGGCAGCAGGAGATGAAGCCCCGCGGGCTCTGCAGCCCCTCGGAGGCGGCCTCATGGCGGCCTCACCACGATGGCGTCCGCACCAAGGAGAAGGGGGCTCAGGATAGGGAAACAAGCTGATCTCTGTGCCGTGGCTTGACCAGAGCCAACGTCCCGCAGCTCTGGTACTGTGTGCCAGGACCAGCAGAGAAGCGGCAGTGTTCAGCTGGTCCCTGTGTATGCAGCTCTGATACCGTGCAGCACAGGGGCTGCCAGGGGCCTTTCAGCCATGGAGCTGGGCTCTCCCCATAGCCCTGTGTGACCGTGTCAGCTGCCTGCAGAGACACAGCGAGCTGGAAATGGAAATCCAAGCTGCACTTGAGATGTCTTCTGAGAATTTCTTTCTGGAGTTAGTCTCAGTGCACCTAGGGACTGCTGGTCACAAAGCTACTGCTAAAGCTGCAGACACCGACTCCTTTACAGGCACCAAGGAGCTGCAATAGCCCCTTGAGAGGTTCCAGCAAAGTGGAATTTACACCAAAGTGAGGCACTTCAGAAGCCCAGGTATGGTCACTCACTGAGAGCAACTGCTCCTGCATCTTGGAGTTGGTATCTGAAAGGACTCAGGGCAGAAATGAGCTCACATGGATGCCTGAGTGTGCTCAATGGACAGACCTCGAAAAGGAGAAAGGCTTTATCAAGCACATGCTGATGAGGGCAGTGACAGGACCTGGCATTGGCTGCCAGCACCATTCAGAAACCGCCAGCCCAGCAAACACCACACATCATCTCTTGTGGTCACCGTCACGGTCCCGTTGGGCAGATCTGTGTCTGTCTTTCCCAGTGAATCACATCCAGACGACTTGTTTGCCTGGAAGGCCCTTTTCAGCTTCGCTTCCTATTAATTTTTGCATAGCTGTTTGGCCTGTGAAGTGGCCCTGATTGTGTAGCACAAATAATGATGGAGAAGTCTTAAGTGGTCAAAACCTCTTTAAAATACAGATCTAAGGTTTGAAAAGGAGTAGTCTTTAAATCTGTCACATTTATCTTTCAGATTCTGGAGTTTAGTCATTCACACACTGATGTACGACAAAAAGCTCATGTATTATCTCTTGCTTCATCTCCCAACTTCTAATGGTGACTTCAAGAAGATTATTTTCCGTCTCAAGAAGATCTCTCTAGTTGCATGCAGGATATTGTAATACAGATATAACATGACAAGGCAGAAGTATTTCAGTTTCTCAACTGATGACCCTACCTTTAGAATACTAATTCATTTAGTAATATTTTTCATGGTACAAATAAAGAGAAAAATGCAAAGACTGCAAATAAAGTGAATGCTTTCACCCTACAGCCAAAGTGAATTGATGTCTATGGTGCAAGGGTGTATTAAAAGAAGCCGAACGTAGACTTCTAAATCCAGAAACTCTGGTGTTGAAGGTGTGGGAAGGCTCCCTGTTAAGAGAGCTCAGAACACCCAGGAATGTCTCTCATCTTCTTGTTTGCTTTTGCAGGTAAATATCACCGGTTCCGAACTGAGGCAGAGGAGCAAATCATTTGGGTTGATAAATATGTGAGCCATGAAAATTACACCAAGGAGACCTCTGATAATGACATAGCCATGCTGCACCTGGCTGAGCCCGTGGTCTATAGCAAATACGTGCTCCCCATCTGTCTGCCCAGCAGGGACCTGGCCGAGCAGGAGCTGACCAAGAAGGGGACGCAGATGGTCATAACTGGCTGGGGCAGCACGAGCGACGTCGGCAAGAAGAATTACTCCACTGTGCTCAACTACATTGAAATCCCCATGGTTCCCCGGAACGAGTGTGCCCAAGCGATGAGGTTTGCCATCTCTGACAACATGCTGTGCGCCGGGAGCTTAGGGGACAGGAAAGATTCCTGCAGCGGGGACAGCGGAGGCCCCATGATCACCAAGTTTAAGGACACTTGGTTTCTGGTGGGACTGGTGAGCTGGGGTGAAGGCTGTGGAAGTCTGGAGAAGTTTGGCGTCTACACCAAAGTGAGCCAGTACCTGGAGTGGATCCAGCGCCACATAGACCAGTCGTCTGCCGCGGTGAACGGCTGAGCCCCGCGCGGCGAGGGCTGGTGTGGTGTGTCCTAGGGCAGCACGCGGTGAAAGGAACTGCCAATGCTTCAGTATTAAATATTGCATCCAAGTCAACCTGGTGTGCTGTTCTTGCTGCTTGCTCTGGTCTACTTGTAGCATGGTCCTCCTTAGGCCCTCCTTAAAAATCAATAGAAATCTACAGTTACGTGAAATAATAATAATTCCAAGCTTTTGCATGTTCCTAATGTCTATGAATTTCTTCTAATTAGTAAGATAGGGAAATTGCTAGATGAGACTATTTACACTAGTGAATGCAATATTTTGTAGGCAATATCAGCATAGCTAGTATTTACTGATCAACTTGTTTTTTTGTGTGTGTTTACATCTATATTTGTATATATTTGAGTGTGTCAGCAAATAAAAACACATAGCACCAATAAGGCTACAGGAAGGAGCAACAGTCAAAATAAAGTTTACTGCAGTCACAGTTCTTGCTTGTTTTTAGCCCTAGCACTTAAACTGCTAGTATTAATTAATCCTGTAGAGAAAGGAGACCCAGCTGTGGAGCAGTGACCACCGCCGCTAACATCTCAGTGAGGACTTGGACCCATTTTGGATCAGTGACGAACATCAGCAGTTGTGATGTGAGATTAAAAAAAAAGAAAGAAGAAAAGATAGGGTTGCAAAACCATGCCAGAAATTGCAAGAAATGCAATATGCTCCCAGGCTCAGAGACTTCATATCAGTTAAACCCGTGGGCCTGGCCTTGCTGCTGGATCAGCTGCCTGCTGGGCAAGTGCTGGAGCTGGCTCTTGCATAAAAGGAGCCCATGGGAAGGAGATGGAGCCTCCCACAACAGGAGCAGCTTTTCCTCATAGAAGCTGCTGACAGGGAATGACCCAATGTTGGAGATGACTGTTTTTTAACACAGCTTTTTGAAGCTATGTGTGTGCATGAGTGCAGAAACACGCGTTTTATTCTGATTCTGGATTCCAGGTGTGTGTCACAGAATCCAGAAGGTTGTTTCTCTTCTGTCAATATTTGTGATGGGTTAATGATCAATCTCTTGACCTCATGGCTCTTCCTGGTGTACATCCAATTCTCTCTTCTGTCTTCCCTTAAAAAAAAACAGAAAAGAAAAAAAAGTGAGTATAATTGCATGGATTTCTATAAAAGTGAATGCCTTCTGAGTCCTGTGTTTTTGGAAGATGACACAAATAGCAGAAAGAGAACGACTATCAACTGCTGACAGAATTATTTAACCTGTAAAAATAATATGAAGAAGAAGTAGGAACTTCTCTCTGTGAACCTTTCCTGCCAGGTATGTGGTGGATCGTTTCCTAATGAGAATTCCGGCACATGGTCCTTGGAAATGGGCTGGTGGGGGTCGCGGAGCAGCCCCCTTGGCGGGAGGCAGCCTGAGGCCTGCGGCGCCCGCAGCCCTCATGGCCGTCACTGAGCGGCCCCGCGCGGCCTCCGTGGGGCTGCGGGACGGAGGAGACGGGACCACAGTGGGGCTGGGCGCGCTGCTCTCCTCCTGCTGCTTTCACCCTATGGCCTTGGTGACACTACAGTGATTTCCCTCTCCTTCTTCCCCCCGCAGAGCGGAGCAGCTGGTGGCCGCAGGAGCCTGAGCTCCCTGCAATGGAGAGAGGGGCCTCCCTCGTGGGGCTGCTCCTGCTGATGAGCTCCATGCTCAGCGGCGCTCCCTTTGCCTTCTCAGGTGGGTGCTTCTCAACTTCACCTTCCTTGTCTTGCAGCGCAACGAGCAGCCTGGCAGCCAGACTGTTCTGAACACCTTGTTCTCAACACAAACTGCTAAGAGTGGAAGAGCTTCCTGAAGTGCACAAGGAAGAAAGGAACCTTCACTCATTATTCAAGTGGCGTTTCCTCCATGCCCAGCAACAGTGCGTCCCTGTGGGGAAGAAGTCAGGCAGAGGGGGCAGGAGACCTGCGTGGATGAGCAGGGAGCTCCAGGCAAAACTCCTGCAGAAGAAAGCAATATATAGAATGTGGAAGAAAGGACAGGCCCCTTGGGAGAAATACAGGAACGTTGTCAGGGAATGCAGGGA
>JAUBOD010000155.1:326292-346553 GCA_032353885.1 Nothura maculosa
GAAACACATTTTCTGAATTCACATTCTACCTTCCCAGACCCCCAGTAGCTTCAGTTTTTAAATAACATGCTTGTGAATTTTGCTGCCTCTAGAGCTGACCCATTTCTGAGGCCAGGGCAAGAAGCCTGAATGAAATTAGAACCCTCCTTAGTAAAATTCTCACACTTGGGAGTTGTGTTAGGAAACTTCTGACTCACCACATTACAGAGCTACAGGGTTACAGAAATGCAGCTGCAGTGACAGCATAACAGAACTGATTCACCCTGAGATTGGCTGTTTCCTCCTTCTAGCGGCAGTGTACGATAACTTGGACTGCTCCGATGTCATGGACTCGCCACACTTTTCGATTGCAACCAAACTGCTTGAGGTAACAGCCTCTCTTCTTTCTCCAGTTCTCTCCTTTGCCCTCACTCCCTGATTGCTTAAGAATGTCTCTGTGGAGCATTTGGTTATGTATGGATGCACATGGAAAGGGCACGTCCCCTTCCTCCAGCTGATACTCAAGTGTATCAAGTGTTGCACATGTTTCTCTGAGCAAGTAGATCTTTCTGGGAGAAGAGGCCTCCTTTGAATCCTGCTGGACAGGCTGCTTGTGTCCCCTGTTCCTGAGACAGGCTTTGTTGCTGACTCTCCTGTATCCACCACACTTGGAATGCCCAGGATGCCATGACTCTTCCTGCAGGTCGACTCCAGGGAACTCCAGAACAGCCTCACAAACCACTCCATCATTATCCGAGGAGAGAGTGTGTCCAGGCCTCTGAGCATAGTTCAAGCTGCGGATGGAAGGGACGCCTTTGTTAAGGTACTGGTGCTAACATCTCCTCTGTTTAAAAACAGATTATGTTAGGTGTCAGAGAGATGTCAGAGCCATCTCTCTCCATGGTTCAAGCCCCTGATGTGGCAAACATCATGGGAGTTTTCAGGCATAATTTGACTCCACTGTGGCACAACAATAACAAGCAGTCGGATATACCCAAGACTGTAGTGATGGGCTCTCACTTCCTCTTCATTTCTCCCCAGGGTATATATGGAAGGATTTTCCTGTGGATAGTGAACAAGATCAACTCAGCTATTTTCAACCCAGCTTCTGAGAACCCTAAAAAAACACGACATTCCATCGGGCTGTTGGACATTTTTGGATTTGAAAACTTTGACAACAACAGGTAGGAGGCTCCACACTCATTTCTGCTGAGGAACTGAAAAGCAGCTGATAACAAAGGAAACAAATGAAAGAACAAATAGAAGAGTGTTCTTTCATTATCATCCTGATTCTCAGAGAAGTGGTGAAATTTCCATTCCTGAGATTTCTGTGACAATCTTGCATGGATGCTTGCTCATACTTCCCACTTCTCTGCTGGCCTTCATTATAAAGCCATTGCACAGGTCAAAGGAATGGCCACACAGCTGCAGAAAGGGAGGCAGCCATTATAGCAGATACTATATTTTCCCGTGTTCCTGTGCCTATCTTCCCTGCTCCATGACATTTTTACCATATATCCTGTGATGTTTTGTACACAGCACAAGGGAGGCTGTGCTGTGCCTCCTGTTTCAGCTCATATTTCCATCTTGCTCTGTGTTCTCCTGCCCCTTTCCCTGCACTGCTTCATTTCCCTAGTGTTAAGGACAAGCTTTCAAAGCATGTGGGCTGCCTCACCATTGTCCTGCTGCTACCTCTGCCACTGTTGCCTTCTATTCCAAGGCATCCTTTCTGTTTGCCCTTCTCCATTGGAGCAGCATTTTTTTTCAATGGACTGCAGCTGGGCATGCTAATGTTAGTGGAATATAAGATAAACGACTGTGCCAAATAACGTTATTATTATTGCTTTTGCTCTGTTTCCCTCCACCTTTGTCATCTGTCCTTGACATGCAACCTAAAATGTTCCACTTTTTTTCATTCTCTTTTCTATTCTTCATTGAGATCTTTTTTTCCAGTCCATATCAGCCTGTGCCTCTAGCTTGCTATCAGCAAGATAACATCCCCCACTGAGTTTGGAACCGTTCAAACCCATCTCCTATCTGTCCTGTTCTTTTCCCGTACTTGGTATTGTTCCCAAAGGCTGCAGCCCAAATGAAGCCCCACTGTGGCAAGCACAGCACAGGCACACACAGCATGCCCCCACATTACCTAGTAATTAAGCTCAGGGGCAGCATCCAGGACTAAGTGCCAAAAGAAGCCCTAGTTCCTGTGAGGTAAGAATGGGTCACACAATCATATTGTCATTTATAGTAGTTTCACATTCAGATATTCCCCATTATCTCTAGAGTGTCTTGAAACATAGATAGTATTTTTCACTGCTTACCCAGCAACGCTCTGTCCTCATCTGGCTCATTCCTGCTCATGACGATCACAGCAAAGACCAGTTGTGCTCCTTATGTAGACAGGGTTGACAACATGCAGTGCTGGTACCACTGTAGAATATAGTAGTAGATCAGTATATGCATTTAGTACAGAGCTTAATCAAATACCCTAGAGCAGCACAGCACTTGCCAAAGCAGGGATGACCATGTGTCCCCGTGTTGTCCGCCCACAGCTTCGAGCAGCTCTGCATTAACATTGCCAATGAACACCTCCAGCAGTTCTTCGTCCGCCACGTGTTCAAGCTGGAGCAAGAGGAATACCTTGCGGAGCACATTTCCTGGAATAACATTGATTTCACCGATAACCACCAGGCTCTGGAAATCATTGCGCTCAAGCCCATGAACATCATCTCCCTCATTGATGAGGAGAGCAAGTTCCCAAAGGTGAGGGCTTGGCTTTGCACACAGAAGGGTGCAAAGGAGGCTTTCTGAGAGCCCGTGTCTTCTCCCCACACACACAAAAGGGACACAGCTGTCCCTTTTAAATTAACTCACTCTCTAGGTGCTTTGTTCTTTGTCAGCATGTGCTGTTCCTGGTAGCTGGCTGTCAAAACTCTTTTGTTGTTCCAGACAGAGAGGACAGGAATCCTGATCATTTATAGTGGCTCTTCAGGAAATATTTGGACATGTTGTCTGGGTATTGTTCTGTGGACTGTAACTTTCTCTTTCCCTGCATGACAGACTTGATTATTGTGAGCACTGTGAAAAAATGCTATTTTGCAAAGGCCAGTTATCTTAAACAGGACACCAAAAGTTCTTAACACGCCTGGTGATTTTCGTGATATTATGGGTGCTTCCATTTGTTCACAGGGTTGGGACCAGTGCTGTCAAGGGGAATCTATTTTATTGCCCTTTTCTGCCGGTGTTTATTCCTAGGGCACAGATGCCACCATGCTCGTCAAAATCAATTCCCTGCATGGCAAAAGCAACGTATACATCCCACCTAAGAGTGTCCACGACACCAAGTTTGGCATCAACCACTTTGCCGGTGTTGTCTTTTATCAATCAAAAGGTGAACCTGTTTTTCCTGGATTTCGAGGTTGGAAATAAGGGCACGACTTGCTGGGGATGTGTGACACTTTGGGCAGTGTTGATCTCTGGCCTCTCACTGGGACTGCACCTATCCTCTGGATTTGCTTTTCTGAAGTCAGGAGGATTACTTTAAACTAATCTGAAAGTTACTGTAAATGAGATGGATTTCAGGAAAACAAAGCTGCCCCAAAGCCAGCAGGCTACAGGGATAATAAGCCAATTTTGTTTCTGTCTTACAGATTTCCTGGAGAAAAATCGGGACACGTTGAGTGCTAATGTAATGCAGGTGGTCCATTCCTCCAAAAACAAATTCCTGAGGCAGATTTTCCAGGTGGAAACAACCCCCCCTACTCTTGGCCGTGGGACCATTCGGCATCTTGGAGGTGACCAGTCCTACAAGGTTGGCTTATTGGCAGTAGGTTGCAAAAACAACCCGTCTCTCATCATTTCCATACAACTCTGTCTGCTCTTGGCCTCTCTGTTTTGTGCTATCTCTGCAAATCTCTGTTCCATTCAGCTCATTTCTTCAAGGGAGTCTCCAAGAGCAGCCAGGGTCTGTCACTCACACTGTAGACAAGGGCAGCGCCAGCTGGTCTCCTGGATCCCAGCTGGAAGAGGCTGTATCCCTGGAGCTGTGTGTGGCCGTGCTGGGCAAACACGCGTTGTGCTGCCTCCTCACGCACTGCTGGCACGTGGGTGGGCTTTGTGGGGGTCCTCCAGTGCATCCATACTGCATCACACATCCATACTGGATGCGTGGAAACGTTCACAATTGCCACATACTGCAGAAATGTCCGTTTTGGGGGCCTCGTGCTGCAGCCAGTGAACGAGACTGCAAAGTGCAGCAGGTTGGCAGGAGCATGGGTAGGGTTCAAGCTGCTCGGCTGCAGCTTGCACCTATCTTGATTTCTGACCATGCAGTGTCAGCACTGCATGAAGCTAGCTTTGCTTTTAATGCATATATCTCTGTGTTTACCTCTCAGAGCACGGGGCAAATAGTCCGTTTGCTATAATATCTTTTATTTGCCTACCCTCCTGGCTCTGTTTTCTGATGCTGTTCTGTCTTCTTCAGTCTTTAAACCAGTGTGGCTTTCTGCTGTCTAGAACATCTGGCCATGGACAGGTAAATAACCTGGGGCAGAAGAAAGTCAGAAAAGAACAAGTAGCAAAAGAAAATAGACTTAGCATCTCTAAATGCTGTGAATACCCTGAGATCAAGTATCAGGTCTATCTACGTTGCTGTGATACTTTAATGGCTTTTGCCTCTTTAAAGAAGATTGTGTTAGTGGAAAAAAAATCTTTCCTTAGGAGGACATGTAGAAAATATAGTAGTATGTCAAGAAAGGAATTATTAAAGGGGGGCTGCTATATGTTTCAAAATGCAGAGACAGCAGCTGAAGGCCCCTCTGGGCATCCCACCGACCCACGGTAAGGCAGAAGGGCCCCTGAGATCTGTGCCACCTGTTTTAACAGCAGGTTACAGCTTAACTGTACAGTTTAAGTATATATTTGACTTTAAAACTACATCCAACAAATGCTCGGCAGAGCTGGGACACATTAGAGATGCTGCCAGACACTTTCAGGATGGATTTCCAATGGCACGAGTGTTTTGTCACTGGAGGGCAGCATTGCTCTGTAGCTAAAGCAGAAGGTGGCAACTTAAGTGTTAAAAATGGCATGTTAAAGCTAAGAACCAGCCAAGTGAGGTACTATAAGGACTATGAAAGAGGGCAGGCACTGACTTTAAATGATTTACTTATTTCAACCACAAAGAAGAGTGGGGAGAGGGCACATTTCCTTCCTACCACTAGAACTTAGCGCTCTGGGTAAGTCAAGGAGCTTGTTAGGTTATTCACAAGAATAATCCCAAATTTATAAGATACAGATGGAAGATTTAGGTCTCATGCATGTAACCAACTTTTTCTGACATGGTACAAAAATACAAAAATGTTTTAATTTGCCCCAACAGTGAAGGATGCAGCAGTCAGCAGCTGCTTTTTCTTCCCAGGGCTCGGATACCGCCAAGCGACTCTCTACTCTGGGGGGACAGTTCAAGCAGTCCTTGGAGAAGCTCATGAAAATCCTTGGTCAGTGTCAGCCATACTTTATCCGCTGCATCAAACCAAATGACTTCAAGAAACCTCTGGTAATGTTTAACAATACAAGGCTTTGTCCTCAGTAAACTTCATATGGAGAAAAAGCTGTGGAGTTGGAGCTATTACTGCCATTGAAAGGGCAGTAGGATCCAGCAATGTTAATTTATAAAAGCATCTCTAAAAGCATCATAAAGTGATAGTAAGAAAAAGTACATAGGTCTATTCCCAAAAGAGTTGTAAAAGCCACCCCTGTTCTGAAAAAAAAAAGAAAAAAAGAAAAAAAGAAAAAAAAAAGGATTTTCTAGACTCTTCTGAAGGAGACAAAGGGAAATCAAAGTAGGGATCCCAAACTGCACCTGATGCTGCAGTCTGACGGAGGAGAGATGCAGCACTACAGGAGAGAAGCTGCCTCATCAGCAAGGGGCTTGGCTAGAACTCAGGAGATCCTGACCTAGTTCTGCACAAAGTCCTCAAATGGTGCTGGTCGAAGGAGTTCATCTGTCCCAAAGTAAAGCATGAGGTTTAATGAGTCTATTTTTACTCTGCATTACAAGGGAAGAGCAGCCCTCATGCTGTGCTTTCCATGACTGTGCCCAAAGGGCCTCAGTTGCTGCTGCAGTTACTTGCACTTGAAAACGTGCAATATGAGCAATTCATCTGAAATTGCAGCTACAGAATTGGAAACAGTTGCTAAAGCAGGCCAAGCTTAATGGGTTGTTTCCACTGCTTATCAATTTTATGATAAACAGAAGTCTGAAGACCCTTTAAAATGATTTTTTATGGCTGTAGCTAATTTAGGCCGCTAAGTGCAACCAGGGAAAGAATATGCTGCCATTCTTCAGTTGCTCTAAGGCTGGAGGTTAATAGAGGTGCTGCTTTGAGGGATGCTGCAGCTTCCTCTGCACTAAGGCTGCTTCTTGTCCTCCTTCCCTTCCAGTTATTCGACCGAGAGCTGTGTATCCAGCAGCTGCGCTACTCGGGCATGATGGAGACCATTCGCATCAGGAAGGCTGGCTACCCTGTTCGCTACAGCTTTGAGGAGTTCTTTGACAGATACAGAGTTCTCCTGCCAGGCTCTGCACGAGAACAGGTAGGTGATTTAAGGCTAATTGAACGTCTCCTTATCAGGCTTTAGTCTTAGCCACAACAGAAATCCACTCTTGGATTACGACTGGCATAGAGCTGGCATCCCAGTAACTGCAGTTAAACACTTAAATCCTCACTTGCATGTTAGAGAGAACAGCAGAGGTGCTTTCAGGTCTGGTAAACCTGAATTTTACCTCAGACCTCAGCCATTTCTGTTCTTTGCCCTTTGAAATGCCAGGCACTAGATCTTCACCTAGTATAGCTGTTGTGTTTCCAAACAAGCCCTAATGCGGTGGTGATTTTGCACAGCAGCTGAGGAATGATGCTCGCAAGTGCTGCATCAGCATCTCCGAAGCGGTGCTGGGCAAGGATGAAGGCTGGCAAGTTGGAAAAAACAAGATTTTCCTTAAAGTAAGTAAGAAAGATGATTTATAACCTCTTCTCCTGAAAAAAAGGGTGCTTCAGAGTAAATCTTGACTGACTATAAAAGATTGGTGACCCAGAAGGGTGAGATTCTGGGCCTCTTTCAGAACATATGTCCAATTTTCAGAACCTGTGAAGGTTTCTGTTCTATTGACATATTTTCCTTTAACAGGATTATCATGACACAGTACTAGAGCTGGAACGGCACAAGGTACTCACAGATAAGGTGCTTCTTATCCAGAAGGTGATGAGAGGAGTCAAGGACAGGTCAGTGCTGTTAAAGAAAAGAATTTGCTTCAGTGCTTTAACATGAACACAAAGCATTTTCACATCTAAAGTGTATCACTCCTTGCCTTTCATTAGCCCTAAATTCACTTCTGATCATGTTAGAACCCACAGTGTATCTAGGCAGATTTTGCACAAAAAAAGGCAACTACTTCTTTTCTTTCTCAGTTTATCATAAGAAGCAGCAGCAATAACCTACTGCCTTCCCCTCACCTGTCTGTTTGCTTAGGAAGCTGTTTCTGAAGCAGAGGAAGTCTGCTATAACCATTCAGACAGCCTGGCGAGGCTACTGCTGCCGGAAGGATTTCAGAATGGTAAGAGACAAGTAAATGTGTATTTATATACTGTGCTTTACAACATTGAGTGGAGAATTAGGAACTAAGACACTCAAAACTAAAGAGAGAGAGGCAAAAAGGCAGAGTGTAAAGAAGGAATTGGTTAGGTCTGAAGAGGGTTCTGAGACACCTCATAGCTCAGTTAAGCTGCTCCTGCTCTGTGGTGGACCAGTAACTCACCCTCTTGAGGGTAAGGAAAGCCACACTGTGTTTGGGGCTTTCACATACTGTGTGTTTGTGTGAGAGAGATTACTATTACAATATAACATCCCATTCTATAGGGTTCTAAAAAATGGCATTTTAAATTAGAAGCATTTTCTCTTTTCCACAAGTGACACAATTCCTGGCTGAAGAACCTGTCTTGCCCTGTGCTCTGGCCCATTCCCTCTTGTTGCTTCTCTTGGCCTTGTCACACTCATCTCTCTCAAGGCCTTGCCATTTTTTTCCAGTTGCTTGGCTTCATTTCTGTTTTCTCCCTTTCCTTGCCATAATCCCAAGCTGTCACTGTTGCTTCTTGCCACCACTTCCTAGAATGTCCTCAAGAGAAACCTATATAAACTATTTTTAAAGCCATTCATGGCAGAAAAACAAATGATTATCTTAGGTAGCAGTGTCTCTTAACCTCTTCCAGTATAGCTATCAAAAAACTGAATTTTGCCCAGATTAGTCCCAATCTTAGAGGTTTTGAGCCATAACCTCTTCTCTTGTTCCACCTGCTGCAGATTCTGCTGGGCTTTGGGCGCCTGCAGGCCCTCGTCCGGAGCCGGCAGCTTGCCAAGGAGTATGAGACAGCCCGAGCTGCAATCATCAGGTTTCAGGCCTTGTGCCGGGGATACCTAATGCGTAAAAAGATCCTGGAGCAGCAGAAGGCTGCTCGTGTTATCCAGGCATATGCAAGGGGCATGTTTGCTCGCCACACTTACCAGAGGATGAAGAGAGAGGTACGTGCATCCCTTCAGATGCCTTGTGAACATGAGGTTGCTTTCATGAGGTTCTGATAGATATTTAACTACCCACAAATGTTGCCATAGCAATTTTGTTGATGTTGCAGACTTGGGAAGTTAGCAAGCTGATAGACACGAGCTCTGTGAGATAGGAAGCAGAGGCTAAAGGGGCTGATGCTACTAATGCTTGCTGTCTGTGCTCCTCACAGAGTTAGTCTCACCAGAACCAGACTGACCAAGCAGAAATATTCGTGATACAAGGGAGAATAAAAGATAAGGAGATTTTCAGATGTTCCAGTTACTGCTGGAAAGGAAGATCACTTTTTGTATTGGGGCCTGATAATGTCTCTTAGGGATCTACTCATGAGAGAAAGCCAGTCTTGTATATCTTTGTACACACTGCCAGAAGAATCCTATATTTATCACCTTGGCTGTCTGCAGCATATAGGAGCCCTTCTTGGGGTTGCCTCCCTGCATTAAACACTGTACAAACAGGACGCAGCCTGTGGGCCATTCCCTAAAATGCCAAAGCTAGAACCAGCCAGAATCACAGACCCTGCTGTGGATCAGGTCCTGGTGTAGACAGCTGATCAACAGCAGAAGGGAGCCAGGCCAGAGGTACAGAAACAGTCACAGGTTGGTCCTTTGTCCGCAGTACAAGGGCAAGCTGGAAGCCAGGAATATCCGCTTGGAAGAGGAGAAACGTCTTATCCAAGTCCTTGGACCAGTGAAAGCAAGAGAAGAAGCTATGAGGTTAGAAAAGGTAGGTATGTGCATCGAGGAACATGAAATGCTGCGTTGCGGGCCCAGATAGACAGTTTGCCCACATCATGCTATAGACTTGCTCCAAGATCTGTGGTGTACATGAGAGGACAAGAAAAAGCAGACATAGTTATAAACACACTTGCCAGCATGATTCAGAAATGGGCCAAGACAAACACGTGCACATCTAGAGTATGAGGGGCACTTTAGACAAACATGCACATGCTGTTGTGGTCTCCTGACACAGCATCTACATTTTAAATCTTTCTTTAATAATAATGAGGAATGTTGTGTTTTTTCTATAGTATTGTTTGATGATGGAGTTCTTGAAAATTGCATTATTACTTACAGCCCATAAAGAGAGCTGTGAAGTGCAAGCTGCTGATGTGTTGGAACTTGGTGACTGCTTAATACAAGCAAAACTTGGTTTCCCATCAGGTGCTGCACTGGCACAGCTACATCTCATGGACATAACACCTTTGTAACCACCTTTCATCCCCATACCCAGTCATTCTAGCTGAAGGAAGTTTCAGCCATGCTTAACCAATTCATGTGCTTAAAGGAACACCTGGCTGCTCTGGAGAGAGAGGTGAATGAAGAAAGACAACGGAGGAATAACGCTCTTGCCAACAGGCCAACGAGTTGTGATGTTATCAGTGACCAAGAAATGGTGGACAAAATTTTTGGATTTTTACCTTCCATGATTGGAGGCCAAGAAGGACAGGCTCCTCTGGGCTTTGAGGTACGGAGCTGCAAAGTGGTCATGGGTGACGTTCATCATGTTCATACAAGTCCATTGAGTCAATTCTGTTCAGTGACTTTCTGTCCTGTGAAAACACTGAGCAAGAACTGCCCAAGTCACCCAGACAGTCTCCTGTGGAACTGCATTTGGAGGTCAGCTCCCAACAGCTTCTGTTCAACTGCAGTTTAGAGACCGCACATCTTCAAAAATCACTTCACTTTGTTCACTTTGTTCAGTCTCCCCAGCAGACCCTCTGAACTGTGGCAGTCTCCTTGTAGCACCAACAACACGTTCTGCTGCTCGGGCTTTCTCAGTGCTTTCCAGGCTACACACCTCTGTGCAGCTCCATGTCCTTAAAACCAGGATTTTAGATGTACTTGTCCTGACAGCTGAGGAGGGTGGAATGGGGCAGGCACAGAGTAGAGCAGTCTAGGTTAGTGCCAACTGGGAGCAGTGAGGTAGCACTGGTGTTTTCCAACCCACAATGTTCTTGGCCAGCAGAGGCCAGCCCAAGAAGGCTCCATGGAATGGGACATGGAATGGACACAGCCTGGAGCAGCAGGTTGTACGTCCTAGTGCTCTGTCGGTAGCTGCTGAACATGGCTTTGGCTGGAGAGCCAAATTCCAGAGGAATTACAGCCAAGTCAAAAATACATACATATATATATATATAAAAGAATATTATGGGTGGAGGGAAATAATACAAGCTTCTTCTGTGTGTTCTGTGCAGGATTTGGAAACAAAGCCGAACAGGCTGGAAGAGGTCGACCTGGACATGATTCCCATGAGCGTGGAGCTAGAAGAAGAACGAGATGGCCTGGCAGAATACACCTTCCCCAAGTTTGCAGCTACCTATTTCCAGGGGTCATCTACACATACGCACATCCGGAAACCCCTGCGGCACCCGCTGCTTTACCACGACGACAAGGACAATGTCCTGGTATTTTGCTGCTGCTTCTTGTTGGTGAACTTGCTCCCTTCCAAGAACTGGCTCCCATCCTCCTTGAGGGATAGGAGGATGGAGAGAGAAGTGTTTTCTTGGTATTAAGCAGCCTTCTGGAATGAGGAGTCCCATGCTGCAAAAACCTTGGCATTACTTGCTCTGCTTCTGGGCATGAGGGCTCCTGGAAGTGCTCCCTGCAGCGTGCTGGTCTGTCCAGCTGGGTAGATGAAAAGTGCAGCTCAATAGGAGGAAAGGGCACGTGGCCTGTGGTCCTCTTGGCAGTGTCTGATTGTGCTCTCTGCCGTTGCAGGCTTCTCTGCTTGTGTGGGTCGTTATCCTGCGCTTCATGGGGGACTTGCCAGAGCCAGCCATGTTTGCCAGGAGTGTCACCACCAAGAGCAGCTCCGTGATGACACAGATCTATGACACAATTGGCAAGAAAAACCAAGTCCAGCTCAGGAGCAACAGCCCAAATATGGTGAGAGCAGCAGGCCATGTTTGTCTTTTCAGTTGCTTTCCTTGTTTCCTGTGCTGTTCTACGGAAAGAAGAGCCAAGGAAACCTTGCAGGCTGTTGTACTTAGCCAGAAGTACCACAAGTGCAAAGGGGTCCCCGTCAGTCAGGGGAGGACACTGCAGATCCCTGGAGCAATAAGTCCCAAATTTTGCATCTCTTTTCTTAGTGACTCATTCTTGCCGTGCATTGAACTAATTTCCAGTAATGATAATGTGTGTTGCAGGGAGACAACAGAAAGGATAACAAGATTTCCAGAGGGATCTCTTCCCTGAAGCTGAAACGGTCCTCTAAGCTGACAGGGAAGGTAAGAGCTGGAAATAAATTGCCTTCCCTAAGCCTTTACCTGGACTCCTATCTTTCCCCTCCTGACAGATGTTGCATCCCATCCTATAGGTGAGATACCTAGTGCACTTTTTGCCTTCTTTTGAAACCCTCTCCATGCACACGGATGTCATTCGCTCCCTGGCAGATTCTCATCACTCCTTCCCACTGGAGAGGGGCTCCTGAACATCTAGAACTTCAATGTTAGGAACTATTGCAGAACAGTTTGCTCAAAGCCCTGAGCAGGCCCAAGAACCACCTTGTGCTTAGTGCTTACAAGATAATACACAACATTGCTCCAAGGCAGCAAGAATAGTGCTGGAACACAAGATTTGGAGTCGAAAGCCAGAAAGATGGAGCATCTCCCATTTCTTTGAAAGCTGCCTAGTATAAGGGAAGGATTTCAGATCATTCTGGTGTTCTGCTCGGTTTGTTTCAGGTAGCAAACCAGCTGAAAAGTGGAGAAGAGGCTTTCCAAGAGGACAGCTCCATCTCTGAGAGACCTATGTCCAACCTTGAAAAAGTGCACTTCATTATTGGCAATGCAATTCTGCGCCCTGCCATCAGGTAAGAAACTTGCACCTTCTTTCGAGGACCAGCCCTCATTGCCTCAAGGATATGCAGCACTCCCTTTCCAAAGCCACAGGGAATGCTCTGATCCTGTTGCTTTCACGTGTTTTATTACAGAGATGAGATTTATTGCCAGATTTGCAAACAACTCAGTGAAAACAGCAACAGGAGCAGCTACACTCGAGGCTGGATCCTTCTGTCCCTTTGCCTGGGTTGCTTTCCTCCTTCAGACACATTTGTGAAGGTACATTGCTCACCTTTCCTATAGCAGCTTAAAGGCCTAAGCTGCCCTCATTTCTTATTTATTATTTTGATATTATTATTATTAATAACTATTTTGGTACAAATAGACACCTGAACTATTTGGCTGTCATAGCTGTAGCAGCAAGTATCTCATCTTATAGGCTTATCTGGGAACTGAAATAAATGACTGTCGTACTAATGTTTACTTCTTTTTCACGACATGGCCTATGAGTCAGAGCCTGTTGTTCATCACAGCTCTCATTTTACATCTTATATTGGGAAGAATCTGGCAAATGTTATTATCTGCAGTTCTGCTTTGCCAGCACTTCAATGTGTCTCCAGTTGTCAGTCTCCTAGTGATTAAGTATTCCTTGAAGTCCAGTGCCTGCAGTTAAGGAGAGAAAAAAAAATAACCCTACATCTGCAAACTTTAGACAATCTAGTGGAGATTGGGCTTTTCTACTATGTGTTTTTTTAGATACATTAATTTATAAATGTAGGTAAATGATAAATCCACTTTCTTGCACCAAATAGAAAAAAAAACTCAGATAACTGAGCCAGAGCAGCCTTGCAAAGCTCTATTTCTCTAGTCCCTCTCTTCCAAAGCCCAGTTTTTATCTCTATGTCAACCGTTGGAATTGCCAGAGTTTACTGAAACTGAAACTGAAAGTAGCCATAACCTGCAGCTCAGCCTTCCCAGCTCACCTGATCACACAGGATGTCACCAGATGCAGGTTCTTCCATTGGAAACACTAACCCTGCCCTCACCCCAACCTTATTCGAGGAATAAACTTTCTCGACTATTTTTGCAGTATAGTTGAAAATAAGGAATAAGCT
This sequence comes from Nothura maculosa, assembly GCA_032353885.1. Taxonomy (NCBI): domain Eukaryota; kingdom Metazoa; phylum Chordata; class Aves; order Tinamiformes; family Tinamidae; genus Nothura; species Nothura maculosa. Next base: position 339,785 of record JAUBOD010000155.1, read on the forward strand.
GGTCCTGACCAAATCCTCCTCTTCAGTCTAGAAATTTGTCAGAAAGCAGAAAAACTTGGTGTCTGAAATCCTCTTTTCCAAAGCACCGATCCTAACCTTAATCTTTAAAATTTCCCAGACAACTGTAACTAAACGTAAGCAATATTCTAGTCTAGTCTATGAGCTGGAAATGGTTTCTAGTGCCTTTCTAGTCTAGTCTATGAGCTGGAACTGGTTTCTAGTGTCTGTGACCTGCCTCCTGTGTTCCGTGTCTAGTACCTGCTGAACTTCATCCACGAGGGCCCGCCGGGCTACGGCCCGTACTGCGCCGAGCGCCTGCGACGGACATACAGCAACGGCGCGCGCAGCGAGCCCCCGAGCTGGCTGGAACTGCAGGTGCCGCCTCCGTCCTCATCGCGTCCATCCGTGCTGGGCTGCATTTCCTAACCGGGGTGCACAGACAGGGCAAATCCATTGCACAAGCTGCCTCGGTCTGGCTAACTTGTTTTACCTTTCTTATGGCTATTCTGTCAAGCCAAGTCTAATAGAGGAAATAAATGAAGAGCTGCAACACCCAATGTGCAGGCTGATGCCTGCATCCACTCAGGAGCTGCAGGCTAAACCTTCTCATGAGAGAAGCTCTTAGTATTATCCTTGGGAAGGACTTAGCAGGGCTCATCCTCTTAAAATCAGCAGGGTGTGCTGGTGTGGTAGGGCCACATCATTGCCCTCCTCCTGCCTTTCAGTGTCAGCCTAATAATTACACACGTGCCCCATCCCAAAGTGGAGACCTCAGCTTGATTCCTTCCTGTCTGGACCATGCACCTTCCTGAGGGACCATGCACTGAAAACCACACGAGCACTGGGGATTCTCTTCATGATTGACAACTAGGGCATACAAAGTGTGGGGCTTTTAAATCTAAATACCTTCTTCTCCACAAAAAAGTAGGTTTTGCTCATAATTTGTGTCTCTTCTGTAACTCTGACTTGCAGGCAACAAAGCAGAAGAAACCCATTATGTTTAACGTCACTCTGCTGAATGGCCAAAGCATCACTGTCCCTGCAGACTCTGCTTCTATTGCCAAAGAGATCTGCCAGTTCATAGCAGATAAAACCAAGCTGAAGGATGTGTTTGGCTTTTCACTCTACATCGCTGTGTTTGACAAGGTAAATCACGGAAAACCAGAATTTAAATTGTGTTCTCTGTGGTTTCTGCTCCTGCCTGAAGAGTCGCCCTGGCCTCTGTTCTAGGAGCATCCTCATCCCCTTCTAAGTTACTTTTTTTTGAATACCATCCCTGTCCCTATAAATATACAAAAAATATCTAAGTATACTACACATGCATATCTTATTTCCTTTTTTCTTCTGCTGTCAGGAGATGAGAAGCCTTGGGTGTGCTGCCCGTCACTCGGGTCCAAAGCAGGCATGCCAGTAAACGCGCTCTTGCTCTCTGCTAGGTCTGGTCGCTGGGTGGAGGACGAGACCACGTCCTGGACGCCATCTCCCAGTGCGAGCAGCTTGGCAAGGAGCGGGGCACCCACGAGCGCAACGCGCCCTGGCGGCTCTACTTCCGCAAGGAAATCTTCACCCCCTGGCACAACTGCCAGGAGGATCCCTTCAGCACCGACCTCATTTACCACCAGGTCATCCGCGGGATCCGCTTCGGAGAGTACCACTGTGAGAAGGTGGGTTTCGTCCTCATAAAAGGCACAGTAGAGAGGTTAATATCCTTGCTGCTCTTCTCCTTGACACTATGATTCTGTGAAGTTCCTCTCTCCTTACACTGGAGTGCTATCAAAAATAGAGAAAAATGAGTTTGTAAACTGCCTTCAAGGTTAAATAAGGTTAGGTGGACTTTATGACATGTTTCTAGGACCCTTCTAACAGACTGATTGTTTCAGGAGGATGATTTGGTGGAGATAGGTGCAAAATATTGTTACATCCAGTTTGGAGATTCCATCCACAATGAGCTTGTGCAAAAAGTGCTCCACGACTGTATCCCACTGAAACAGCTGAAGTCCAAGCCCCTGGAAAAGTGGGTGAGCCTTATAACCTACGCACATGCTAAGGTAAGAGGCTGGGGAGCACTCTTGAGTGTCACCTTCTTCCATCATTTCCATTTATGATCTGTAGAGGGAAGACAAACCTCTCAGTTTATCTACTGCCAGTAGTTAAGAGTGGGAGAGAGGGAATCTTTTCACTCTTCCACATATGGCTCAACAGGAAGACAAGAAAGAAAAGAATGAATCACTGAATGGAGTGTCTTTTAAAGAGTGTCTAAAAACCTCCCAACTGAGTCGGGATTATTGGCATGGAATGGAGTATTATTTTTGACCTGGGTAGGGTTATCTGGGTTATTCTCATGGCAGCTGCAGTGGGTTAAACAGAGCTGGAGTTTTGAGGAGGATCTGAAAGGCTGCACAGGGCTGCTCGCAGCCTTCGCTGCGTGTGCCTTGAAACCTGGAGACTCGTCTGCTCCTCACTGACTTTCTGCAGGGACACTTGATGGCAGTGATAACTATCAGCATGCTCTGGGATCAGCCCTGCTCTTTATGATCTGCAATTTTGCACATTATGCAAATAAGATTTTGCTGAGGAAACCCTGGCCTCCTTTTATATTGCAGGCCCCGTACACGCAGGACCGGCTTTCCCGCCAGGCTGTGAAGGAGCAGCTCGTGGATTTTGCTCGATTTCAGTGGCCTTTGCTTTTTTCTAGGTTCTTTGAAGTCACAAAGTTTTCAGGTAATGTCTGGAACTTGGGAATAGAGAACAGATAAAAGATAACATAAGGATAATAGAAGAGGGCATCTATGCATTAATAAGGAGCTATTCCTGCATTTTCAGGTCCCAGCTTGCCCAAGAACCACTTTATAGTTGCCGTTAATTGGAAAGGCATCTACTTCTTGGATGAGTCTGAAAAGCGGCTTCTTGAGCTGACCTTCCCAGAGATCACTGGCATCCACACCAACAGGTGAGTGCCACACGATGTGGCGAAGGCAGCTCTGCCCACACTTGGGATGGGGTTTCCGTGGAGGAGGCAAGAAGACTTTCTCTTCCTTTCCTTTGGGGAATGTGATTGGAATCTGTAACGATGCTGCTCAGTCTGGAAGGTGTAAGGAAGCACAGACATGAGTCAGGATAGGAAAGGCCCAGATGAGCAGCCCAGCTAAGCTGGCATTAGGTACGTGCGCTGGGAATGCCCCTCAGGTGAGGTGGAGCTGAGTGGGATTGGTATGGGAAATAGGGTCACCCCTGGCCTGCTCAGGGCACACATCTTTGCATCATATTCCCTAGGACACAGGGCCTTACATAAAGGAAAAACACCTGTTTGTGAAGGGAGTCACTCCAACAGAAGGATGCTCTTCTGTCTAGAATGAGGCACTTCCATACAAAAACATGGGGAAATGGAATCCAGAGCGAGTTTGATCACTCTGGTCCTTCTCACCCACCGGTCATGAGAAGACAAATTAGGAGCTCATCCTCAGGGAGTCATCAAGAAGGATGTTGGTGCCTTGGATGTGATTGTTGATAGCTCTGCAATTTTTTCAGTTATTCTGTTAACAAACTGTTCTATAACATATAGGGCGGTGAAATCCTTTGGACAGAGCTGCACTCTCATCACACTTCGTGGCGAGGAGTTTGTCCTCACGTCTGTCAACAGCGTCGTAATTGCCGAGCTGGTGGTTATGTTCCTGGAAGGGCTGAAGAAAAGATCACGATTTGCTGTGGCAATGCAAGAGAAAAAAGCCCAAGGTAGGTCTGATCACCTTGCTGCAGAGCTGGGAGAAGCCCTGGGAGAATGAAGAGCACTTCATAGAAAGCTTAAGGTTGGAAGGGACCTCAGAGGTCACCTAGTCCAACCCCCTGCTCATGCAGGGTCACCCAGAGCACGTGGCACAGGCTGCATCCAAGCGGGTTTGAAAGATCTCCAAAGAAGGAGACTCCACAACCTCTCTGGGCAGCCTGTTCCAGGGCTCTGACACCCTCACTGTCAAGAAATGATGTAAATATTAAGTCCACCTACTTATCTCTGCTAATTTCCACACGCTGCTGCCTGCTCTACCCACAAATTCTGCAGCCCTTTGAGTCAAATGCATTTTTGCCATTGCCTTCAGTGGAATAAAATCAGGTACAGCAAATTTCAGTGTTTTCTCTGAAGTGTTGCTGCGTGATATGGCATATTTACACAAAACACTTGCTATTGCTAATTGAATTCAAACTTTGAAAACACCATTCCCAAATCCCTTTCCATTTTCTTGGCCTGTCAAGCCTGAACAGTATTTCCTTATTCTCTTTCCAGACGACCCTGCCATCCTGCCCTTCAAGAAGGGAGACTTGCTAATCCTCATGGAAGACAAAAGGCTGGATGCAAATTCTGCCTGGATCAGTGCCCAGAATGAACGGACAGGCAAAACAGGGAATGTGTCTTTAGAAGAGATCTACATCATTCCTTCTCTCACAAAACCATCTAGTCAGCTGCTGGTAAGAAAAGCTTAGCACTCCTTTTGAAGAGGCTGCAAGATAAATGCTGTAACAGTGCTAATTAGGATTAAATTCATATCTGGAAGATGATTGTTGCTTCCAAATCAGACAAGTTTTATATCTCCCATTTTATTCTGTCATATCTGAAAGCAAAACAAAAATCAGCCCAGACTCTAAGGATAAGACTGCAGTTGTACAACAGCAATGACCTTCTAAATAATGCTCCATTCATCCTAAGGAAGTTTGGTCTTGAAATTAAAAGGTGTGCAGTGCCTATAATTAATTAAAATCTGTCTTTGGTTTTGAAATCTCAGTATATTGGATACTGGATATTGGGTAAAAAAAAAACAAAGAAAAAGCAGGGGAAAATCACACACACTGATGGAAATTGCTACTACGTCTATGTAAATGGCTTTCTTGGGTCTCCCACTCTCAAGTCTTTCTTCTCCTGATGTTTTCCTGAGCCTCAGGAAATACTTTCAGGGTGCTGTGTGTCTTGCAGCAGAGCGCACTGCAGCTTGTGATAACCCAGCAGTCTGTGTTAGCCCTTCAGCAGCCCCTCTCTGTGGCTGTCTCCTTTCAGAGTTTGCTGCTGATGTCTCCAGACCAGAGGAGGACAGCGTCCCAGAACTCCCACATGGAGGAGCCCGATGAGGAGGATGTCAGGACGAAGCCGTACACTCTGGAGGAATTCTCCTACGAACACTTCAGGTGAAGCTTCCCGTGCTGCATGAGCTGCTCCTGGTGCAGTATGTCTCCTAGGAAAGTCTGTAGTTCTTCAGCAACCTTAAAGCCTAGGATGGAACTACAGCGCCCATTTTTGACTGAATTTCTTCCCTCCGTTCCCTGGAAGGAAGCATGTCAGTGGGCCTACAGAGGTTCTGGTGCATGGTCTGCTTCTGTCTTTCTTTTGCCTGCAGAAATGCAAGAGGGGGAGTGGGCGACTCTCCTCTGGGATTTTTATTTCCTCTCAGCAGGCCCTGAGCTTAATTCTCACCTCTTTCCAGCACTTACCAGCTAAGCCAGGCCATATGCCAGGCATTGGAAAGTAGTGGGGAAGTCCTCTAACCCTCTTTCCTTCCTGCAAGCCTTCCCCTTCTGAATCTAACAGAAACTACAGTTCTCTGTAGAATATATGAGGATACATGCAGGATATATGAGATGTAAGTCTTTGTGATGATGACTCCCTATGCTCACAGCAGTCCTGATCCAGTGTATTTGTGCTGCGTGCATGTGTCTCCCTGCAGGACTCCTGAGAAGGAATCCATTAGCAAGGCTGTTCTCCAGAAATCCCGCGGGCGCAGCCAGCTGTGGGCACATTCCAAGGAGCCCTTGAAGCAGCCCTTGCTGAAGAGCGCGTGCGCGGACGCGGATCTTCGGGACCTGGCTTGTCAGGCCTTTATTGATATCCTTTCGCTCTTCCCTTTGGGCCTGAGGACTCTCAGGGAGAGGAGGAGCTGCCTCCACTCAACTTGCTTCCATTGGAATCCACTTTAAAGGGGCACAGGCTGTGCCAGACAAGAGCTCCCTTAGCCTTGTTTCCCTTTTCTAGTGGGAAAAGGTTCCCATTCTGCCCCAGTGCCCCACAGCCTGCCTATGTAGCTGAGATAGGGATCAGCAGTGAGAGAGATTTCCTGCATGTGCTCAGAGCAGTTAGTGCTGTGCAAGTCAGACCCACTGCTGCACTGAGCTGGGGAGGGCGCAGGGTCCTTCCTCCCACACCTGAGCACAGTTCCTTCTGGGAAGGCCCAAGAGGTGCTTGGGATTTACCTGCCCGAGTTGCCCTGCTTGTCCTTGACGGCGCGTGCAGCCATCATGAAGTTCATGGGGGACTACCCGTCGAAGCAGGCGCGCTGCTCGGCCGAGCTCACCGACCAGGTGTTCGTGGCGGCCATCCAGGAGGAGCTGCTGCGCGACGAGATCTACTGCCAGATCATGAAGCAGCTCACGGAGAACAGGAACAGGTACCGGCCTGGGCGCCGCGCTCGCCGCTCCCTGTGCCGTGGCTGCCTCTCGTCCCCGAGGGGAAGCTTGGGCGATGCTGGAGTGACCCTTATGGCCATCCCACGAGCGTGTAGCTGGCACTGAATCTTATACCACCAGTGAATCCTTCAGGGTGGTTTTATTGCCCAGCTTACAGGGCTGCCTTGCAGGACGGGTGGGTCACACAAACACCCAAGCTCTCCTTCCCCACCTATAAAATGGATAAGCTTAAGCACAAAAGGTTCCATCTGCAGGTGAGGGGGAACTTCTTTCCAGTGAGGGTGCCAGAGCCCTGGAACAGGCTGCCCAGGGAGGTTGTGGAGTC
>JAUBOD010000155.1:455667-469785 GCA_032353885.1 Nothura maculosa
CCTGTGCCACCTGCTCTAGGTGCCTGCTGGAGCGGGAAGGTTGGACTGGATGATCCCTAGAGGTCCCTTCCAACCTTAGAGATTCTGTGATTCTGTGATCCTATCTTACAATCACACACATGGAGACTAAATGGAGACTAAGGGCAGAAGATATGAGAAAAAAAGCTTCAAAAATATCTCTATCCATGTCATCTCCTGCGGCATCATATATACTCAAGAAAGGGAGAAGCAGAAGAGTCAGAGTCTTGCTGCAGACTACAAAGCACAAGGATTCCTTTCCAGAATTCCAGGTAATGGACAGACTTGGAGAAAAGCAAATTCATGTATTACCATCACCTCAAGAGAACAGCTGACAGACTGAAGATGGAAAACCTGAGATACTTTCCCTCTTCATGCTAAGGGGGAAATTAAAGCACATTCTCAGCATCTAACCTTCAGTTTCAAAACGATCAGCTGATGGAAATTTCACTCCCAGGACCTTTTCCAGTTCATATACCATGCTAATTCGCCGAAAAGGAGGAGTAAAATCTATCTCATAAGCCTGTCCATCTGGACCGTCTGGATGATAAGCAATCTTGTAACCTCCAGTAACATGCTTGACCACCCCTAAAAAAGAAAACTGAGGTTTAGAAAGCAGCAAGAAGCCCCTTAATATGGAATTCCTCTTGAAGAGTTTTTTGAAGATTTGGTTTTGTCGTTCTTTTTTTAATTGCATACATCACCTGAAAGCAGTTTCTCTGTAATTTCCATCAAGTCATGATAATCCGCATAAGCCATATAGAATTCACAAGTTGTGAACTCAGGATTGTGAGTTAAATCGATTCCTTCATTGCGGAACTGACGCCCAATTTCATATACTCTGTCCATGCCTCCAACCACCAACATCTAAACAAAAGGAAAATCTAGTAAAAACATTAACTTTGAACATCAGTACCTAATGAACTTCATTCAAGACACATTTTTTTTCCTCCAATCCAACGAGTCAACTATATTTCAAGAATAATCCTTTTTGCAGGTTTTTTTGTTTTGTTTTGGGGGGTTTTGTTTGTTTGTTTTGGGTTTTGTTTTGTTTTTTTAAGGATGAGGAAGAAGGATTTAGACAATATAGAGCTTGGCCATGAGGAGCTTGTATTTTACCTTATGATAAAGTTCTGGAGCAATTCTCATATATAAATTCATATCAAGTTCATTGTGATATGTGATGAAAGGCTTAGCTACAGCCCCACCTGGAATTACATTCATCATAGGGGTTTCAATCTGAAAAACAAAAACAATAAAAAAATGAGCACAACTCTGGCATAAATATTGCCAAGTTCTTAAATGCATGCTCTGGGTTAGTCCTTTAGGCATGTCTGTTCCTGCAGAAGAACTCTGTAAAACAAACAACAAACCACAGCTAGCTTTCATGAGGAAAAAGAAGCAAGAGGGGAAAAAATTAAAAAAACAACATCTCTGTATAGAGAACTCTCTTACAACACTTAGTACCAGTCTTTCTTAGTATCTTTTCCAAATTACTGCTGATATTGTAAATTCTTTAGGATAATCTCAACAACAACGAAGATGATAACCCTGAAGGAAATTAAATACTATGGTTACTACAACTTTGCAAAACATGAGCAATTTAAATACTGCTTTTATAACAAAAAGTAATAAAAATAAGATTATTGTCTTCAAATGTGGAGCATTCAACATTATTTGAGGAATAATGAGGAAGAGTAGAATATATGCAGACAGGGACATTCCTTCAAATTAAAAACAAGAACTCATTATTTTTGTTTATATGCATATATATACCCACGTTCATAAATATATATACGCATACACACACAGAACGCCAGAGTTTAACAATTATTTTATGAAAAGATATGCAAATGCAAGTTTATTTTTTTTTAAGATAATTTAATGTATGTACAGCTCAAAAAAAATGTTTCAAATTTACTTTCACACAAGCTGCATTTCCCTATCTGTTTAAAGGATGTGCAGTCATAGCCCAGGCTATACGTAATCAACCACTTGAGAACGGGAAGGAATCACCTGCCAGGCACACACAAAATAAAGAGAAAACAACTATGAACGATGAAAGAACAGAGAGACAGAATGATTTACGTTGACTCTGGGTGATGACCAGAGGGCCCCTACTCAGGGGGCTGGCCGAGGTAGTCAAAAAAAAACCAACCATCTGCCCAAGCATAGACAATTTTATAATCAATTCTGCCAGAGATGTCTGGTTTAAACTGCTGTCCTGACAAACCAGCTTGGCTTGCACAGAGAACTTCACTCTGCTTGTCCTGAAGTGCATCCTGTTACTAACCCAGGATCATGAAAATAAGTACTTCACAATTCGCAACAGAACTACACAAAATAGTGCAGAATAGGAAGTCTTCTATGAATTAGGAGGAGACTCAGGACTCTTGTGATAGAACGAAAGCCAGGGCAAAAACAGAAGTCTATAAGTGATAGAACAAGTGATTCTAGACCTTGAAAAGAAGAGAACCTTTGTAGAATATGAATCGACATAGCTCTCTAAAAAAGTATTTTGAATTAATATAATTCTCCAGATAGATCCATGCTATAAAACAAGCTAAGCGGTAGAGAACAGAAAGCAGTCAGCATTCCAGACACCACTGAAATGAGAAACAGAGTTGAACTCATGAGAATCAAACTGACTCCAAACCAACAAGCCCTGACAACAAGCTGTACATACCTCTAAGAGTTTAGCTATATTTTTTCCAGTCCAGACAGTATAGTATCCCAGCAGGGGCACATACCATGCTATGTTGAAGCATTTAGCACACAGTGGAGCATTTAGCAGTGGTTTATGGCTTTAATTAAGCTGTACCAACAGACCATTCCAACTCTTCTGCTTTGTATTCCCAACATGCTCACCAAGCATAAATAACTTACTCCACTAATGAGTTTGTAAACAAATTATATTCAGCTAGCAGAACATAACTTAAAACTCAACAAAAAAAAAGGATTGATCAGCACAACTGATACTATTTTCTAACATACTAGTTAGAACTATCTAACAGTAGTTAGAATAGTAGAAATATCTGGAGAGTAGATATTAAGATAGAATCAAATTTACTTAGATTTAAAAAATGTGCCTTTACAGTCTGAGGCAAAATTTAAAATACGTTATTATTCCCCACCTCAAATTACTAAGCTAACAAAAGAGCATAACAATTTAAAGTGATAGCTTGATAAAAGTTCTTTGAATTACACACGAATATCTCAGGAACAGTATTAACTCTAAAATGAGAACAAAGAAATACTCTCCATTATGTAAATATAATGGCTGCAGTAATCTAACTTATGTACATATTTCACATATGAGCTTGAATATGAGGTAACTTTCAAGCTAAAAAACTTCAAAAATATCTAGTGGACAGAGAGAAATTAACCATGAACACTTACCTCAAGAAAGCCCAATTCATCTAGAAAGCTCCGAATATATGTAATGATTTTTGCACGAGTTATGAATTTCTGCCTCACATAATCATTAAGAATTAAATCCAAGTATCTCTGACGATATCTTGTTTCCTGAAAAAAGAGTCAGAAGAAAATGCACTGCCAAAGACAAAAATTTAAAAAGGGGAGAACAAATCAAAACTAATGCACTGATACCATCAGCAGATACAAAAGGCCATCCATTCAGACCTCTCAAACAGCCTCCAACAAATTATTCTTGAAGATGTGATAGTTACCTTATCTTTGAGGCCAAAGTGAAGATGAGGCAACATGTGCAGACATGGAGATAGCAAAGTTATTTCATATGGAATAATGCTCAGTTCCCCTTTTTTTGTTTTCCCAGGATTCCCCTGCACGCCAATAATGTCCCCACGACGAAGCTTGTTGTTAATGCGGAAGTATTCTTCCTCTGACTTATAGAGCCTGTAATTATAATAACACTTTAAGTAGTTTTGTTTGAAATCCAACTTTCCAAATTGTGCCCTGCAAGTCTCCTCCCCAACCAAATCCTTTAACAAATATCTAAGAGGGAAGCCAACCACAATATCCTAATACAATATCACCCAGCTGGCTAAGCCAATCTTCAGCTGATCAACTGGGCTAGAGAGTTGAAGGAATAGGATGCCAAATGTAAATCACCAGGCGCAAGAGCATCACTTAGCTGAAAATGCTAGTGGAATTAGTTCTACTTACCTGGAATTTGCCATGACCTGCAACTTGACTCCTTCACCTCGAAGGTCATAGAAGATCAGTTTCCCTCCAGAGGCACGCTTTGCATGGATACGACCTAAATACAGAACAACAGAAAACATGAGCCTAGCAGAAAGTGCACAGGGCAAAAGCCATAGTATTGTTATTTGGACAAGGAACTGTCAGCTCTGAACCAATTACTAGCTATCAAAAAAAAAGGCAATTAAAGCCTCGAAATTAATACCACTGCACAGAAAATTGTACAAACACAGAGTCCTGGAGCCCAAACCATAACATCCTGACCACCTACTTATCATGGAAGCTGCAATACTCCACTCAGTCCTGTCTCAAACAGTCAAAATGCTGCTACAGACTTAGCTTCATGAATGAGCAAAGGATGAACAGACTTAGGAAACAGACCACCCCATTTCTAAAAGCAGCTACAACTTGGCTTTACGTGATAAAAGACCATCTTCGACATCCCAGAACAACCCTTACCTGCCACTCTGACTGTGATGTCCGTCAGGTGATCTCCCGGCTGCAGGTGACTGTACTTCTCTATGAAATCTGAGAGAGATAAGTCTACGTGGAATTTGTGGGGATAAGGATCTTCACTGGTGCCCTTCAGCTGCTGGACTGCATGGCTACGGATCTTGTAATATTGCTGTCACAAAAATCAAACAAAAATCAAATGATTTTTTCAGAGACTGAAAATATGTCATAAGTTAAAATATAGCTGCCCTGATTTAGGAATACGGAGGTCTCTCCCCTTCTAATCCTCTATTTTAGTATGACTAAAAAACAAATGTGAGTCAATAACATTTATTCTCAGATCAGTAGGAGGGCAGATGCTTACATTTGGATCCAAACTTTCCTCATCAGCACCAATGTTACTCTCAGAATCAGGAGTCATGGAAGACTTATCTGGATGCTTTTCATTTTGCTCCTTTTGCTTTGCCTCTTTTTCAGCTATTTTTCTCTCTGCCTTTAAACGTCTCTTCAGCTCACTGAAAAAAAAAAAAAAAAAAAAAAATGAGAGGATACAGAAGGGACTTCTGTAGGGAAACACCAGTTCACAGGCTTCTGACAAAAGTTCGGTGTATATTAATTCTGCTGCTACCCTACCCTGAAGACAAAATAACGTCCAAGTAGCTCTACTCCTTAAGAGCAATATAACCGTTGGTAACCCAAGAGGAAGAGGAGGCCCTCCCTCCCACACACGCCTAGAAGCCCCGGGCCGCACACGGAGGCCGTGCCGCGCGCTCGGCCCCAGCTGCCCTGCGAACGGCGCCGCCCGCGGGGGTCAGAGGCGGCGGCCCGGCCGAGGCGCCCGCGCACATCCGAGCCGCTCCACCGGGCGGGCTCCACGAGGACAGGCTAGGCCGGGCCCCGACCGCGACGCACCGACCTGTTCTGGCCATGAAGCGCTCGCGGCCACGGCGCCGGCGCGACCCTCCAGGCGCGGCCCAGCAGCCGCGAGGCGGCGGGGCCCAGCATGGCGCGGCGGCCGCAGCAGGTACCTGGCGAAGACGGACCCGGGCGGGTGGACGGGCGAACCAACACCCCCCTCCCCGGTTCGGCTCTGTCCAGCCCGGCCCGGCCTGGCCCGGCCCCGCCCTCACTTTTTGCTGAGGCGCGACTCGTTCTCCGCGACCTCGACGTTCCGCTCCGTTAAGGCCGCCATTTTCTCGCGCCGGGCTGGGTGGGGCGCGCCTGCGCGGCGGCGGCAACAGTGATGGCGGGTCCCGGCGAGGAGGCGGCGGCGGAGGAGGGTCCGTCGCGGACCCTGTTCCTCTGGGACGACGGCAGCCCCATGCGCTTCTACGTGCGGCCAGGGCTGGCCAAGCTGCGCCTGGCGCCGCTGGTGCTGGCGGGCGGCGGGCGGCTGTGCCGCGTGCAGGAGCCGGGCGCTGTGCTCCTGGCGCAGCCCGGCGAGGCGGCGCCCGGCGCGCAGCGGCACAAAGCGCGGCCTTGGGAAGCCGGGTCTGGCTTGAGGGGTCTGCGAGCCTATTCGGGCTCAAAATGGTTGTAGCCATTTCCCCGGGAAAGCCGCCAGCAAAGCGACTCCTGGAGCGTTATTTCCCCACGGAGACCTGGCGTGGAAGCGCCTAGACAGCCTAAGAGTCTTAAAGTAATCATCTTAGCAGCCCTCGCTGTGGGATCTTGTGCCGTCAAGGAAAGAACCAAATGGAGAATAAGCCCTAAGGACAGGCAGGACCAAAGCTGAGGTCTTGAATACAGGGGGACAGGATAGGCAAGCACGGCAAGAGCAAGTGACTGAAAACCAGACTGCTGAGCGGTGCAAGCGGGAAGGCGGGATAAAAATATCCAAGGCAACATCTGGCAAGTGAAACCATCGCGATCAGGTTTACAAGGAAACAGGAAAATCCATGGCGGATTGACAAGAGCAGCTTTTGAAACAGCTGGACATGGTGATGGCTTCTCAGATAACCCCTGTGCTCGGAGCACAATGTCCAGAGCGTCCGTCGCTTGGGACAGATTCTTTTTTTCTTCCCTCTTTTTTTTCCCAAATATCAAGTATAAATATTAAGTATATGAAATATTAAGTTTAAGTGAAATTAAGATAAAGTGTGGAAAGGGAACATTAAGACTCAGTGAACAAGCTAACCACACTGCACCGGAGAACTTTCTGGAACAAGCCCCCACCTCCATGGATTGGAGAAAGGAACTAAGTCTTGAGCAAGACAGGACCAATCTGAAATCAACCTGTAGGCTAGACTAAATACTCTGAACAGGAACCAGCTTCCCCATTTTTCTTTGTAGAATTTCAAATATACGGGTAAATGAAGAATACTTGTTTGGTCACTTGAACAGACCAAATGTAACTGAGTGCCTGACTGTCCCCTTTTTAAATACAGTGGCAGCTTCTTCTCTCATAATGATTGTTTCGGTAGCATTTATGAATTGGAAAAGGTACGTGGAAAAGGCTGATGCAATAAAGCGAGTGAAATTGGAATTTTCACGCATGTTCACTGGCTGGTCATATCCCCAAATAGATATATTAAAAAAGGAACAACCAAACAAGCAAAAAAAAACCCTAGATTTTGACCAGATTAATTTATCATCAAAAGGGCTATTTCAATTACAGACACTAGAGCAAAAGGCACTGTAGTTTATTAGAGACAGGGTGTAAGGGGATTATTGGTTAGGCTCCCCATGGCAAATTCTGTGCTGGCAGGGTCTGAAAACAAACACAGCAGCAACTGTGCCAACATAGAGCTTTACAAAAGCACCTGGTAAGTGTCTCAATGGGATGAAATGGAGGGGGAACTCACAGCAAGGGCTTTCCAATAACAGTGGATGTAATTACTATTTTATTTTTCTAATCATGTTAGGATTTCTGCCTGAAAAAGTCCTGACTTCCCAAGCTCTTCAGCCTCCTAGCAGTAAGTACTTTTGTGTGGAGTGCCCTTCCACCCTACCCTTCTTTAAAAAGGCAAGAATCTTCACAGATGAAAAGTAGTTATCAAAATCTCTGCTTTTTTTAAATCACCATTTGATAGGCATAGATGAACACGTTTATAGAAGTAATGTCCCCTGCTCCCATTAATGTGAGTCTTAATAACCAGAACTGGACATAAGACGCACGTGTTTTTTTAGTCTGTGTTTTTAAAGAGTAATTTATATCAAGTCCTCTGGGTATGACATCTAAAATATTGTGGCAGGATATTCAGAGATTTGCTGTTCATACATGGTATAATAGGGTTTTTACCTTCCTTGATGAGAAGGATTTCACCTTATTCCCCATAAAGCTACGAGCAACCACATAAAGAGGACAGTACAAATGATCTTTATCCATTATGATTTATTCTCTACAATACTTCATTAGAGGATAGAGTTCAATTATTTACACTCAGAAGTTATTATATAGATAGGAGGCAACCAAGTGTAATACAAAGAATTGGTCTGACATCTCTGCACTGTAGGTCAAAAGAGGTCTCCTGCTTTAAGGAAATAAATTAACCAAAATAAAAATTAAGATGAACATGTAGGTTCCAGAATACAAACAGAAAACAGCACTAATAGTCAGTGAAGAATGCAGATGTTAATGTACTGTGAAAACAAATTATCCTGTGCAAAGGTTAAAATGAACCCTTAGACTTTCTTACAGAATATTTTTGTTCTTACAAATTGTAGATATGTGGTATTTTGATGATAAAACGTTTCCAAACTGAAATGGCCTCAACTGAGATCGACTGTTTAACATTATGAAGAAAAATTTCAGAACCTCACAGTGGAAACATTCCAACACTGACAGACTCCAGTGATCAAAGACATTCTCCTGTATTTACTGTAAAACAAAGACAATTCATAATTGCAGTGAGATTGTTTTTCAGCTGTGGTTGTCATGAGAATAAGCCCTTCTAGACCATAAGGCACTTGCTACTAAGGATGAGTTAAATCCAGAGCAATCCAGGGGAGAACTGCTGTGGGAAAGCGCAGTTCCAGCCCCCGTCCCAGCCAAGTAACCACAGAGAAACTCCTCAAGTTGCACCGGGCGCTGATTTCGGTCGCCTCCATCGGCAGGCAACCACAAATGCATTTCGTTTCTAGTTTACTTTTCATCCTTATGCATAGCTGCCATGTAATGATCTAGAAATGGGATTATTTCTGAGACCCCCCTGTCCCTGTCACGCGTTTTTCTGGGATGGCTTGACTAGTGACACGCGGCTCAACGGCTCCTACAGCTGGACCCTTGCGGGACTAAAGCTGAGGGCCTTTTTCTGGGCAGCAGAGCAGCGGGGCTGACCTGCTAGCTCCTCTTCTCACTGCAGGACGACAAGAACACGGTACATATTTAGAGGCATTTTTGTTTGTTTGTAGACAGACTGAGTGGGGAAATGGAAGTGGGAGGGCGTAGGGCCTCCCCCGACCAAAGCCATCCAGGCCACTTCAGGCCTAAGCCAACCGGTCACTCAATCCTAAAATTCAGTTCTTTAAAAATGACAGCTAAACCCCCCTCCCCAGCCCACCCCTTAGTCATCCCCTATTCAAATAAATGAAAACACTATACATCGTTGAAGACACAGAACAGGGCAAACATTGGAAAAAGAAATACGAGAGTTGAAAAGCCTGGCACTGTATGCCTGCATGACCAGTCTCACTGAGCGTGCTCAGGGGTGAAGTTTTAGCACCATTTTTTTGCTTTTTGAAACCGTTTAGAAATGAAATTCTAACATAGAACACTTGAACAGTAATGAGTGTAGCCCTATGTATCATACTGTTTGACAGCTGAAAGGGGAGTGGGGCGGCCAGAGCGGACGCCCACCCCGTCGCTCCACGCACCTGGGAGAGGAATTACAAACCACAAGTTTGTAACAAGACCCATTTATTCTCAGCAGCAGGAAAATCATGAAACAATCCCTTAATCTGCAATTGCTTCCCGACAACATCCTAAGGGAAAAGTGGCCATTTGTAGGAAGGACCCAGTACGGGAGGAAAGCTGGGTCGCTATTGCACAGTTATCCAGAAGGGAACCCCTTCCTCTCCTCGCACCAGCACCGTAGGGAACACGATGGGATCCTGATGGGATCCAGTGTCCCAGCAGCCGGCGCCTTCCGCTGCTCTGAGGTTTCTACCTGGGTTTCAGCCCCTGCAGTGCCAGGGCAAAACTCAGCAGAACTTCACCTTGGAACCAGCCGGCTCTCAAAGCCATCATTACCACACATGAACTAACTTTAAATTATATATATATAAATATATATATATATATATGCAAGTAGCCATTCCTCTGTGCACTTGTATTTGCTTCCCTTGCTTCACTTATTTGCAAAAATAAGTGTCATTGGCTAAATCCAGTGACCTCAGGGAGAGTGTGTCATAATTTTGGTTTTATGACGGCCCCCAGTGACTCTCAAGAACGCCAACCAGATAAGTGGTATCAGCATCTCCGAGGCAGTATTTCCTGTAATCATCAATGACAGGAGAAGCAATCCACAATGCACATGAGTTTCATACAGTCTAGGTCATACAAATTCCCCCCTCTCTTTGCCTTGATAACAACCAAACAGTATAATAATTTATCAGCAAAACTACCTCGCTTTATTCTCTAGTCCTGCTGTAAACGGGAATACTGACAATTCTCAAGATCCATAGTCACCCAAGAGAAAGTGGCTGTCCTATAAAAAGGAAGGTCCCCGAGTGCTTAAATTAAACAAGTTTCAGTCACTAGTCTCACTGGGATGACTACAGGCAATGCCCTGCAAATCCCGGCCTATCCCCAATCCAATTAGGCTCCGTTAAAAACGTCTGAAAATAAAATTTTGGAGTTAACAGAGCAGATTGTGCAGGGACACCCAAGGACCTTCTCCTTCCAGTAAGGAGCGCGTAACGTTTTGCTCTCTCACAGGCATCACAACACTGTTTCGTAGCAGGTCACATCACAAAGCACTGTCCAAAAAACCCACAAACCGGGAACCAAATGGAGTTCAAGAGATTCCAACCTACAGTGGGATCCGCAAATTGAAACCTTCCCGGGGTTTGCTTAAATAACGGATTCATCTACCCTACCGTCCAAAGGTTTTTCCACATCCTTCAGAGCTTTCCGTGGAGGAGGACGGGGTGCGATCCAGACGTTCAGCCCTCCCCATCTCACCATGTCCGCCTGTGACGTGCGGCGACTGCAATCAGCTCTTGGTACACAACAAATACCAGAGGTTAAAAAAAAATTAAAAAGAACCTAAAAAATGTTTTATTGGACTCCGTTGCCCAGGCTGCCAGGGGAATGCTCCTACTTGATCTGGGGGGCTTCCATAGCAAACAACTCCCGTTTCCAGCGTGTGGGAACACACAAGAACAGCTCCATCTCAAGGGACGCTTCCACTCCTGGAGGTCTTCTGCACCTCACGCCAGTTCCCAGACACGGAGCCCCAATCCGACGGAACCCCCGCTCGGAGGGAAGGCTGAGATAAGGCTTGGGCCCCACGAGTCCCGTCACGCTCTCGTCTTCCCCCTCAGGTCAGCTGGAAGGCAGGCTTGGCAACGGAAGCTAGCATCATAAAATGGTGCAGTAGTAGAAGTAACTGGACCAGGAGGAGGAGGCGTCTGCCCCGATGATGTCGTAGGCGTCGGGGGCCACGGGCGGGTGGGACTGGTCATGCAGCCGTGTGTCAGGAGTAATGATTGTAGAGGGGGGGCGCGTGGAGGGTGCCGTTCTGGAAGCAGTGCTGCCGGGAGGCCATGTACTCCGCGTAGCTGATTGTCACCTTCTCGCTGCGGTACCTGCGGAACAGCGCCCGCATCAGCAGCGCCAGCCCCACAACCTCCAGCCCCAGCCCCTTGAGCTCACAGGCAGTAACCACTCACTAGCTGCAAAAATACTGGTGTTTCTACGTCCCGTGTGCTAGTCTGGAGAGATAAGCAGCCCAGGGAGAGAACCTTTCTAAGCTTGAATCATTAGAGGTGCTTCAGGGTCCCAAAAGCTGGGTCCTATTCAAGGCAAGCACAATTAAGGTGCCTCCTGATGTGGCAGCTTGGGCACAAGGAAGCATCCTAGCAGCCTGTGTTCTTTTTATCTGCTAGCTGTGAAAAAAGGTGAGAAATGTTTGCTGGAAAAAGATGACTTAAAAGTTTCAGAGACCAAAGGAGACCTATTTCAGTATTATTGACTTTTGTGCTGATCTTCCTGTTTGAAAGGCTAACATTTTGGAAAACCAGTTAAAGGGAGGTTTACCCAAGAGTGCATGTGGCTAGTGCAGAATGCGCCCTCAGAATCCACAAAATGTGCTGCTGGGACACGAGAGACCAGGTAGCATCAAAATGGTTGTGAGCGGTGCTAAGCCCGTGTTAAGCCAGGTTTTACTAAAAAATGTAATCCTGTCCTTTTCTGTTCAAAGGTTCTGCATTTCCACTTCATTCATCCGCAGTAAGGAGCGGCCTGAAAAATCATGGTGTTTCTACACAAAAAGTATGTCCCAGTTTTACTGATATCAAAGGAGCTGCATCAGCAGGACAGCTGGATGTATGGAAAAGCAAGCCAATTCTGAAAGATCAGCCAACCTGGAGAACGGTTTGGGTTCAAGAGGGCTGTCACCTCCAAATAGCTACAGCACCTACACAGGAACCGAATGAGCAAAGCAAGTCCATTGTAAAGCTACAGAAGAATCAGCCTCATCAATCTGCAAAGGTTCTCCTGCTTTTGATCTTTCGTGTTGATGATGATATTAAAAAACACATCTCTTGGAAAAGAACACTCACTTTGATCTGGTGTGGACCAAGCACAGCGCCCTTCATCCATAGCTGCTATTTACCTGACATGACATTTGTGAGGTTGCCTTTCAGCCTACATTTCTCACCTACCAGAAGTGTAACAACTTACACCAAACAAATAACTTGTCCATAAAATCACTGCAAAATAAAAATGGAAGTAACCAAAACGTTAGCTAACCTGGTGAGCTTAATTGTTTTCCTAAAGTCATTGGTAATCGGAGCCTTAAAGCCACCTTTCCTGAGTAAGGAGTCTATGGTCTGGATCTGATCCCAGTCTGTTTAAAGAGAAAAACAGAAGAAATTTTCAATATAAAAATGCTGTGTGAAAAAACGAAGCAGACACATAAAAGGCCTCTAGAAAAGCAAACTACGTTAACAGGGAAACTTTGAGCTTTCTATATGTTTATACCAAAGGTGAACGGGACACACGTAGCCGTATGCATGCACCCTATCTGCACCTAGGAACCCTCTTTAACTCCTCGTGGCACATTCCCTGTGTGACCTCTCTTCTTACAAAGGTCTGCGCTTCGCTTCTGTTGCAGGCACCCCAACCTGTCTGAACCGCGTGGCGCTCACGTTTAGCTCTCTAAGCCTTAAAATGAAATCATACTTAGCTCTTTACATAGACAAACTGGGATCAGCCTGCTGCTCTAGTGATAGCACAGTGCACTGCTATGTGAGAGAGCAGAGTGAAAATTCCTACCTTCGTCTTTTGCCCCAGAGCCAGGAGGATGCGACACTCCACTCTGCTAGGTGGAGGAAAGGAGGCAATATTTTGAGCAGTTACCATGGTCAGCACTACTAATCTGAGTGGGAAGTGTGCTCCAGAGGGGCCCTGTCTCCTGCCCTCCTCTGGAGGACGCTACTTTAGCAAGAATGAGGAGGAAAGGGACTCTCCTGTTGGTGCTGTGCAGCCTGCAGTTATCCTAGTTGGTGGGAGAAACATAGAAGAGGAAAGATGCAATGCTGAATGAAGCTGGAAGGTCCGTATTTTGAGATCCTCTTATTTGTTAAGCCCTAGAACATGTTTACACTAAGATACAACTGTGCATGGACACGGGATGAGAGACAGGCCAGATGAACACCCAACAGCAGCTCTATCAGGTGTCAGTTATCCAGATTAAGCCTGGTGGCTCCATGGCATTACTAAGTGGAAAGCACCACAATCCAAATCCAAAAATCCACAGACTTAAGGCACCCAGCTCCTTGACATAATGCGCTGATAGGTTTGGTTGCCATCTCAAACCCACCTTGTTCCTTAGCAACCTCAGGTAAATACGTGGCTGTGCGTTTGACACCCTTCTCATTGATGAACTCTATTCTGATCCCATGGATCCCAACCTAGAGACGGGAACGAAGAGCCAGGTCAGAGGTGTTTGTGGTCCCGAGCGTGTCGCGGCTTTGCTGTTCCGCGGCTCCTCCGTCGCGGCTGCCGCTCCCTGCGGCTCCGGGTGTCTCCGTCTCTCCGCCTGCTCCCCAGCCCATTCCCGCCGTGCCGGCCGCTCCTGCGCCAAGCCAGGCACGCGCTCCCGCCAGGATACCTTCCTTCTTCCCTGGTGCACCAGGACGTGGGGGTCCTAGTGAGGTGAGCTTATTAACATGGATAAATACATGAAAGGGGATTGTAAGGAAGAGGGGGCCAAGCTTTTTGCAGTGGTGGCCAGTGACAGGACAAGGGGCAATGGGTGCAGCTGAAGCACAGGAGGTTCCACCTGCAGGTGAGGGGGA
>JAUBOD010000155.1:484717-495267 GCA_032353885.1 Nothura maculosa
TGGAAATGAAATCTTTCATGATCTACCTCCATTTGTTAGGTTTGTGATTCACTTTTAAGGCCTGTAGTTTCCTTGCCTTTAAAAAAAAAAGAAGACTCTTGGTCTTACAGGGCCTATTATAAGAAGTGGGTTGTAAAAAATAAATAATAAACGGAATTCTAACTTTAGTAGATCATGAGCTGTTCGTTTTTAAACAAAAGTAAGAAAGTCTAAATCCATTTCAAAGAATGGCTGAGGTTGGAAGGGACCTTTGGAGATCATCTGGTCCAACCTCCCTGCTCCAGCAGGGACACCCAGAGCACGTGGCACAGGGCGGCATCCAGGCAGGTTTTGAAGAGCCTTCCAAAGGTCACTCCCAAGAGTGAGGAAGGACAATTTGGCTTCCACATCCCATTACTGACAGCAAGAGGAGCTCAAAACCTACCTTGCTAGAACAAAAGTGTTTCACACATCAGCAGGTCACTCACAACCACTTCCTAGCGCTTTTCACCTCTCTGCTGAAGTGAAACTGCTCCCTTTAGCCAGAGCAGCCCGCACTTGACATGGTCCTTGACGTGTCACCATCAGCCCTACTCACCCGTCGGTGGTGGGTTTCTTGCGGAGGATGCTGGGCCGCGGGGAGGAGCCCTGGGCGGGCGCGCTGGCACTGCCGCTCTGGCTGTGGGTTTGCACCACCGTGGTCGCTGCCGACGCCGTATTGAACGTGTTGCTGATAGGATTGGCTACAATGGTGGCTCCATCCGCCAACACTACTGCTGGGAAAGGTGGACATGCACACAGGAGAGGGAAAGGGAGAAGAAACAGCAGTCATTTAAAGAAATGTAGTGACAAGGTGGGTGTTAGTAGCACACGTGCTGCCTGTGCTCCTCCAGTCCCTCAGGCTTTACCTGTGGCTTTCCAACCACTTTGTGGTATCTCTCCTAGACAAATTTGATACCTGAACCTTCTGCAAGACAAGCAGTAACTACTGCCTGCCTCACGACCATCAGCAGGGAAAGCTTCCGCAGGTGACACAGGGAAGGCAGCCATCCCTGGGGAGACACCGACACAACTGGCTTGGGGAAAGACGCTCCGAGCAGCGTCTACAGCAGTCAGGAAGAGGTTCACGAGGCCCTCAGGAACAGGGCTCATGAGGCCCTGCAAGGCCACTGGCCAACTGGGCTACCAACTGACACAGATAGATAGTCAGTCAGGGAGGAAGCACATGGCACATCTGCCGGCTTTGCCAGCAGCAGGTTCTTTGCAGCCATATCCTCTTTCTCCAGTGAGCCCATGGGATTTCACTAGCCCAATCATTTTTCAAGCACAAGGGCTTCTAGCAAGGTACTAGGTCAGGTTTCCAACTGCTGAAGGTCCCTGGCCAGATTGTTGGATTGCTGCTGTGATCTAAAGTGCAACTGGAAGAGGTCACAGCAGTGAGACCTACTTTAACTAACACTTCCCACAAGAGCTTACTAAGCAGAATTATTAAACCTGGTTGGTCAGGCTTTTCAGGTCAAGTAGCCCTGTTGGTGTTATCCATATGCACTGCCCCATACAGTTGAAAATAACATTTACAGAGGCAACATTTTGCTAGGACACACACAGAAGTGTATTTGACATCCTCTTTTGGGCCGCAGTGACCAGGGCAAGATCTTTACTTGCAGGGTAGAAGAGCTTAAGCCAAAACACCTCGCAGGCCAACCTGAAGCTCGGCTGCTTTGCCCAGGCCTAGGCTGGGCCCAGCTGGTGACACTTACCTGAAGTCTTGGTCTCGGCTTGGGGCTGCTGGGCGCTCATGGGTGCCGGCTGCAGTCCCTGCGTGCCGATGGGTGCCGATGGATGCAGGCCCTGGGTGCCAATGGGAGCGGGCTGGATGCCCTGCGCGCCGATGGGCGCCGGCTGGATCCCTTGCGTGCCGATGGGCGCCGGCTGGATGCCCTGGATGTGCCGGGCATGGGATGCATCCACGGTCATCAGCTGCATGGGGTTCAGGTGCACCGTGGAGGCCACTCCCACGCCAGTCTGAGCTGTGATCGCCGAGTTGGGCGCCTGGGCTGAAACTGGGAACAGCAACAAGGAGATCCCATCACTCCCACCCAGAGGTTTGTCCTGGTTCCCCAAGTGCCTCTCACTGCGCTGAAAATAATTCTCCTTTTTAAAAGAGTTTTCCAGACCACTTGGAATAATAACTATTTCCAATTTGACAGCAGAGGCAGGTTTCTCTGCCAGAAGAATTAGATATTACTATTTTCTATTTGATTTTGCTATAAGAAACAAAGCTCAAGTTTATTCTACTATCAAAATTAGGTTCAAGTTTTGTCTTGTCAAGTCTGTAAATGCCAACACTTGGTGCTTTGTTGCTTTAGAAGCAATTGAGTGAGTTAAGGCATTTTTCAGCAGATGGTCTTTCACAGAGATGGTCATTTAAATCTACTAAAAGGGAAACACTTTTGACTGTACAAAAGCAGATAGGGAAAGAAAAGACTCCAACCTAAGTACCTTAAGATGGGGCTGACTTATTTCTCCCCTTTCTCCAGCCACATAATCAGGAAAAATTTTCCTTAGTGTAACCGGACAGGAGTGTTATGAGCCCAAGTGCTATTTTATCTGATGCAGAATGGGATTTACATTAGTGGGCTGAATCCCACTGCTAAACCGAACATCAGATCCTTTTGTGGCAGAACTACATGTCTTGTGAAGCAGCCGTTTAAGAAGCTCAATGAGTTTATTGGTATTTACAGCTCTGAGCAACTAAGATTCTGCCTTCACAGCTCTGCTATAAAGCGTAACTCACACCTCCCAGGCAGCTGCTGTTTCACAGCGCAGCTTCTAGATTCCCAGATTCCTGGTTTTCACAAAACATCACAATTTCCGCAGCCAAATGCAGTAGCAGGTGCTAATTGTTAACAATGGCCTTGCTCACTAACAATGGGGAACACAGCAAGCTGCTTTTGTCATTATCACAGGATTTCCATCAAGCCACTAGCAAACTGCTATCAAAAGGCTTCAATCCATTCCCAGATTCTACAAAACAGCTTCTAGAGAGACGTATGGCACATAAATTCTGCTACCAAACACTCCAGTTAACATGTTCTTGTTGCAGAATTTCTAGCCCACAGAATTTTGCAGACTGCACAAGGACAACTAGGATTTGGTTAGCCAAAGCCAACAAATTTCCTCAGAATTCCACATTAACATCTCTTGGCCCAGTGAGCCTTTTTAAAGCTTCCTCTACACTTTTAAACTAAGCCCTAAAGTGGCTGTCCTCTGCAGAGTCGCACGTCCCTCCCAAGAACTGTTCCTCCAATTTTCTGTTGGAGAGGTCACCAGTTACTGCCATAATAAGTAGCTTCAGAGACTGCACATATGTATAATTTGATGCAAAAAAAAAAATTAAAATAAAATAAAAAGGAAAATAGATGTGCGAGAACCCTAAGAAGTGCAGGTACATTGAGATGTCTGATTTGGAACATTTTTGATTTGCAGATTCCAAAACTTTTCATAGAGGTACAAACCTTTGGACAGTCAATGCACACCTCCCAAGGGAACAGTTAGTAATTGTGTTCCATAAGTCTCTGAAGCAGTTCAACACCCTACTCCTGCACATTGCCTTCATCCAACCACAGACCAAAAACCTGGATTGTCAGCATGGATCCCACAAACCTGTTGGCCCACATACCAGCTGTAGGGATGGGGGAAGCCAAGAGGTGAAGGCAGCACGAGGGTCAGGCTGCAGCAAGAGCTCACCTACCTGGGTACTGGCGGATGGTGGACACGGAGCTGGTGATGGGCGTGTAGGTGTGCGCCGTCAGCGGATACGCGGAGGGTGGGTACGTTGGGAGGAAGTACTGGAACTGCACAGGCACCGACTGCCTGCAGGGAAACAGCGGCTATCACACACCCCATCTGCAGCCTCGGGGCCAAGCCCTCATTGAGGTATCTGCTAGAATCTAGGAAGCACCTCAACTATAGTTCATCTAGAAATACCAAATCCCAACAAGTTTAAAGGCATTATTTTATAAAATGCCATGGTCCCACTTCCTGTCATTCAAGTAGATCTTATTTTTAGGTTTTATATATTATTAGGTGTTGCAGGAACACCTGCCCTATGAGGAATGACTAAGAGAGCTGGGCCTGTTGAGCCTGCAGAAGAGAAGGCTGACGGGGGGACCTGAGCAGTGTCTGTAAATACCTCAAGGGAGGCAGTGAGGAGGAGGGGGCGGCCTCTTTTCAGTGGTGGACAGTGACAGGACTAAAGGAAGTGGACACAAGCTGAGGCACCAAAAGTTCCACAGGAACTTAAGGAAAATCTTCTCAGCAGTGAGGGTGCCACAGCTCTGGCACAGGCTGCCCAGAGAGGTTGTGGAGTCTCCTTCTTCAGAGATCTTCAAAACCCACTTGGACGCAGCCCTGTGCCACGTGCTCTGAGTGACCCTGCGTGTGCAGGGTTTGGACTAGACCATCTCTAAAGGCCCCTTCCAACCTTAAGGATTCTGTGATTCTATAGTTTCCCCACCTGTTGTCATTTCTGGTTTCCATTGCCACTGGGTTTGGAGATGCCCGGTGACCAGGGATGGGGATCAGGTTGCTCCTTTCTGCAGAATAATCAGACTGGATCCGCGGAGAAGTATGAGTGATCTGCTGGGGAACCACCTTAGCTGCATGAAGACAAACACGGAGACAGTTAAACAAAAAGCCAGCAGACCCTGCAAAGGCAGGGCCACAATTGTCCTGACTAGAAGTCTAATATAAAGGGCTTTTTTTTCCCCCCCACAATGATGCATTTTATTTTATTACAAGGACAAATGATTAAGGCAAACAAAGCACATCCATCTGATCTTTTTTCCTTAGTGTCAGAATTCAGGAGTGCCTTCATAGTGCCCTTAAGTTGTATTTCCTCACAGACTAAGTTACTCTCACTCAAAATTACATTCTTATGGTCAGCCCAATTCTTTCTGCTGTCAGAAATCTATGTAAATTTTAAATGCAGAACTTGATACAGACCAAGGAAAATGAGACAACAAAGACAGACACCTGGTATACACCTTGGATGGGGGAAATGACTGCCAGGAAACACTAATGTAAGGAGCTGTAACTCCACGAAAATTTATGGCAGAGGAGGAATATTAAAAATCTCAACAAAACAAGACCGTAAAGAGGTGGGTAGGAGACTAGAGGAGATGAACAAATCTGGACACTAGCAGTTCTGCTGGAAATCTATTGCAGGCAGGTTCTGTATCCAGGCAAATTTCCCATCATTACAGCTTAGATTTCTACCTTCAACTGAACATGCTGAGTAAACTTAATTAGGCTACAGGAAATACCTCTAGAGGCTAAGGAAGGAACTGACAAAAATCAACTGATATTCACACAATCAAGCAGTTACTACTCCCAAATTACAAGCTGCAAATTTGGGAATGCCAGAAGGTCCAAGTCTGTCTAACAATTCAATGGAACAGGTTTATGAACCATCTGATTACTGCTTACCTCCCAGAATATTTTATTTTTCCTGTTGTTTAAAAGAGTCACAGCAGACTTGTTAATTGATTTCTCCTAGCCTGAACAGGTTTTCTTCCCCCTTTCTAATTTCTAAATACTCACAAACACTGCTAGAGCATACAGAAAGCTGTAGTTTCTGTTACACGCATCCTTCCTGCAAGGAAAGTCACTCACCAACTGGGATGTTCGAGGTTGTGACAGCAGTGGCATGGGAAGAATGGGAGGGCATCGTCATGGTGACAATGGTACTTGTAGGCGCTTGGGTGTGAGAAACAGAACCTAGAAATGGGGGAGGAAACAAAGAGACCAAATTGGATCTTTCTATAGAGTGATACCACTCTAGCATATGCATATCTGAATAAAGAGACCAAAAACAAATAAATAAATAAAGGCACAATCCCCTGAAGAACCCAGAAATTTATCTCCTTAAGTCCATTCAGGTGCTTCCTAATGCACTTAGGGGTAATTAGCTAATTATCAGAACTATTTGCTCAAAACTGAACTATCCAGAGAAGACATTCCCAAAGTTGTCCTATGAATACTCACCAGCTGTGGTTGCTGAAGCAATGGTATTTGTTGCCAAAATAGGTGCCACTGTTGCCGCTGCCACCGGAGTACCAGTGCTGAAAATGGTTTTCTACAAAGAGAAAAGGTCGTGTCTACACAAGCACATTTTTTCATATATTTTTAAGCAAGGAATCATGTTTCAGCGACTCTTAAAAGAACATGATTTTCTAACGTAGTATTGATGCCTTTCCCAAATTTAGCCGGAGCCAGAAGCAGCGGATGATGGAGAGCCCTGGGGGAAGCCCGCGGGGTCTCTCCCCTCGCAGCTCACCTGGGCCATGGCGTGGAGCTGCGGCTTCTGCGCCCCGATGGCCGGGTGCGAGGGCAGCGTGATGCGCGTGGCCGCGTCGCGCGGCTGCGTGGGCCGCTGGATGCTGATGGCGGCCGACGGCGCGTGCTGCTGGATGGACAGAGTGGGGCGGCTGGAAAGGAAGAGAGGAACTGTCAGGAAAAGGATCCCACGGCACTAAGTCTGAAATGTAAAATGCGCAGACAAATCAGGCCGCTCTGACAGCACCAATAGCAACAACTGTATGATAAAACTACAAGGAAAACCAAGCTACACTGTACCATTATCCCCATCTCTCTTCTGGAAGCACTCATCTAGGACATATTTATAAATATCCAGTATTGCTTGAAAAGATTTTTCTATTATGGATGCTCTATACGTTTCCAATTTACATGCAATTGTTTATTTTTGTCCTGCCCACAGAGATGGGCTACGTTATCCACAAGTCTCAAGGGTAGAACTGCTTTCTAGGGAACAGCAGATAGCAGATTGACTCAATATGCTTTTTCTTTCTCAGAACAGAGAGCAATAGTTCATGTTTACAGCCATTTCCATTCATCCCAGAACTGGAAGCATCTTGCAAGCATTCCTATTTTAGTATGAGATCATCCCATATCTAGAGCAGTATCAACTCAGCATGACTCACACGCACATGTTCCTTTCTCACAGTCTGTAAAATTAGATAATTGTAGATACCACAGAAAGTGTCTGCAGCCTCTTTACCTGAGAGTTGACTCTGTAGCATGTGCTGCTGTGGTAGTTATAACTGGAGACTGAGCTCTCGTAGCAGAGACAGTTGCCACCACAGCAGGAGGAATAGTGCTTGAGGTTGTCACAGGAGGACGAGACTATAAAACCAACCAAAAAAACACACTCAGGGGTCTGCAGTTCATAGAGCTAAGAGCTGCTTGGCTAGAACTACTTTTCCTAAGTCTCATCATAAAGCTTTGGCATTCTAGAAGGGTTGGGTCTTCCTGTGTAGATCTGCAAGCTCCAAAGCAGATGTGTCCAAGTTTTCATAGCAGGTAAAGGGAATCAGCAACCCAAAAAGTTAGGAAAAAAACACCCCAAAGGAATGTTCCATGCAGAATAAGAAGAAACCCTGAACTATGTATACCTAGAAAAATCAAATGTGATGACACTGAGATCTTGACTGTGTCAAGAGCCTTAACCCTTTATTCTAACTGTCAGTGTTGACATTACTGTAGGTAGATCTCTACAATCTTTTGCTTATATATGTATCTACATTAATATAAAAATCTATTTTAATGTTTTTGTATTACAATTAATTCTCTCTAAAGATATTTTTTAGATATCTAACTTCTATGTATGAATATATATAAGTTCTTTATTATATATAAAAAGAGTAAATCAACACCAGCATATCATATTAGACCTCCCAGGGCTTTAAACCTTAAAGTATATTTAAACTAAATCTTCCAAATTTAGGAAGTAGTCACAAACTTGACTTCCTGAGCCAAGTCTATAGGACTAATGTTTACTCCACAGCTTCTTATCAGAAAATGGTAGCCAATAAACAGAAGTGGAAGAAAGTTGCCAGTAGTCCCAGTCCAGGAAATAAAGGGCTACAGGCCACGTATTTCAAGTCTGTGGCAAATTTGGGAGCAGATGGTGGGTGTTTCTGCAGAGCCACTGAGCTGATACCTGCCTGGATTGGTTGATGGATGATGTGCTGAACTGCTGGCTGAGCTGCAGCTGCATTTGGCAACTGGGATGCTGGTCTGAGGACTGTGGTTACTTTCGAGCTGGACATCATTGCAGCAGCTGCTGCACCTGCAAAACAAACCACGAGTGTTAAAGCACCAGGCAGCTAAGGGGCTCAGAGACCACAGGGACAGATTCCTAGGTTTGCTTCATTTCACACACATTTTAGCTATTCTTCTTGCAAGCCCTACTTCTATGTCATTTGAACTGACACTCACAAAAGCATTAAATCATTTGGGAAAGGGCAGGTACTATTTTAATGAATTGTTTTTATTGACCCTCTTTGTTCTTGTACATACAATAGCGTTATTTTGTAAACCTGATTTTACTCAATTCAAGCTATTAAAATGAGTAGGAATAATTCAAACAATTCAATGTGGATGTGAGTGACCTGATACCAACCATCTATCTGCATCTACCAGAGTTGAGAAGAGAAAAAAAATGTGTGTGCAATAAATAGGAAACAAAACCACACACACACAGCACAACTTTTAAATCTGCAGCAAAATAGGACTTGGGTTAATTTGTCTCTTATTTGTTCTCTCACGATCACAACTGAGCCCATGCTTCTTCTAAGGGTCTGAAAAGCAGCAGCAGCACTACCAGATCCGACTGTACCTCGGGGCAAGTGAGAAGCTCCGATGTGCAGGGAAGGCCCAGGGGCGCTGCTCCTGATGATGGACATCTGCACGTTGGTGGCCATGATGTGGTGCAGGTTACTGGGGTGCCCCTGCAGAGTGAAACAAAAAAGAAACTCAAACTGAGCTGTGCTGACAAGAACTAAGGGTCACCCTAATGGTACCTGCCATATACGTCCCAAGGACAGAAAAGAGCTTTTCTAGAAACATGCAGCGCGTCCAGGTCGCACGCGCTGCAAGTAAGCAGAGAACCAGAGCAAAGCCAGGCAGCCCATGCAGCAATGGAAGCTTTTTCCATGGAAAATGGAAGCTTTGGAGCTCTGCCTCTCTGGCTGGCTGCTGGTGACCAGGCAGCCATCAGAGAGCAGTCACTGCTTGCTGAGGTTCCCGTCATCTCTTCAGCAGAGCCAAGAGAATGGTGAAAACCTAAAGCCCCAGAACTGCAGGGGCTTCAGCAATGAGTGTTTGGACAAAATAGTTTCAGACTGTGAGGAATGGGATTTGCCTTTGCAGTCAAGATTACATCAAGAAGCAACATATTATCTACACACTCTCCCTGCCAAATTCTCTAACTAGCAGTTCAATAAGAACACAAAGCAGAACAAAACCATTTACCAGCACTATCTGCCCTGCTCCCAGGAAGGCTAAATAACACAGCCCTAGTGAATTCCCACAGTTAGTCTGTACTGGAAAGTCTTCAGGTGAAACAGAACCAGCAGGATCTTTCACAGACACACTTGTTTAACAGCTTTTGGATAGGATTTTGCTATTGCAGCCTCCTGTGCTCCATCAGGCAGAGCAATAGAGCAAATCAGCAGCTTTCTAACTAAGACCAAGGTTTAATGTTCCAAATAAACTTGTTCCAGCTACCCATGGCCACTGAACAGTTCACTTCTCTCCAAAATCCCTCCTGTGCTGGGTGAATGTAAGTATTGACCTAACTTAGCAGAAAGCTGGAATAGGAAACACAAACCTGTTGTCCGCTGATAGTTGCCACTGGAATTGTCGGAGCCTGCGGGATGCTGCTTTCCATGGTGACCGTGACCTGCCCAGGAACCTTGGTGGGAGCGGAGAGCGTGGAAGGTGGAGCGGGAGCAATGGGCCGGCTGGGCATGGTGGGTTTCAGGGGTGGCTGCGGAAACAGGGCAAGATGTTGACAACTTCAGCCCCATGCTGAAGCCAAAACCATTCCTGGGAATCACAACATGGACAGAGACTCAGCCTGCCCTAAGGGAACTCTGGTGAAGCCTTTAGGAAGGATGTTGGCCATTAAAAGCTATTCCTTTTCCTTGAGAAAAGGAAAAGTGGATCTCCATCTACTCCATGGATTTTGGGAGCATCTTCTAACGTACAGTATGAGTCACAAGCAGTATCTGTCAGGGCTATAAGCATTCCCCCTACAGACACAGTTGATTAAACCGTTTGCTCTGCCAGAGAAGATTTCAGGAAACTGACTGAGATCATTTCTTGCTTGGGAGAAAAACACCAGAAGAGACCCAGAAGAAGGACACCATGACATTGTGAAGTCCCCCATGTGCCTTAAAAGCAGCTACACACACAAGCTGGTGTGCAGCCAGCAGGAACACTGGCATGAAAACTGGTTAATTTATTGATGTGTTTTACGCTTGCTCAACACTCAGCAGCGCTAGTGAAGGTTAAACACAGCGACAGACACGTCACAGTTACTTGACAAGTCAAATGCTCAGAGAGCTACAAAGATGATTAAGGGATTGGAGCCTCTCTCAATATGAGGAGAGACTGAATGAATTGGAACTGTTCAGCTTGGAGAAGAGAAGGCTGAGAGGGGATCTGATTAACATGGATAAATACATGAAGGGGGATTGTAAGGA